>APFE030632511.1:0-52483 GCA_000404065.3 Pinus taeda | reverse complement strand
ACTCCTTCATGAGATACAATATGACCCGGATATTCCACCTCTTGGACTCCAAAGAAACATTTGGATCTTTTTGCATATAATTGTTTCTCTCCAATAGTTGTAGCACCCTGTCAACATGTTCAACATGATCCTTCCAAGACTTGCTGTAGATTAGTATATCATCAAAAAATACTAACACAAATTTTCTAAGGAATGGTTTGAAAATTGAACTCATCAAACCTTGAAATGTTGAAGGTGCATTGGTAAGGCCAAAAGGCATGACCAAAAATTCATAATCACCCTCATGAGTTCTAAACGCTGTTTTCGGAATGTCTTCAATCTTCATTCTGATTTGATGATATCCTCAATGAAGATCCAACTTGGTGAAGTAAATTGATCCATGCAATTCATCGAGTAATTCATCAATGACAGGAATGGAGAACTTATCTTTAATAGTGAGCTTGTTGAGCTCCCTATAATCCGGACACATGCGCCATGATCCATCCTTCTTGTGCACCAATACTACTGGAGCAGAGAAAGAACTTTGACTTGGTTGAATTATACCAGCCTCTAGCATTTCTGCAACCATAGTTCAATTTCACTCTTTTGGGCATAGGGATATCTGTACGGCCTAATGTTTGGAGGAACACTTCCTGGAATCAGATGAATAGCATGATCATGATCACGAATAGGTGGGAGACCTTTGGGAGTCTCAAATATCTTGGAATGATTGTCCAAGACTATTTGGAGATCTGGAGAAATAGATGATTCCAATGTGGAAACATCTAGCGAACATAATTGTGCAATTACACCTTTTTCGTTCCTTTTTTAGAAGCGTTGTCATACCATTAGAGCTGATTATCTTTCCCGGCTTCCCTGCAATACCCCTTAATACAACTTCCTTTCCTTCCATAGAAACTTTCATGAAAATTTCTTGAAAATTAAAAGCTATTGTACCCAAGGATTGTAGCCATTGGACTCCTAATACAACATCAGCACCTCCCATTGGAATGGAAAGCATTGGGCTAGTCAATACATATTCTCCCATGGATAGCTTGATATTATGGCACTTTCCAGAGCATTTTATTGTTCCTCCATTTGCAACCATCACTTGACACTCTGGTGCTGGATAAAAGAAGCAATTCAATTCTTTTGTTGCCTTACAATGAATAAAATTGTGAGTACTTCCTGAATCAATCAACACTATTACCTTTTTCTTCTTGATTTGTCCTTCTATCTTGATGGTTTTAAGAGTGGTAATTCCCGCCAATGCATTACAAGATATGGCCAGATTCATTTGTTCTTCATCTAGGCTTTGTTCCTGGAGTATATCCTCTTCTTTTGACTTTTCTTGCTCCTTTTCTTCTTCCTCCTCACAATCTATGTAGAATAATTTATTCTCAGCACACTTATGACCTTTAGTGTAATTACTATCACAACTGTAACAAAGCCCTTTTGCTCTTTTTTCTTCCAATTGTTGTGGTGTCAACCTTATAGGTTGTGGAAGACTAGGGACAACACTTCCATCTTTATAGTTGTGAGTGGTATGTTTCTTGGTTGCCATAATTTTTCTTTCCATTTTTCTTTCTTGCTAACCTGAATTCCTTCTCTAATGAATCAGGTTCCAAAGGCAAACATCATGTTGGATATTATCCTTTAAAGACCCTATGAACACATCAATCCTATGCTCCTCTGGAATATCTTTTACCCTTATGTTCAATTTTTGGAACTCCTCAATGTGCTCCATTATTGAACCCTTTTGTTTGAGACTTATCAATTGGCTAAAAAAAGTGTTGCTTTTTGTATCCTCATAATGTGCCATCAATTCTTCGGTCAAAATTGCCCAAGTGATAAATTGTTTACGAGAGCAAAGCCATTGATACCATAGAAACTGATTTGGTTCCAAATATAAAGTTGCCATACGTACCTTTTGTGTCTTTTTCACATTATTGAGATCGAAGAACTGCTCCATCTGTAATATCCATGTGGCGGGATCCTTGCCATCAAACTTCCTCATATCAATTTTTGGAATATGGTGAGTCTTTGATCCAAAATTAGAGTCTATGGAATCATGATTAACATTTCTTTTGTTCTCATCATGAGTTTCCTTTAGTACCCTTTCAGCCTTATTGACCATTTCTTGTAGCAACTTATTCATATTTATCTTCAATTCTTCCATCTTATCATCCATGCCATCAATTTTAGCTTCTATTCCTTTCTTTAAACCGTCCATCTTAGCTTCTACATCTTTCCTTAAACCATCCATCTTAGATTCTGTTGTTTTTTGTGCAAGTGACACTTGTTGCACTTGTTCTTGTAATTTTGATATATCATAGAGCATTTCTTCTTCTTCTTCATGAGTCATGCTAGAGCTTTCAGGTTCCTTACTAGGTGTTTTCATTTTCTTTCCTCGGGGCATCAGTTACCAATAATAATGCTCTATTATGCCCTTTGAATTCCTTCAAAATAAATTTTCAAACCAAGCTTAAGCAAAAATTTAAGAAAATTTACACACCTTTTTTCACTTTGTAGGAGCTTGATATTGCCTCTGATGTATCTCTGTCCTTTGTGATCATCTAGTTCTGAATTTGTGACCTGTAGTAGCCCTTTGTGTCCTCTTTCCAATGCCACAAGTCTGACACAAATTGGTTTCTCCAAGGAAGAGTTATGCGAAATCTCCCACAGTGACTTGATTATAGATTAGTTCAGTAGAGCGAACTTGTACGACGTGCCATGAATCACTGTTTTGACCTTTGGATCTGAAAAATGCATACAAGAAAAAAACCTGTCCTCTTTCTATACCATCTTATGAAATTTCAATCCGATCCCCAGAGAGAAAGTTATGACGATTTTCCCTAGGTCACCTGCTTGGAACGTAATTCAGGAGTCTGCAAAAAGACCAACTTCCTCAGATCATATCTCCGCAAATATAGCACGAAAAGCTCTGAAATTTGGACCCAAGATTCAGAGAGATTACTTCTCAAATGGGTTTTTTTTTGCGACTTCTGAAACCTCACAGAAAAAAAGTTATAGCGAAAATTCCACGATGACCTGTTTCAGGCAGCGAAACCCTAGAATTCAAAGCTCTAATACCAAATGTTTTGAAATCAGCTCAAGAAAAGATAGAAAAGATAGATCAATGCCTTAGAATTTAGCCTCTTCGAGGGGGCAACCTCCTTTTACATTACATAAATGAACAATTCTTGGATGATTCAAATGAAAAAACCTCCTTTCTATATATAGGAGTCCAAGGAGTCACAATATAAACCAGCCAACCTAACAATAATAATATAAAGCCACAAAATAAACAATAGAGGGATTCTATGGGGCACAGTAATAACAACATGGGGGCAGTAGGGGCACAACAATATTAATAAGGGGTATAACTACAATAATAATGGGGTAATCACTAGTATTATAGGGACCCAATACCTTGCCAAGGGATGGACTACACAAGATGGAGGTGCCAATGGAACTTGGAAGGTGAGTGATTGCACGGAAGGGGTGACCAGATTCCCAAGGACTGTGTAGTAGAGAAGGGAAGGTAACATATGGATTTGTTTTGGTCATTAGCATTGCCTAATGGAATCAGATGCACATTGGGAGTGTGCCCTGGAATAATGAGTTGGTAACTGTTCACTAAGAGGACAAGTGGCACCGGATTATAGTGCTGGACATTGGATGCATATTTGACTTTGCATTGGATTCTGGACTTCCTGGGAAGGAGGTGGATCCTGGTATTACTTTGAGGGTGGAGGTGTGAGCCTCTGGATTCCCTTGCTATGGATGTAGGCATCAGATTATTTTATTTTCTGGTTGAGAAAATGTGTATATGTGTATATGTGGTTATTGTAAATATCATAATGAGCTATGTTATAAAGCTCCAGTATGCATATGTTGTCATGTTGTCATGATGTTTTTATTTTGAGCAGGTCTTTCAATGTAAATACTGCAATGAGTTGTGTTATAAATATCCATGGGCAGTATGTTTTGCTTTCAATAGTCATGTTTGTTATAGGTGTCATTAAACACTGAGCATGTTGTTCCCCCAAGGGGGAGGGTTCTATAACAACCCTGGTTAAAAACTCATGTAAAATATAAAAGGCCACAGATGATGGGACACATATTTCAAGCTGAATGGTGGGCAGGACATCCTAGTGGGTGTTCATTTGACTGTTTATGGCTAAGGAAATTGGCAAAGTCAATGGCTAAGGCATTAAAGGGGAAAAAAGGTATTTTGGCACATTTATTTATGAAAATGATAGAGAAGAAAAGGAAGGTGAAAGGTCATAGGTTGCATGTGAGGAGGAAAATGAAGGAAAATACTGGAAAATGAAGAAAATAGAGGCCCAATTAATAAAAAGGCTTCTGAGGATTAGTTGGGAAGCTTGGTCAGTGTAACCTTTCGTCAGTTCAGTCTTGGATATCTCTCTCATTATTCTCTATCTCTCATACTCTTGGATACTTAGAGATTTCTTGGAGCACTGTTGGAGGGTGTGGCATACTTGGATTCTTGGAGCAAGAAGACAAAGGAAGAGCAGGAAAGTGCAAGAAGGCATCAACATCAACAACTACATCAAATTTTCTTGTAGGTACCGAGTTGAATGTATGATTTCTTCACTAGTTTAGACATGCATGGCATATGCATGTGGATTCTTGGTCATGATCTGTCATTAGCATGAAATATTGCCTAGATTGATAGTGGATTTCCCAGCCTTGCCATTTCCTGGATAGCCATGGTGATTGCGGGTTTATTTTCATTGTTTTGTTTTGGTTGGTTCTCATGTTACCTTAGCTTGGGTTGAGTTATTAGTTCCTGGAGCCTTAGTTGGACAAACCCTTTGGAGCCTTGTAACAGCTTGGGTTGAGTTACTAGTCCAGGAGCCTTGGTTGGATGAACACTCTAGAGCCCTTGGTGGGTTGAGTTACTAGTCCTAAAGCCTTGGTTAGATAAATGCTCTGGAGCTTGGTGGCAATTTTGGGTTGAGTTACTAGTCCTGGAGCCTTGGTTGGAAAAAACACTTTGGAGCCCTGGATGGCTAGGATGGAGACCGATCTAGTGATGGTTTTGGTGATTTCTGACCATGAGGTGGAATCACTATTTTATGGGTTGAGGTGGATGGCCTCTGGAAGCACTAGATGAGTTTTGATTGATGTGTTCTATGAGATCCCACATTCATGCTTGGAATATGGCATGAGGGTGAATGGATGAAGAGAGATTTGGCTCAACCATTCTACAACTGGGTGGAACATGGTAGTCCCATCTCCATTTGGTTCATTTCATTCATTAGTGAGAAATCCATTCCCTTTATTTTCATGTGTAAAGTTACTGATGTATTTATGGTTGATATGTTTATTGTATTTATGTTCCTATTATGCTGGTTATATGCACATTTTATGATAACAACTATGTATGGATCTCAACATGTTTTTACTTGTGTGCGAATGGATAATGTAGCTCGGAGCTAATATGAGGAAACAATGGTTCATACGATTATAAGATAAGTATGATATACCTACACTTAACTATGTTATTTACACCTATAGATTACATGTCAATGATATGTTTGATGAAACACCTGTCATGGTTAGTAGGGGTTTGGTTATGGTCTTGTTCAACATATTGCTTTTTCATCCATGTTTCCTTGTATTCTTACCAATTTTAAGTGATCATTCCATTCTGGGCAGTGTCATGGGCTTTGGGCCAAAAAAGGTGGCCCAATTCCCAAAATGCTAGCAAATAGAGCGTTAGTTTAGAGACTAACTCGCCTAAGCAGTCTCTGGGGAGCATTATAACTCGCCTTTGCAGTGTCTGGGGAGCATTATAACTTGTCTAGGAAGTGTCTGGGGAGTGTTACTCTGCCTTAAGTTTCTCAAACAATAGTAGGACCCAGGAGCAAGTTGTATGTGTGGCTGACTTGTCTTCTAAAGGTTATGTGGATGATGTTGGATGGATGTGTGTGATGTTCTGTCGATTCCATTTCCTTAAATTCACCAAGGAGGTTGAATCTTATCATAGTGGCCTCTTGTCACATGTTTTACCCTAGCTATCTAGTTGCTTGGGTAGATGTGGGAGGAAGGTGTTACAGCTGGTGTGGTACTAGGGATGCACTGGTGCACTACTCCACTACTAGACCTCTACTAGTTCCTCCAACAATTAGAACTAGTTTAACTGACTATAACTCAGTTAGACTAAGCTATCTAATTACAACTCAAAAGAACTCAATTTGGACCCCTAATATTTAGGGATCACTCTACATGACTCTAGATAGACTTTCCAACTCGAATTTCCCAAGCTAACAACTTAAATTAGTTAAATATTACAAATTGCTATGAGAAAAGAATTACAATTTAATTCACAATTTAATTCAAGGACAACTTAAATTGGAATTTCTAGATGTTATTTTTAACATTTCTTGTTGTTATTTTCAACACGGTAAACGTATCATGAATCCAATAAGAAACAATGTAGCCATACAAGGAGGACCAATATTTCCAAAACAATGGAAAGGACTAGGATCCACGTTAAGAGGGGTTCCTTTGTTGATAAATCTTGGAACTGTTGCCATCATATTCAACCCTAGGTCTACTGATAAGTGAATTTTAGTTACAAATTTTAACAATGTATGACAGTTAATTTTACAATTGGTATCATTCAAAATAAACAAAATTAGTAAAAAAGGGATACTAGGTATAAAAGGTTACCAAACTGTTGTGAACTGCGAAATACCATTTCCAGTACCTGTAGGCAATCTCCCTGAATGTTGTGTTCAGTGTATCACAAACAACAGGGAAACTGACTCAATTACATATGGCATGTTTGTAACCTAGAGGGGGTCTTCTGATATACCCAAGAGTACATTGAAGCTCAGTCTATATTAGTGTTGTCAAGTGCGTCCTATATGATAGGAAGCATTCTGATATACTTATCATATGTGAAGCGCCATCCGATATGCTCGAGGGTACATGGAGAATGATCAATATACTTACGTACATTGAATACCGACTACCCATAGAATGTAACACAGACAATTAATGACAACTCCTATGTTTATAGACGTCGAAACACATATTCTAACCTAGATTCACTAAATATGATGTGATTAATTAATTCCTTGGTAAATTTTAATTGATTTTATTGTTTCACTTTTCATTAAGGTAAGATGTGTATGGTAATCAACTGGTGTAGTAACTTAATTTGCATTCATGCAACTAATATTAAATTATCACTTCTTCAATTCGATGAAATTTAATCTATGAAAGAGAGAAGGTTTCATTCACTTCCAACAATGCAAGAATTGATAAATAAGAGAAAACATAACAAATTCTCTAATGCACTAATTTTCAATAGGAAAATACTAATGCAAATCAATTCCAAGCAAATTTTTCGTTTTTATGTTTAAAATAAGCATAAAAACATGCAAATTCAAATCAGGACTATCTTTCAATGAGAGACACTAGCTTTTCAATCGATGAAGTAACTCTTTACAATAGGCATAAATGAATATATGATGAGATTCACTGAAAGAAAAGTGACCGACACAACCAATTCCGGAAGAGAAGAACTCTTTTTTTTATAGATCAACTAAAAACTCAAAACCCTAAACTGTAAAGATAAGTGATTTTTCTCAAAAATGCAATCAAACACACCTTCAACACAAAGCCAAAAAGATTATGAACCATGCAATGTAAACTCTGCACAAGAATTCTTCAAAACAAACACAAGATTATTCTAGATCAACGAAAGAACCATATAAAATTGCTTATGCACAACAGTACCTTCTTTCACTAATGCAATAAAAGAACCAATCAAGTGTAAGTAAAGGAATTTCACAAAAAGTATGCAACTCAAATGAAAGCAATTATAATCTAAGATTTCATTAACAGAGAAATCAAACTAAAATTTCGTGAAAATTCCAAACATCAAAAGAGATGACACTCAAAGGCGATTAACACTGATACACAACTTAGTCACCCCCCCACAATTGAGGGCGATTTTGTTTGCAAAAATGAAAGCAAAAAATGCCGAAAATTGTTAAGAAATTGGACAAACCTCTGAGTAGTGACCAAAACATAAAAGAGTTGATAAAAACCTAAATTTTCAATTTTTCTATGTGCATCTTAGGTGGGCTATTGACACCACTGGGGTGTCTCTCTGTTGTTGAATAAAAACTACGCGAATTGTGCTCTATTGTTGAAAGCAAAGTGTGCAACTTGAGAAAAACAAAGAAAAAATAAAAAGATAGCAAGAGATCCAAAATTTTAACTTCTCAAAGATCTAAACATAGTCAATAAATGTAGTGGAAGGCACAGAAAGGCACATTAAAGAACACAATGTTCCCTAGTATGGCCTCCAATTTGTTATGGCGGACAAATCATTCTTGCAGACAAGAAAGATTTCCCTAGATTCAAAGAAAAATATAGAAACAAATGAACAAGTAATTGTTAACTTTCCTTAGTTTATAACTAAAATATGATATATAAAATGCACAAGAACATCTTACATTTCTATGAAATTCTTGTAGATGTCCCTTGATACTTTCAAAAGCCCGCCCTTGTTGTTTCAAGAGAAGATCTACATAGAAGAACCAAACATAACATAGATAAAGATTGAAACACAATATATAAGGAAATTGCAACATAGTATATATCATAGCATGAATCCAATACTCAATTACAAACTATGAAAAATATCAAGGAGTTTTGCAATGAGGATCATAACAAGTGCAAATAGGAAAGAAACAAATGCTTGTATTAATCTTGAATAAAAAGGAGAGATTCAACCTTAGCCTTGATGTTGCAAACCTCCTTCCAATAGACTCCAATCCTCCCTTAAGTGACAAGCCTCCAACCTCATTTTGACAACATAAGTTTTCATTCCAAAGTCCTCCCTTGCCCTTTGGTCTATGCTAAATTTATAGTCCAAGAGGAGAAGGTTTGAGATCCTCTTCTCAAGGGATGAGATCTATAAAGAGAGGGATTGGGGTTCCAAAAAGAGAGGGAGTTTGATCCATGAAAAAAGGGATGAGGCCAAAGCAGGTAGGTCCTTGAGGCCTTTTAGTTGAGAATTATTCCCCCAACAAAGCTTCTAGAAATTTCTTTTTATTTTTACCCATGTCAAGAGATTTGAAAACTTTTTAGTGGAGAACAAAGCACAGGATTATGCCGACCACAATGGTCAAAACTGTGTTTGCACAGGTAGTGACTAGGAAAAGTGCACAAGTGCTTGAAAATAAATTTTCAAGCAATGTAATCTAGGATTCTTGTTGTCTTTGGGATTGTTTTGCTTTCGACATTATAGGGGAATGCTTTGGAACACTTCATCGGATAGTGAAAGATCCTGATTGGCAGTCATTTTCCTAATGGTGAAAAAATGACGTGTAATATTGGGTTGTTCGACACTCATCACCATTTATTATACCACCTTGCATGAAGAGAGGGACAATTGGAAAATCTAACACACTTCAAACCTACGTTATTTAATTTCATGCACTCACCCCCTTTGGGGAAAAGTTTTGAGGGAGTCAGTTATGTTTTGGGTTTTTCAATTCTCTTGGTTTAGTAAGGAAACTTGGCCAAATATTTAGAACACCTTTCAATCATGAAAGGAACTTAGATTGTAGAGGAAGGGTTCCTTATGAAAAAACTAAGAGTGTAGAGGAGTTATGATTTACAATAGAATTTTGACAAAATTCATATCAAAAGGTTTCCAAAAATGTTATTTGAATGTCTTTTGTGTAGCCCTATTTAATTAAGGATATATACATTTTATTATGGATTTTTTTCTTAAGAAAGGTTATAATTTCCTTATTTAAAGTAAAGATAAACTACATTTAGCAAAGTGCTTATGAACACTTCATAAAAAAGTGAATGTTGTTTACACAAACAACAAATCCCAAAAACAATAATTGCACCAAAATGGTGATACCATGAAAACCAAGACGTAAAAAAATAAATATGAGAGAGGAGAACCTTAAATTCTTCTAAGAAGGTTTCAAGAGATTGTACATAAAGGAACCTTCCTTCATTGATAATGGACAGTCCACTCATATACCCAAGCACTCATAACCACACAAGGGAAAGTGACTTGGGAAAGGGATATACGTCTACTGAATTGAAAATGACCATATAAGAGAGGTAGAAATACTATATAATTGTTGAGTTCCAAAGAGAAATACCTAGGCACTACAATACTAGGTAAAAAGCTAGATCGAACAACCACCACAAGCTGAAGTAGAGGAATGATTTAAAGTAACTAGTTCCAAAAGGGTAAATCTAGCATTGAACCTACCAAAGAAATTGAAAATGTAAAATGGTCAATGTAAAAACCCTTGAAACTTTCAAAAATTAATGCTCAATGAGATAAATCTAAATCCCCCTCCACCAACCTAAACCCCACCACCAAGAACAAAATATCATGAGAATTCATGTTAGGGGAGAAATCCCCATTGAACATTGGAAAGAGGACATGTAGATTTCTAAGTATAACTAAAATGAACTACCAAACCACAACATAACCCAAGTTGCCAATAGTGGATGTAGAACTTGCAAAAAAGGAGAGAAACTTCCAAGCATTGCCACAATTTGGAAAATCTTCAATCATTAGCACCCAATATGGTTGAAAAATGATGTTGCACTAGTGAAACACCATAATATTTTGGAAAAAAAAGGATCCCAAACATTATAAACTAAGGAATGTTAGAAGAATCATTAAAATCCTTAAGTGATGGAAAACTTCCACAATTGCCAACAAAGGGGAAGACATAAGTCAAGACGACCATGATAGTCAATCATTGAGCCTCAAGGAGGCCTACAATCTAGAAAAAAGGGTTAGTTAGGGTAAAATGCTCTGCTAATCAGCTCAACGGTTAACAAAATTGATTATCATCCATGTTGTTGAGCAATTTGCTAGCTCTATGCCAATGAATACCTCTTTTGAATCCCTTCGGTAAGGTGCAATAGTTTATCTAAAAGTTTGACTCCAAACTTGTCTAATTATGTTCCAATTGACACTGATTGAATACAATCTCCCTCTTAAGTTTCAAGGGATTCAATTATTTCTTGATTTTTTCAATGCTCTTGGTCAATTCATAAAAATCCCAAAATCCTTGAAGAACATTTCCATCATAAAAAGAACATATGTTGTAGAGGAGTTATTCCATCATGAGAGGAACTTAGGTTGTAGAGGAAGTGGGATTCAAATGGACTTTTCATATAAAACACATGAAATTTTTTCTTAAAAATGCCATTTGAATGCTCTTTATTCTACCCATCTAGACATTACATGTATTCAACTCGTCATTTTAAAGTTCCTAGTATGAATTTTAAGAGATGAATAATTTGTTGAGCATCACATTATTTGTTACAAATACGCTAATTTAATGTCATGTTTAAGTTACGCAAAATCTTGGAATCCTTAGTTGAAATATCATCAATACCCATTAATTTCACATATATAAACAAACATACATATATATATATATATCTATATATATATATATATATATATATATATAATAAGCTCTATGGAATAGATTAGAAGAGCTAAAGGTTCCTTTTGAGTTGAGAGTTGCCACTATAAGGTTATACGAGAATGTAATTGCCAAGTTAAAGAGAAATGAGGGGTGGTTGAAAGATATTAAGTGTAATATCAGAGTTAAACAAGGTTGCCCCCTCTCCCCTACCATCTTTGGAATTTACATCGACAAGCTAGAAGGTTGTTTAGAGGAAGCAGGATGTGCTGGCATGATCTTAGCTGGGATAGTCATCATCCTTCTTCTCTACGCTGACGATATCGTTCTTCTCGCAAGGTGCCCATCTGATCTTGATAATCAACTTAGACTTCTTAAGGATATCTGCTCTACCATGGGTATGATTGTTAATACTGACAAAACAAAAGTTATGATCCTCAAATCCAAGAAGGATACTTACGCTAATCGTATGTATGACAATAGTTACTTGGAGGAAGTGTCTTCCTACAAGTACCTAGGAATTGATATTCATCACAAGATCAATTGGAACTATAGCATTTGTTATCACTGAAAAAATTTCAAAATTTTTTGGACAACTTGTATGGTTTCAAAGTTGTAAGTCAGTCTTGGTCAAGTCATTTCTATTGTTTTATTTAAGGAGTCTAAAACATAGGATAGAGTCTTGTTCCCTTTGTTAAATATGGTCAACAATCTTGTTTTACCCATCATTGGTCCCACATTTATTCAAAGTGTCATGTGTTAAGGCTGTTTCAAAAATTACATGCGCTATGAAATCAACTAGTAGTTTTCGTAGCGCAAACTCATAAAAATACACTATGTGCGCTATGAAAATAGGGATTCGTAACTAGGAGATTCCGTAGCGAAAAACACAGAATTTACACTGGTTGCGCTACAAAATCAGGGATTTGTGCCAGATCTTGTCTAGCTATCTTTTCCATCAAAATCCATTAATATTTCATCACCATGTGTCAGTCCTTGAACCATGCCTATCACATGCAACCATCCATTCTCATCATTAGATTCGTTAGATTTCTTGTACACATTCTTTCAAATTTCAAAAAGTAAGGTGAGGTGAGTTAGTCTTGGTTTTTCCCGTGTTCCTTTCATGCATAAGAAGACAATTGGCAAGCTTAAGGATGACACTCATCATAACTTTTTGAAATCTCAAGCGAGGCAGTTCTCAATTTCAAATTCAAGCGAGGCAGTGTTCAAACCAATACAATGTAGGTTTATCTTCAAGTTTCCTTGCAGGGATTTCATAGCATGTCTGAAGAAAAGAAGAGTAACCAAAAGTAAATTAGCCAAGGAAAAGAGGAAAATAGTGATTACTGATGAAAGCCCAGCTTCAAAGGGAAGTTTAAACAATCTCCTCCAGGCTATCAATATAGAAGAGTCCTCTCTGGTCCAAATAGATTTATTTGAAGCGGGTAAGAACAAAACAAAAAGAGTTAAATATTCTAAGAAACTCCAATTTGATGACTAGGTCTCAGAGTTTGTTTTCAAGCCAAGAAGGCCTGTGACTAGGCATTTAAGAAGGTTACAAAAAGCAAAGCTAGAGGAAAGTGAGACAACAGAGCCCGTGGTTCCACTAGTGCAACCATCACTAATACACTAAGATGACAGAAACAAGGCAGCTGGTACTCAAGAAGAAGAATGTAGCTTTGAGGAGGTCAAAAAGAAATTGAAGTCTGCCAATTTTGAGATTGCTCAACTTAAGAAAAGGGCAAGGAAACATGCAGTTGAAAAAATCCAATTTCAAAAGAGTAAAAGTCGTTTGGAAAGATGTAAAAGTTCCAAGACATGAAGTAGTTGACAGTCATGCTCGATATTTCACTTGGGCTGTCCCTGCAATAAAGAAGGCAATATATATCAGAAGGATCAATGGTAAATTAAGAACTAAAATCAAGATGATGAAGAGACAGATTGAGGACCTGCAAATTCAGTTGAGCAAACCAGGAGGACAGTCTCAGCATAAAAGAACCGGGAAGTAACTGATTGGAGCCTTAACACAATTTTGGTTAGAAAATTACATTTTTGAAGCTGTTTATGGATGAATTATGTCAAAGATATGTGGCCTATTGGCATAAGATGAAGCTGTGAAGAAATCACAAGAAGGATAATTTTTGAGAAAAAAACTGTGTTTTTTGATTCACACAGCGGTTTCGTAGCGCACTACGAAACTGCTGTAGCTACAATTTTGTTTTTGAATAAATTCTGAAATGAAAAAGGGAACCATTATGAAAGTATGCTTCTGCTGAAGACACAAAAGGGCCACCTCAGAAGTTTTGAATATTAAGCAAAGGAAAATTCAAAGAATGAGAAGCATATAGTAACTCCAAACTCAACAGTCATTTCGTAGCTTGGACAGTTGTCATGTTTCAACCAACACCTAAGGGGTTTTGTCTTAGCACGAGTATTTGAGTACGGTCTATGGTTAATTTAATGCATGTTATGTGATTAAAAGATACAACATGGTCAGCAGAAGGATTCGAAGACAAGCATAAAGATGAAACTCTAAAAAGGAGGAACTCTGTCTCCTTGTTTTTAGCAGTCAACTTCCAAGGGGATTCCTGAGCAATTGAAAATTCATCTCTGAAAAGTGAAAGCGTTTTTTATTCCTAACATACTGAAATACAAAAAACTCTTTCCGTTTCTTCAAATTCATTATGAGGTGGGAGAATTTTATGGTTAAACTTGCACTACGAAATTGCTGTAGGTGCAATTTTTCACAAACAGATTTTTCCTGTTTTACATGTGTTTTTCAAGGACAGATTTTGGACATTTGGAGCCGTGTTTTAAAAAACCAAGAGAGGTTTTTGTTCTAGACATCATGGAGTACAAAAACCTCCTTCAGTTTCATAAAATATGTCATGGATGAGAAGATAAATTCTCTATCCCACGTGCTAACTTTCAAAGATCCTAAACCTGAAAACAGGGAAACATGTTCCCTAATTTCTAGGGTTTGTCATCAGCAGTAAGGTGACAGCGTGGGAGGCTTCATCAAATTTGACTTCATGAGGTTGCAGCTATCCAAGAATGCTTTCAATGTTTAGATAAGGTTGTTGTAATCATAATAAGGAGTTACACTCCTAGTTGTATTAGGTCACTAGCACTGCTAGTTAACAGTCAATTACATTTAATAGTTAGTTTTAAGTGTCAATAGGTGTCATAGTAGGAAGAATTCGAATTCCCCTCATGCTGGAGGAGGAATCTTAGTTATTTAATGAACTCTATATATGGGAGAAAAGCCAATGTATCAAAGGTTGGAATTTTTTGTAAAGAACTCCCATATTGTGCTTAGATGTAAGACTCTGTTTAAAGTAATACAGAATTTGGCTTTGCTTCTCAGGATTCAGAAGGAATTCAATGTTCAAAATGTCTTATGGTTCTCCTCTTCTCATTACTTACAGTGGTATGAATGTATGATTACTTAGAATTCATTAGTTATGCTCTAACTTCCTTCATACATTTGTAGACTATGTTTTCCTTTATGCTTCTGATGTACTCTCCATATGTTGAATTCTAGATGCCCTGACTTCTATGTAAAGCTAATATTATTATCATACTAAAGTATTTCTTGACTCCATAAGCCCAATGGATGTTTACTGATCATGTTCAACCATTCATATTTCTTCACTTGTTTCATAGAGTTAGCCATCTAATTCATTATCAAAATCTTTAATCTTGTGAGAGAGCCCTCTTAGGTTGAGGAGGCTAAGCCTCAGCCAAAAGTTGGTTTGAAATGGTTACACAAGGTCTACCTGATCAGCGGCCTATCAGGGTTGGGTTTTGTGATAACAACATTGAGAAAAGGATTAATGGGGGGTGGAAAGCTTATTTTGGTCTTGAAAATAATTTTAAAATGGCAAACCTCGTAATGTGGGATAGAAATAAGTTCCTCTTTGAAACTTTAGTCACTCCAGTTATCTTATATGGATGTCAGGTTTGGGGCTATAGCATCTCTAGAGAATCCTGAAGAAAGATTGAGTAAATCCAGAAGTGTTTTATAACATATAACCTCAAAATTAAAAGCAACACACCCTATCCTATTCTCCTTATAGAAGTGGGTCTTTCCCCTATCGAGAGCCTAGCTATGACTAGGCTGCTGTTGTACAAGCACAAACTCAATAACATAGGAGACCATAGACTTCCTAAACTAGCTTTAAATTCCATCCAAAACCACCTAAGGCTCAAGCGAGGCTGGTATAAAGACGCTAGGGCCTGGTTAAACCATTCGGAGATCGACGAGAATGTTGCATTGCAAAACATTAATACATTAAAAATATTGTTACTTCTAAGTTCAAAGAAACAATGTGGTGTGAGAAAGATTTAGCAGCTAAAAGAAAATTAAGATATTATAAGGAGGTCGTCAACCCCACCCTAGAAGATCAAAAGTATCTCTCTGTTTTAACTAGTTCAAAGGAGAAAATTAATATAGCCAAGATTAGAACGAACTCTCATGAGCTCCATAGTGAAAAGAGTCGTTGGGCAGTTCCTAAAACACCATGGATGGAAAGGTTCTGCCATCTCTATGAGAATACGAACATCAAGGATGAAAATCACTTCCTCTTAGAGTGCCCCACGTACAACCACATTAGATCTCAGATTCAAAATCTCTGTTGCAACACTGACCTTCCTAGCCTTTTACGATGTCAAAATTATAGTGAGCTCGGAAGGCTTCTCTCCAAGCTTTTTGAGCATAGGAATAAAATCTTAAATCAAAATAATTAATTCATTTCTTTAGGTCCAATAGACCAAAGTTTGGTCTCAGTGGACCTTAACCATCATCATCATCATCATAATATTTCTTTCATCGTTTTTAACTAAAGATAACTAAATAAAACTAAGATATATTATTGAATGGTTAAAAGGGAATTTTGGTCTGCAGGTTTTAAATTTTGTCTACTAGAAGTCTAAAATGATGGAGTTGATATAACCATTTCAACAAATATTTTTTTGGGGGACAAACGTGCTTCAGCAATAATTTTCTCCTTTTAATTAAGCAGTTTCAGAAAATAGCATTCAATTTATGTTCTAGGATTTCTTGCAACAAATAGCAGTGTTTTGTTATTGAGCCGAGATACTTTTACAGTTCAATATAATGTGTAAAGATATCTGTCATCATCAAAATTGAAATTTTGTTAATATATACCAAAATAAAAAATTTAAAAAATCCGAAAAAATAATATATATATTTTGTTTCTCGGATCAAGATATGTAAGATTCTAGTTTTCAAATAAAATTGATTCCATATATACGTTAAATTAGCAGCAATGCAACGGGTTAATCAAATTGTAATGTATCTTTGATTCATATTGAATAATAAAATGCAAAATTTTTTGTTTTTGTTTTTTTTTAAATAAGATATATTTAAAATGGTTAGATTTATAACGTGATATAAATAATTTTTTTAAATAAAAATAAAAATAAAAATACATTGTTCGAATGATTTTATATAAATATGTTGAACGTTGCTAAGATGATGATTTATATTGAACATGGCTATAGACTTTTGAATATAAAAAAAGATTTGTTGGGTTTAATAATTTCAATGTCAAAAGTGTAGTTTAAGGTAACAATATACCAATGTAAGGTGTTTTTTTTTTTTTTTTTTATTATAAATTACGTTATAAGCTAGATAATATTTATATGTTATCTTAACATAATATATTGCAAATAAAGTTTTAAATTAAATTAAATTTAATGATTAAAAAAGGGAAAATAGGTAAAGATGAATTAATATTAAGGCATTTTATAATTTATTTTTGTTTTAAAGAGAGGTTTATTTTAGTTTATATTATTTTGATTAAATTCAAATATATTAAATTTGATTATGAGTTTTCAAGATGCATTGTTTTAATGCGACTTTTTTGAAAGCCTTTCTGTGGGTCCGGTCAAATCTGGCAGAATTTGGAATCGCAAAGTTTGATAGCTAGTTTCTGCACAATCAAGCGTCCTAGGGTTTTTTCAGGTGCTGAATCCTATGCAGTTAAAAACCCATTTTATGCACCAAATCAAGATTTAACCCTCAATTTCTTCCGCTGATTCTGTCACCGGATCTCCAAAAGTCGCTTATAGACAACTTCTTTATTTTAGGTAGGTATTTGGTTAAACTCAAAAATTTAAAGCGGATTATGAATTATGTTTATGACAATTTTTTTCATTTTTAATGAGTTATTATGGAGCTGGTGGTGTTAGTAGATAAGTACATGGGTGCAATTTAGAGGAGGAAAAGGTTGAGATGTAGAATGCAACAAAGTTAGTTGTGTAGAGGGACATGGGGAGTTGAATGTAACAAAGTTGGTTGTGTAGAAGGACTGAGGTGCAGAATGCAACAAAATTGGTTGTGTAGCGGGACCTGGGGAGTTGAATGCAACAAAGTTGGTTGTGTAAAGGGACATGGGGTGTTGAGGAAAACCTGCTATGAGGTGAAGGCACCTAAAAAATGATATTGCACAACATATTATAAATTCTTTAACATGGAGGAAAGGGAGATACGAGGATGAGGATATGAATAAATTTTGTAAAAATGACTTTTGATTTATTTTATTTTATTTTATTTTTAACTCGAAAATTTAGTCTTTAGAGATATGGAATTATTTATTCATAATTGCAATAATAAATACAATATATTCATAATTATATATTTTTAGATTTGAAAGTATATATTTTAATGTACATTATATTTATTACTATTTTTTTAATCTTAGAGATTGATAACATTTAAAAAGTCAAGCTTAGGTTTAAAATCAAACCATTTAATTACTATTATAATTCAATAGTATATTTAATAATTCGTAAACTAAATATCCCAATAACTTATAATTTAAGATGGATTAATTCATAAACTAAATATATCAATATCTTATAATTTAAGCAGCCTAGATCCATCTTAACTCCAAATTTCTCAAGCCCTGAGAGGGAATAAATCTCTAAACCCCTTTTTTTAGTGTAAAACTTGAGGAAAGGTTTGCACCTCCAGAGATTTGATCCTTTTTGGCCTTTGATAGATTTGGGGTTAAGATAGATCTAGATTGGTTGCACCGAGAGGACATGGTTACATCAATTACTGCAACACAAAAAATCACATGGGCTTCACTAGCGGAGCAATACCATACCACATGAATTCATATTGGGGGATATATATTGAGGAAGAAATAAGATAATATTTTGAGCATATAATAGGGGGTAAAGGGTTTTTATATTGGCAGGTACAAAAAATGGAGCTCAAAGTTAATGAAAAAATATAAAGGCTATAAAAAATGTTAATGAAAAAATGGATACCTACAATATGTAGTGAAAGTAGGGGCTATTTAAATTGGAAAGGTGAATTGGGTTCATATTGTTGGGGAATTAAATAATGTGATTTATAGAGGTATTTTCCAATATGTAGTCAAATTAAAAGTATTGTTTAGTATGACATGAACGCATGTGCTACATCAAAGGTTTATTGAATAAAGCTCCCATGACAAAAATAAATACATCTCCTCAAAAATTACTTTATATATACATTGAAATAAATACATCAAGAAAATTTAATAAATAAGATTAGAAATTAACATTCACACATAAATCAATTAATTAAATAAAATTAAAAAATAATATCTAATACTCCAACAAAATAGATAAAAAATGAAAAAAACACGAAACTTAAATATTAAAAATTTCAATATTTTATAAAACCTTCTCATAAGTGCCCATATTTCCTCTCCTCACTGAAGGCATAAATAAATCTTATAATGCCCATATTATCAACTTCTGTAATATAAATATTGTTTTTAATTTTGTCACACCAAATGTTGTATATCATAGCATCCAAACTGGAACAAATCAAAATGACAAAATCTATGGGCATCCTCATATGCATAGTCGAAACTGTCAGCCTGTTTGGTGACTTTTATTCCCATTATTACTAGGGGATCATTTGAATTGTTGTGCATTTTCTCATGGTTGGACTTATTAGTCCCTGCCTTCGACAGTGCAGGGACTATAGTGTTCGCTCCAGCGTTGACCAGCTATTAAATCATCTGTTGACTGTAAGTTTTTACGCCTTAACCAAAGTTTGTTGTTGGAAATTTTGGTGTAAGAAACTTTTAACCAAACTTGTGAATTCACCCTCTTATTGCAAGCCTCACGTGCCCCGATGTTATTTTATTTTTTTTATTTTTTGTTTCTGAAGCAAGTGTCAATCCTTCTATTGAATTAATTGGAAAAATAGTTTACAATAAATACAAGTATCTCCCCGACGCCAAGGAGACAGAAAAAAATAGAAAAAAGCCCTTAGGGCAAGCCCCTTAGCTTTATAAGGAAAAACACATAACCCAAGAAAAATAAACCATAAGAGCCTCTTGTCCTTCTGGAAGTCCACGAAGACTCCCACCGCCCAAGCCTTGGAAGAGCCCAATGATCTGGGCCATTCATTTCCACAATTAAACTGACGGCCGAGGTTGACATGGCTCCGACAAGACGACCGAAGTTTAGCGGAACCAAACCTCTAAGCTGCACGATAAAACTTGACCGTTGATCCTCTCTGCTAAATCCTACGGTGGAGAATTATATCGCACTGAACAAGCTGACCCCACGATAGTGTACGATGAAGGGCGCTTTCCCAAACCACCTCCCTGCCACGTGTAGGATGCTAATTGTGATCGTTGCGAAAATGCAAAAACCGTTTCCCATCTGAGAGCGGTGCGATCAGATGAACACCGCCTATGAAGCGGTTTTTCTCTTTAAATCCCAAAAATCGAAATATTCCCACTGTCGGAAGAACCAGGATTCCTCCCACGCCTGCTATTCCTGCACGCCTGAACCTGGAATCCAGAAAGGAAGAGGAACACTCCTTTAATGAAGGAATTGTGATGACCGTTACGCTCACCCCGATGAACAATGATATCCATCTCACTGACTCCATTTAATTGTTTCCTGCCCCTCGAGCCCAATGATCATAAATTTCCTTGTCCTCTGCGGCTTGAGCATCACAGATAGCTTTTAGGCTACTTGGAGGCATCTCCTACCATTTCATTTCGATTCTACAATCTGAATTAATCACTCCTTGGTTGGCTAGTAGATCTGCAAGCTTATTGGCCTTCCTCCGAACATGATTGAAGCTAACCATTAGAAGGCACTGGAGATGTTTTTGGATTCTCTGGTACACTTGTCTAAGTCTCCATTGTTTTGAGACCCTTTCAGGCGCTGTTCCATAGCTGACTTTCTTAACTGCATTTATAGAAATCTTTGAGTCTGCTTCGATGAGAACATTTAGTTGTGATTGAGTTTAAGCAGCTCCAGACACTGTTCCAACGCCATTAATTCAGCCATGTTGTTGGTGGCTCTGCCTAAATTGCAGTGGAAAGTGAAAATTATTTTTCCTTCTTCATCTCTTAACACACCTCCATAACCTGCAGTCCTCGGGTTGCTTTTTGAAGCCCCAGCAATATTGCATTTCAGGTAACCTGTTGGTGGAGGATGCCAGAACTCCTTTTCCCTTTCCAACACTCTTTCTTTTTTGCTAAGACCCTTGAGGATGATCTCATGCAATCCCAGCTGCTTGAGAGTTCTCAATTCAAGCGCAGTGGGTTGATTCAAGGGATAACTGTGCACAGTAGTGGAGACGGTCTCCTTAATCTGCTTTAAGATTAATTCCATCAGGCAAAGGGGAGTAGTTTTTTCATCCTTGAAAATTCTTTTATTCCTTTCCTTCCAAACATTCCAGATAATGAAGCTTGGTGTCAAGGTCCGGGCCAAATTAAGGATCTCATGCTCTGAAAAGTTGTTTCTCCACTTGTTCAGGGTATTAATAATGCTACCTTTGTCTCTGTCTATCTGTTGAAAAATGTTGTTAAAAGAATCCCACAACCAGTTGATATAGGTACAGTTGTTGAGAATATGCTCCATTGTCTCCTCTTGAGCCTCACATAATTGGCATCTAGAGGGTCCCATAACCCCCCTCTTCTGAATGTTTTCCCAAGTTAATATTTTCTTGTGATGAACTAACCACATAAACTGTTTGATCTTCATCCATCCTTGGTGGCTCCAAAGTTTTTGCCAGGACTTTGCCAAAACATAGGGATCTAGGTTAAGGGTAAATCTTTTTGCTTCTTTGATATTAAAGATGCCTTCTTTGTTTTGTCCCCATCTTAACTGATCTTGCCCATCTGTAACCAAGATCTTCCTATGTTCTAAAATTTTCATGAGTTCTTCTGTTTTTTATTTTATGGGGTTGTCCCCTCTGCATTCTATTTTCCTCTAGCTTCTCCATTTCGTAGTGTCATGAGGAAGATTCCAGAAATCCCTGACTTTTATTAGTCCTTGGAAATTAGTTTCCTGCTTGATGCTCATAAAGTCGTCTCTCAACAACATTGGTTCTTGTTGCGATTTATCTTCCCAGAAGAGAGCTTGTTCTCCTGCTCTGATTTCCCAGAAGCTGTTGTTTTTTGCTAGGCTTCTGTTATCCCAGGATTTATTCCAGATGTGTGAACCTTTTATGATCCCTGACATTCTGATGAGATCACTTGTTTTCCAGGAGCTTGCATATTTTTCTTTCCAGGTTTTAGCCCATTGCGCCCTTGGTTCTTGAACCCATCTCCACCAGAGTTTGGCTCCCAAAACATTACTTAGAATCCCCTGATCGTCTAAGCCTAGTCCTCCATGACTTTTGGGTTTACAGATTTTATCCCAAGAGACAAGGGCCCATTTCTTTTTTGTTTCCTCCTTGCCCCAGAGAAAGTCTCTCTGAATGTTCCTGAATTGCTGTAAGACCCCTTTGGGGGCTGGCAGGGCTGGTAAAAAGAAAATAGGGATGGATTGAAGAACTGCGTTCGTCAAAATCAATCTTCCAGCCAAGTTCAATGCTCTGAAAGTCCATGTTTTGATCTTGTCTTACATCTTGTTGAGCACCGGTTCCCAGATACTCTTGCAGATTGGTTTATTCGTAAAGGGGATTCCCAAATACTTTGAAGGGAGGACCTCCATTTGGAAGCCCAGAATTCTGGAGATGTTCCTTTGAATAGCAATGTTAGTGTTAAAGAAAAAAAATTATGATTTAGAGAGATTGACTTCCATACTTGAAGCCGAGGCAAAGTCATTTAAGATTTTTTTGTATGATGTAGCTTCCTTGACTGTGGGGATACCCTGCAGCATGGTGTCATCCACAAATTGTTGATGAGTCAAGGCTTGGCCATTCTCCGTTAATTGTAGGCCCTTGATCTTTCCTAAAACTTTAGCATTTTTAATGGTTCAGCCTAATCCTTCCATCATGAGGATGAAAGGGAGAGAGTGGGTCTCCCTGCTTGAGGCCTCTAGAAGGAGTGAAGATCTCCAAGGGCGATCCATTCACTAGAATTGAAAAGATGGGTGAAGTAACCAAAGCCATAACCCATCTGATCTAGTCATGATGAAACCCAAACGCGGAAAGGACCTTTTTTTATGTAAATCCAGTTCACCTTGTCATATGCTTTTGCAATGTCTAATTGCATGATCATACTGGCCTGCTTTTTGCTGGTGAGAGAGTGAACAACCTCGTGGGCCTGAATAATATTATCTAGGATTTTCCTTCCTTCCACATAACCAGACCGTTCCCCAGAAATCAAAGAAGGCAGAAGAGGTTTGAGTCTGTTGGCCAAGATCTTAGAAATGATTATGTAAACAACATTGCATAAAGAAATGGATCTGAACTTATCAGGAGTTAGGGCTGAGTCCTGTTTGGAGATCAGGGAGATGAAGGAGGTGTTGAGGGCTTTCAAAATGGATCTGCTTCTTCTGGAGTCCTCAACCACATCCAAAATATCATGTTTGACAACATTCCAGCAGGCTTTGAAAAAGTCCACATTAAAACCATCTGGACCTGGAGCTTTGCCATTCTACATCTCTTTGATCACCGTACTAACCTCTACTTTGGTTACTTGTTTGTTCAGGTTAAAGTTATCTTCTCTAGACACCATCCTGGGAATATTCTTTATAATTTCCTTGAAGTGTTGGTCTCTGTCTAGATTTTTTCATTTGTGATGCCTCTGAAATGTTGAACCATCACGGCTTCGATATTCTTGTGAGTGGTTTGAAGATCCCCATCTTCATTCAATATTGAGGAGATTCTATTGCGTGTTCTATTGGCTATGGTGGAATGGTGGAAAAACCTAGCGTCCCGTTCACCTTCTTTGAGCCATTGAACTCTGGACTTTTGTCTCCAAAAAAATTCCTCCTGTTTTCATAAATTATCCCAATCAAGGTTGAGTTTTTCAGCTTGCTCACTTTTGGATTTATCAAAACCTTCTGCGATCATTGCTTGGTTTAGTTCCTGCATTTTGATCTCTACTGATTTTTTGTTTGCAAAAATGTTACCAAAATCCTTCTTGTTCCATTCTTTGAGTTTGATTTTTATGTGCTTTAGTCTTTTATGTAGGAGGAACATTTTGGAGCCCTGAACCTATAGATCTTCGGACCACCATTCTTCAATGTTGCTGATGAAATCTGGGTGGGAGAGCTAGACATTTTCAAATCTGAAGGGTCTGTTCTTCGAAGCATCAATTCCCTTGATTTCTAATTGAATCGGCCAATGATCAAAGCCTCCAAATGGGAGAACACTTGCATATATTTCTAAATTTGTGAGCATCAGCTTCTCGGAGATCAAAAATCTGTCTAACTTGGAGGCAACCTGGGCACTACCTCCTCTTTTGTTGTTCCAAGTAAAAAGACCATTATGCATTTCAGAGTCAACCATTTTCATGTCTTCTGTGAAAGAATGGAATCCTACTGAATCTCTACTGAGGATTCTGGTGCCTCCTTTTTTTTTTCCGAAAGAGATTTAATCATGTTAAAGTCTCCTCCAATGACCCAAGGCATTTCTTTATGTCTGCTTCTAAGATCTACCAGGGAGTTTAGAAATATAAGCTTCTCATCTATTCTCTGAGGACCATAGACATTCGTAACCAGGAAGGTCTCAGAGATCCCCATTGGCTGAATGATAGCTGATAAGTAATTTCTTGTTGCCTCCACATCTACAATGATGAATTTTTGGGGGTTCCAAAGAGTATGAATGCCCCCCGTTGTGTTTTCTACTTTAACTTCTAGAAACTCAAATTTACTGAGCCATTTGTTATGGATTTGTTTTATTTTTTGAATGGAGCATTTTGTTTCTTGAATGAAGATTATGTCCGGCATTGCTAGTTTCAGTCTGTTACTTAACATTCTTTGTTTTCTTTTACTACCTAGAACTCTGATATTCCATGATATGAACTTCATATTTAAAGATTTGTAAAGGAGTAGCTGGTTAGATCTTTCATCTTACCTGAATCTATCATTAGCTTTCCACACTCCATCAGGAGCTCATTTTTCTTTCTTCTGCCTCTCTTCTTTCATGGATTTCTAGTGGCTAATCCTGGATTTAATTTTATTCTTTTCACCCCTCTGTGTTCCTGTTTGTGGATGTTTTTACCTTTCTCCAGCCCTCGTTCCTGAGTTTTCCATAAAAACAACTGTTGTATTCTATTGCATTCTTCTTGAGGCAGAGAATTCCTCCTTTGGTTCCTTGCATCAGGAATCCTTCCAAATCCAAGTTTTCCTTGTCGAGGATTTCTTGTAGTTCATGCTCTTCCAGATCTGTTTCACTTTGGGTCATTTCCTCGTCCATTTCCATTTCTGTTTCACTTCTCATGGCTCCTTTTTGAGAGTCGATGTCCAGAGAGTGATTTATGTTCTTTTTTTTTCTTTTTCTTTAGCATCTTCCTCCTGATCTTGATTTTCTCTTATGATTTCTTTAGGCTCTTCTAGCACTTTAAACTTATTCTGACTACCCTTTTTCCCCTCAGTATGTTGTTGTTTTGATCCCTTTTTTCCTCCCCTTCCTCTACTAGCCACTTTCTGAAAGCTTTCAGTGTCCTTCGTTGTATTAAGTTTTTCTTTGTTATCTTCTTTGTTGAGAGGGTAGTCTCTTAACAAATGCCCATGTTCATGGCATCTTCGGCATCTGAAGGGTATATGCTCGTAGTCTACCGCCTGCACCCACTCCTCATCCAAAACTTTCAGGATAACTTCATTCGGAAGTGCTCCTGATAGATCCATTTCCACACAGATTCTAGCAAAGGAGGTAGATTTTCCCCTTCTTGTGGCTTCAAAGGCTTTGACATAGCGTCCTAGTTTATTGCCAATGGCAGCCAACGATTCAGTTTTCCAATAATGAAGAGGTAGATAGTAGAGCCTTACCCACACAGGAATCGAAGAGAAAGTCTCCCTCTCTGGGACAAAGTTCATTCTCCAAGGTCTCATATAGAGACCTGCTACAGCAAAAAAATAGGGTCCTCCTTCGAATATTCTGTCTTTATCTTGATGTTGGAGAACACTACTATGAAGAATCCTTTTGACCCAAGATGTAGGTCAATGCTTCCTTTGGGCTTCCAATGATACTTGATCCACATCTGTAAAGCCTTTTCAATGGGCCATAGTCCCATGAATTTACAGATAATGGCGTAGTTTCCCATATGTTCCCTATGCTCCTGCAGAGCAGGATCATTTAATATTACTCGAGGAATGATTTCTGCTTTTGGTTTGCAAGTTCCTTTATGTTTTTTGTCTCTTGAACCCAAACTTTTGTCTTCTTCCTCTTTGTCCTTTGTGCTACTGTTTTCTTTTGTTCTGGTCCCATCTGTTTCCTTTTCATTGTCCCTGTTTCTGTAGTTCATATCACTTTAACTATTTCCAGTTGGTGATTTACTTCTACTGGCCATTGCATCTTTGTAGGAGGGAGCCGAGCCCCCTCCCCTGCCACTCTCCATTAGAATTGAAATCTGCTCGCTGTGGAACCCTAGCCACTGTGTTTCTCCCACTCTCTCGCTTTCCACATGCCCTGATGTTATTTCACCGAGGGCAAGTTATTTTATTTTATCATAAGTTTTTCAAAACAAATGTGTGAGCGAGTAAGTTATTTTATGCAAACTAGGAAGGTTGGGGTAGGTAAACTATTTTATGCAAAGTTTTTAAAACTAAAAAAGCATTGTCCAATATCCAAAGCCACCACTTCTAGCAACAGGCCACCTGCAGCTTCTTCTTGCCACTTGTCACCTTTTCTATCTCCTGTCCTCTCTTCGTTCCACGCAATATCCTCCGACCTCCTCTTAATTCCTCTCACCCCTGTTCTTTACATTGTTTGTCTGCTGGTGTTGGTTCTTTAACCAGATCTAAGCAATTATCGTAGCATGCTCATGTTAGCCCAATGTTCTCCAGAGTGTTGGTTCTTCAACTAGATCTAAGCAATTATAGTAGCATGCTCATGTTAACCCAGTGATCTCTGCAATAGTTGAGCTTACATTTAATACTATTCTTATCTAAACTTGCAGCTCCATAGTGCAGAGAATTGGCATGCCCTCCAGAAACTTGTGGAGTGATTTTGACAGCCATGCCCTCTAGGCACTTGCAGAGTGATTTTTTAGACGAAGAAGCCAGCAACAGTTCTACAAATGAAAATTGAAAATTGTCGTGATTTTTGAAGATCTCATGATTCTTAACTTGCATTGTAATATTAATAATGATTATAACGATTATATAATGCGGAATAAAACACTTAAAAGAATCGAAAACTTTAATGTCCAAGAAAAATACCTCCGACCATTGATGCTTGCTCACACACTCTGACACTGTTTACCTGAGCTCAAAACTCATGCAGTACTAGCTTTCTGCTATGCTTCTCCGAACTCCTCAAACTTGCTCTCTCTCAGCATCAAAATAATCTCAGACATTAAAACACTTTTTGTCTTTAAACAAAAGAGAATTCATGATGACTCTGTATGGTATAAGATTCAAATTGAGTAAACATTTATAAAAAAATCTCCACCGTCATAAGGAGTTCATGGTAAGAGAGTAAATCTAGAGGTATAAGGGGCGACTCCACGATGGTGAGTGGCTCAACATTATGTCAAAATAAGCTGAGAAACACATCAATTTCTAGCTTTCCCGTCACAGGACTCTGGACAGTAAAGAACTAATTTGCAGCACCAGCGGGGTCCCTGAAAATAACTTGTAATTTATAGGTAGCACAAAAACAAGGGAACGAAAGAGAACGGAATTCTAAAAAACTGAAGGCACTTCCAAGCTCTTCTCTCTCAACTTGATGGCGTAAAACTGAAGGGGATTGAGATAGTGAGCTTGGGGACCAAACATAAGAATTTATAGCGAAGATTCCAGCAAGCTTCTGATGGCTATGTGTCAAGTGCTCCACAGATCATGGTAGAGAACTGCAGAGGGAGTAATGGACCACTTCAGAAGATCCCAACAAGAAATTAATTAACTGCAGTTGATTTCCGTAATTTAAGGAAATTACTGCAGTTGGTTTTCAAAAATTAAGGAAATGACTGTAGTTTACTTCTGTAATTGTAGACAACGGTTGGGAACACATAAAGGAGCTTAACATTCTCCCACTTGGTCCATACTTCCAATCTTAATGTCTCATCTTAAAACCCATTGATAATCTGTATTAAGTAATGGATACATGAATCATGGTGATAAGGCCTCTAATGACGAGTATTATCTTCCATGTATTACTATGTATTTATTCTTATTATAATTTATGTGGCAACAATTTCTTAATGACTAAACCCTATGTTTATTCTTGGTCCTACACAGATGAATTCTCTAAAATCAAATTAATGTGCACATAAATATGAGAAAAACATCACAATAATTAAGAATTTCATTAAAATAACATTGTCCATACAATGAGAAACTACATAATGGAACCAAGTCCCATATTCATTACATGATCCTTGAATTTAAATGGTGGCATGCCCTTAGTCAAAGGATCAGCGATCATCAATTCAGTGCTGATGTGCTCAATGACCACTTTCTTTTCTTTAACACGTTCCCTTATAGCTAAATACTTAATGTCGATGTGTTTATTTCGACTCCCACTTTTGTTTTTTTAGCCATAAAAACAGCAGCTGAATTATCACAATATATTCTCAATGGCTTAGAGATAGAATCCATAATTTTAAGCCCAAAATGAAACTCTTAAGCCATACACCATGTACAGTAGCCTCAAAATAGGAGACGAACTCGGCTTCCATAGTGGAAGTGTGAGATTCTGAATGATCCTTCTCAAAACTATGTTTCTGGTTTGATCGCTCCCACTGATCAAGTCATTTCCAAGAAACTTAAAATTGAGGCTTAATAAAATTTCATGTTTTACCAATGTAAATCATGCTCAAAATTGAATCTAATGAAATAAAAATTGCCTGTGGGCTAAATTTTTAATTCAAGCAGATTCAATTATTCATTTTTTTGAACTTTATGATAAAACTATTCATTCATAACTCCTGTGGGTAGGTTATGAAATTTTATCCTAATTAATTACATATATATAATAAAAATTCCTGTCGGATAATATTTATTATATTTAGTCTAATTAATTACAATTTAATGTCTAAATAATCTTTATGTGTTCTAACCAATCAAAATATATAATTTTATTTAATTAAAGATTGTTGTGGATATTCTCTAATTAAATAAAATTATATAGATCACTAGACATTATTCTTCACATAAATGGCATAAACAAAATTTAACCAGAAAAAATAATGTTTACTGAAAGGAGTAAGTCAAAATGACATTTTAAATAAACTCCATATAACTGTCAGCATTACGGTAAACAACAGTAATAATTCTTCAAAATTAAAGCTAAAGCAGTCAGCATTACCGTAAATGACTGCAAATCGTTTGTTCAATTTATAAACAAACCCGAAGATTGACTGAAGCAACATTGATCTACTTTGCATTTGCATAGCAAATGAAGTTCGAAGGCTAGCTGGCTTGACTTCAGGCTCCGTCCTTAAGTTTATAAAACAAACAAACATAGAAAAGCAAACAAGCTATTCTATCACAAGATAAATAAAATTAAAATTAAATTTCCACAATGCTAGATCTCAATTTTCAACAATGCTAAATCTGAACTCTACATAATTAAGTTTTGAAATTCATCAGACAACTACCCCATGGTATCACCACATTGTTTGGAAATTAGACTCCAATTTCCATAGTTACAAAACTACAAAGATACATGAGGTGTGGTGACTGATGACTACAAAAGAGCGTCCCAAAAAAAAAAGATCAACACAAATTCTTTTTACAATTTTGTCCGCTCTTTAGGGATAAGGGTGCCACTCTCAAAACCAAAAGTACAAATTTGAAACTTGAAAAAAAAAAAAAAGAATTTCCGTGCAAGAGATGTGATACTATGGTTTAGTCTATGAATTAAGTTTGGCAAAGATTTAAACGATATTGCAAAACAACTTATGTCCCTCTATAACCCCTTTAAAGAAGATTGCGCTGGGCCTTAAACAAAAAGTAACTCTTCATATGCCCAAATGCTACAAGTATAAGGGGGTGGGCTTGGAAAGTTCTGCAAAACATTTAAATCAAATGATTCTATAGTTTTCTTAAATGCTTTTTGGATCCATCCATGGACTAAGTTGAAGGCGGTGCCAAAGAATTGAATGCAGGCTTAAACGAATTGCAAGAGTCAAGCAACGCCTGCCGAAATGGCTGAATATTTCACAAACCCAACAATGTGAAGCTGAATCTTCGGGCACTGAGAAAGTGCCAGAACCTTACCAGAAAAAAATAAATAAATCTGACATGAGCCCACCATGGTACAAGCTGCAACGGCTGTAAGAATTGTTCTGTAAATCATGTTTAACGTTACACATGGAATAAGTCCAATGAATGCCACAAATGAGGACCACCACACGGAACAGATTTATTCCAGAGCTTAATTCTCTTGAGTCCGCCCACCATAATCTTTTGATTTGAAACGGGGCCACTAAATTTTCCAACACCTCACATTTTTCTCTTCGTTGTATCATGTAGGTTTCCTATAATTCCTACACAATCATCCTGTAAGTTTTTAGTACATCCTGTAGGTTTTCCTGAAACGACCTGTTTAGACCGAATGATTGAAAACCTCTAGGAAGTCACCAATAGCCTCCCAACGGTCTCCCACACCATCCACCATTTCCTAAGCCCTCCATCCAACCTTCAACATCCTTAATTCACTTGCCACATCACCAAAGGAAATTAGTTTGCATACTTGATTTTGCATGAAAAAACAAAAAGGTAAAAACCTATTTATTTCAGTCTCTTTACTTGCATATTAGTGATGTTTGATGCTTCTTACTTCCATGCTTAGATAGTAACCTTTGTTTCAAGATAATTTAGTGTTATTGCAAAGCATAGTTTCTTGGCAATTAGTTAGAAAATGGTGTGTTTTAGCATTTGATTTCAATTTCTTTCCTTGTACTTTCTTTCTTGCAATAGGTTAAGGTTCCATTTCTAACATTTTCTTTTTTTTCAATTAGTATAGGATTTGACTTTAGTACATGCACTCAATTACATCATGACAAAAAAGGAAGGACACATTGTATGCACATATAGTGATGATATCTCTTAAATTTGTACAAACCCCTGTGTTGATAATTAAAGTCAGTAGCCTTGGGAGTTGCAACATTCTTGTTGCAATACCGAGGCTCATCACATGCCTTCGTGAAGGCCGACGCAAAATGCCTATTAACTCCACATACAACTTTATGTGTTAAATTTCTATGGATCGCCGGGTAGTTTCTAGAATGACCGGGTTTGGCATTTTGGTGCATTTTAGTTAAAGAATTTAGTTGTGAGTTATCTTCTTCATGTTCCAAGTCTATTCTCTTATAGTTTCCTGTCGAAAGATTTAACATCATGGATAGGCCAGGAACTTAGCATGATTTTTAGATTATTTTCATCTTTTCAGATTCTGGATGGAAAGGGATAATGATGTCTACAACATCCCAGTCAGTTGACACGGAAACCTGTGCCATATTTCCTTGAGAAATTTTGTTTGATTGTGATTGAGATGCTAGCTTGGGGACCAAACAAATGAATTTATAGCCAAGCTTCCATCAAGCTTCTAATGGCTATGTGTCAGCTGTTCCACAGATCAAGGTAGAGAACTTCAGATGGAGTTATGGACCACTTCAGAAGCACCAACCAGAAAATTAATTAACTGCAGTTGATTTCCTTAATTTAAAGAAATTACTGCAGTTGGTTTCCTTAAATTAAGGAAAGACTGCAGTTCAGTTCCATAACTGTAGGTTATAGTTGGAAGAACTTAATGGAGCTTAACAATGGGGGTATTCCTTGCCTAGATTGTGGATTAAACGTAGCCTCATGCATCATCGTTGTTATCTCTTTTATTGAACATCTTAAAGATTCAAACTGGAAATTGTTTAAAGATTCAAACTGAAAATTGTTTGGAACAATGGCCATGGAAGCTTTTCTAGCAACCCCTAACTCATTAGGGTGATTGGACACTTACTCATTTTTCAATCCTTGTACCTTATAATGGCTAGTAAAGTAGAAAAATCATTTGTATCCTCTCTTATTTTCCTTTTATTTATGTATTTCAACAAAAACAATCATGCTTTACTAACGTGAAGTTGCATACAAGCCTCACCTATGCCGTCGACTAGATTCTTGTAAGATTTATGCTGAATAAATTGTACTTTTAAAGCCCTATCAACTTCCAAATGCCAGATAGTCCCATGAAACTTAAGCTGGATGGATATTGACCTGTTTAGAACACCACCTAAAGCAGCAGGGATGAGCACGTCACAATCTTCAAGTAATAGGGTTTTGGGATCAACTGACATTGCTGCTTCAATTCCTTTAACAACACCATTTGTCTTTGTGTGCTTCATGTAAGCTGGATTGTTGTTCTTTATAGCTTCTAAAATATCTCTTTGCTACATTTTTTCTACCCTTTTCATGGATAATTTTGGCTACCTGGGAACTGACATTTCCAAACTCTAAAAACGATAGAGAGGCTTCGATTCAAGAATGATGCATTTCAGTCTATAATGGTTCCAATACCCAATACAATGAAGATACAAATAATAAAATTTGAATTGATTTTACTGCCATATTTACCCAGCCAACTTCATCTCATATAGTGTCCATAAATATCCTTTGAGGAAGGCAAAAGTATGGTATTGAGTTTTACGATCCGTTGAGGAAAGCAAAAGTATGGTAACGAGTTTTACGATGCAATTATTGCAAGCAGTAAATTCAAAGAAAAATGGTTTTCTAACGTGGGTAGAAATACATTCACAAGAAAGGCTGCAGAGAAAAACAATTTACCTGGATTACAGAATGTTGATCTGAGATGCTTTTACGATACTCAACCAACAAAGCTTATATTTCAAACATAACCCCTCTATCTGTTGCAGCATTCCTGCCAACGGATTCACTTAGATCCTACCCATCACAAAAAAAAACCTTGGCCATCTTTAAATATTTTTGTATTTTTTATTCGAAATTGTACCTTTTTTAAGAAGAAGAATGTGGAAGAATGTGGTGGTGTTATTTTCAGAATTGAGAAATTTTGTGTAATATAATCATCATATTATTTCTTTTTGTTAATCTTCTTCTACATTATTTTCATGGATTTTTACATTGAGGTAATGGCAATATTATGAACTAAAGATCAATTGTAGGATGAAAATGGCATGTTGTTTATTAAAATGAATTCAATTCAATTAGAGATGGTTCACTTCATTGACTACAATTGAGCTCTTTAAACTGCCAGTTAGATCCCTCATTTGAAAAAATCTTAATGGAGCACACTTATCATGGCTTCTCAAGAAATGCTTTATAATTTTGAGTATTCTCTTGTAGATATTGAAATCAACGTTAGTTTCCTTGATAAATTTAGATACATTGTATCACCCTAAATCTTGTAATAACCTTTTAGATTGTTTTATGCAGGGTGACATTGTTGCATCCTTGTCTTCCTCCACTTATTTTGATTCTAGTGATGATGTCAAATTTGTTGTGATCACTAATTTTGAGTGACACATACTTGGTTTCAGCTCCAAATTACTTTACCAAATAGGCTATAGTGTTGTTTTATGAAACATTGTTAGAGCATTGTACACTAGATTACAATTATGTCATGGTCATTTCATTAAAGGATTGGTTATGGTTATCGCACTTCTTCCTATTTTTAGAAACAAACTAAGGTTTCTACGCCATCTACATCAATAAATTATTTAGTTTCAAAAGATAGAGAGCACTCTTCGCCTAATTCAAGGGGCACTCTTGCTCTCATACATGGTATCAATCTAGAAAGATTGGATTTTTAAGAGATCTTCTTATGAACCTTTTATGGATTCATATGAAGGAGCGAAAAATATTAGTTCAATTCTTACCATCCATGTGCCTTATAAATATATTGATCATCTATCATTGTGACACTTCAAGTTCTTTATGTTCATTGTACAAGTTGGTTTCATCATATGTTAAGGAATATTTTTAACACAGTGGCTACTCTACCTTATAGTAGTGTTTAACTCCTTTGAAGTACTCCTCCATCTTGACATAACTTATTGATCCTATATATTGATGGTTTTTATTCATTATCATGAACCACTTCGTCTAGTTTTTATGCTAGCATTATCTTTTATATGGAAAATTTATGTTAATTATTGTTTGAATTTTTCTATATTATGCTTCTTAATTGACCTTATTCAACTTAAAGCACATTCAGTGATATTGATAGCTTTGGTGTTTTGTAATTAATCATGGAACACTTATTCAAAATTCCTTTACATCAGCACCATATTCAACTTAGATCACTAATATTGTTTTTCAATATGTTTTCCATTTCGTGCATCCACTTCAAAACTTCTTCAACTTTAGTCCATTTTTGCATCTCAACGACTTTGGTTTTTTCCAATTCGACACTTTTCTAATAATCTAGCACCGCAAATATTGGTCAAACTTCACTTAGGCCTTCATGAATCCATGTTCCTTTCTGTATAGTATTTCTTGAGTGTGAATAAATTTTCCATCATGTAATGCCTACTTTTCTTCATTTGGTACAAATCAATATTATAATGGGAATGTTGGGACATATTTATTAAACCCAACTCTTCATTTTTACATGTAAACATAACAATTATCCATACATAATATTATCTTTGTTCTTATCAAAGATCGATTATAATTATCAAGACAAGATTAACTTTAGTTAATTTATATTCATCTTACCATATATTCATGGGTCCCAAGTTGGATCAATCTTAACTTGAAGCATCTGATTATTTTAGGCATAGCTAGTTGGGTAATTGATTAGTGAGTAGTGAGCATGTAAACACATGGTTTATAAAAATGACAGAGGCCCTCATTATATTATGATGATTGAGGTGACATAATAATTGATGTTTTCCTTTGATCCATGAATGTTTCCCTTTTAGTTGGTTTTACCATGTAATATATGATCAATTATATGCTTGTTTTATGTTTATTCATGTGATCATGCCCAAAGCTAAGAAAAACATGATTATCCACTGGTACATCCATAAAGTTTTACAAGCAAAATTACAGGATGGTTAAAGGAAAAATACTCTAAGAATGTTATGGTTGGTTAAAAAAAAACATTATGGATCCTATTGTAGGAGATGAAATGAGATCCCTTTATGAAGCCTTAATGGAAACCTCACAAAGAATACAAAGTGAAGATAAATTTTGCAATGCAGGGAAGGAGATTCCTCCATAATCTAGTCATAGGCCAATGGAATCTACGAAGAGGGCACATAGAAGTTACGTTGTAAAAATGAATAAAAATGATGTTCAGTCATTAAGGTTTTGATTTATATCTTGAATATAAGAGCCTAACAAGCCTAGCTATTTCCTAAGGCTTTGAAAATCAACAATTTGGGAAATGTGTCTTTTTTATAAGTCTCTCTTCTTGTTGTTTTTTCCTATCCTCCATTAGTGGATAATCTATATTATATATTATCTCTTATTATTTAACCTCCTAAAGATAATACTAGTGAATTTTATAGTAAGAAAAACATCCTAGTAGGAGTGAAAAAATTTCCTTGGAGTGAAGCGAATAGTTGGGAATTTCGGTCCATAGAGGAGGTGAACTTTATAATAAGAAAATCATCCTAATAGGAAAGAAGAAATTTCCTTAGGGTGAAGAGAATAGATGGAAAATTAATTCCATGTAGGAGAAATGTGGGACATTTTGGTCTTAAGGAAGAAGTGAACTCATGGTCTTAATTTAAATACCATTTAATATATTCAAAAGATTTTTCTATAGGGTGTGGGGGGATCTAGATATACATGGTGGAGTAAAATTAGATACCTTGTTAACCATTTGTACATCTACAATGGGAAATAGGTCATATAATCATTTGGAAAAGCATATAGTGAAAATATAGAAAAAAGTTAGGAAATAAAACAAATTAAATAGATCCAAAAGATGGGATTGATATTAATGATTATTATGTCATCATATGTCCTTGATGCTATCACAACAACCCTCCCTCTCACTGAGAGAGACATTCTCAACCACTCAAAATATTTTCCTCAAAGAATACAAATGTCATCATGGGACAAAGGATTTATCAACATCCTATTCATCTGCAGAATAATATTGAAGCCACACCTCTCCCTTTTGTACCATGTTTTAGTGTTATTTCTCAGTGTGTTTCATTCTACCATCATGGTTGTCACCCGCAACTGATCAACCAATCCTGCAAGTGAAGTCATACAACTTCATAACTCACCAACAAATATTCAATATACTTGGACTCTATAGTACTGAGTGCAACATATGTTTTCTTCTTGCTCATCCAAGAAGTCATAACAGAGCCTAAACTAAAGCAACATCCTGATGTACTCTTTTAGTCTCCTACACTCACTGCCTAATCTAAATCTGTGTATCCTTATATTTACACTTCATTACCTCAATCTATGTCCAACTATACCATGTAGGTATTTTAACAAATATTAAGTTGCATATCTCTGGCTCAACGATAAACTGACCAATTTACTTTGTTGGAACCACCACCATGGATAATTTTTTTTCACCTTGACTTGGTGTTTGTTTGACCAAGGAGGTAGTGTATCAAGTTTAAGTCCTTTATCTTGAACTCAAATCACCAAGGATTTTCACTCTATCACATGAGTCCTTATACTCTTGTTAGTAACAATAGATATGATAAAAAAAATTGAACTTGATCCAATAAACCAAGAATATCAACTCTGAGGAGCCTATACAAATCCTTCTTCTATTTGCAAGTAAGAGACTCCTTCATGTACCTCAAAACTTGAGGTAACTATATGTACAATCTTCTTTAATTACTTTATTGAGAAAAATAGTCATTACATCCATCTGATGTTACCTTTAGCTAAAATCATAGGGATAATTATTCTAATAGAATTGAACTTCACAATTTGGAGAAAATGTCTTAATATAGTCTTCTCTGTCTTACGAGGATATTTTTTCATGAGCCTTTCTCTATAATTATTTATGCTACCATATGATACATGTTAGGTCTTGTAGATCCCTTTTAAAGGCACCACTAACTTCTCAACGCAGTATTCATATACATATTTCTTCCAAACTTGCCAGCCTCACAGACTGTTCCCTCTGAACTGGAAGCTCTTTTGGTTATTTGGAAGGGTATGTTTTCTCCATATTGAATGTAAATTACTCTTGTTGAGAGAATCCTCTTGCCATAGAATTTTCTTTGTTCTTCTTGGTGCTTCCACTTGCTACCTAAGTCTTGGAATCCTTCATATTGTAGCTGTAAACATCATTAGGAACTCATGGAAGAATGATTATAACCTAGTAAAAGAAACAAAGATAAGAGGCTAGTTTAAATAATAATAATCATGGAAGAGAGATACAAAGTACTTATCTTTGAGAATTCAACAAGATTTTTTTAGTTCCTTCCTAATCCTTTTTTTCTTGCATAATTCATGAAATTCATTTATAAATTCATCATCTTCACCAGCCATTAATGCATGAGCTAATTTTTCATTTCTTTCATGAGTTAGGGTTTATTCATCTAGTGGAATCATCATCTTTCAATACTTTGGGTCTAGGTTTTTTTCCACAAAGGCTAGCAATTTCTTAATCATATGTTTCAATATTACCTAGGGTTTGAAAACCCTAGGACTATCAAATGTTCCAAGAATGTCTCATAGCACAAGTGTTATGACTCTTCTTTTTAGCTCCTTCTTTCTTGAAGCAAATCACATTGATAAAAAATTCGTCGTATACTAAAAACCTAATGGAATTATGATATTAGAAACATATCTTAGCCAATATAATCATGATCGGTACAATAAAAGACATCTTTTAAAAAAAACCCTAGCCTAGGTATTTTCATAGTAGTAAAATGTATGGTATTAGTAATCCAGACACTTTAGATCTCTGCTTCTTCAACACAATCATAAATATCCTTCTTGAAATATGTCTTTCATTCTATTATGATTTCATGTTTGAAAAGAAGTAACCTTATAGCATAGTACATGGTATTTTAATACATACATGTTAGGTCATCGAATTAGTCACGTGATAATGCAAATGGGATAGATCGCTTAAACCATAATAGGATAAGAATGTGCCATGTGGTCCATGCTTGTGTACACGTAATTAGGTTGTTATCAATGAATCCAGGAATGCTCTATTTGCTTCTTTGTTGATTAGAATCATGTAACTAAAATATGTTTCAATGAATTTCTTAGAATTTTTTCAAGGGAACTTGTTTTATGAACTGAGGAAAGCAACCAATATTAAAAAGTCCCTTCACAGATATTAAAGATACTTCAACATTATGAAATTTGTTATACTAATAAAAAACTCCTTGTCATGTATGACTACTAATGAACTTCATATGAATAATAGTCTTTTAGGCTTTCCCAAACAGGCCTAAACACGAGCCTTTGTCTAGGTCGTAAATGTTGAATCAATAATGCATGTTCCTTAATGATATCTGACCCGTGCAACATAGTTGTTAATAAGATTCCCTAAATCAATTTTGACCTTGTTATTAATCTCTTCAAGAACTCATACAAGATGAGAGTGTGATTTCATGAATTTATTTTTTCCATAAGGTTGATTTGTCTAATCATAGAATTAAGGAAATATTTAATTAAAAAAATTATATCTTGAGATCACATTCGAAACACACTACACCACTCTTGGATTCACATCATAACATATCAAACTCGAGACTTGATAGCTTAAAAAAACCAAGTTTCTTGTTTTCTATGTATTGCATTAAGAATCCATTGCATTGATATTAATCACAATTAGACATAACGATCCATTCATATTAGTCTTTCAAACCAAAACACTTATCTCATTTTCAATTTTTTATACAAGATCATTTTAAGTGATAAATTCAGAGAAGAATTATGTCCTTAGATATGGTAGATCTATGGAATATGGGCTTCGACAAGGCAACATCAAATCCTATCCATACCAACATTTTTTAGAAATATGGATAGTATTCATGGAGCATTTCATATATTTTCCTTCTCATTATCACATGCCAAGATGTTTGACTGCAAGTCCCTTGACATTTCAAGTTTGTAATGCTCTAATGACAGGCCTTTTGAACTTTTTCAATTAGGTCTATATTCCATTGACTAGAACTTAATCAATGAATATTCTTCAACGTTGAAACTTTCTTTTAGATTTTTTTACCATAGGATTTGTTGACAAAGATAGAACGATTTCTTCAAAACAAATCTAGAAATGGCAAAAATTTATTCATTATAGGGACAATCATCAGTTCTGAGAATGAAACGATATTTAAGAGAATTTTGGTCTTCAAAGGAATGATGAGGAACTCTACCTCTTCTTCAGTGAAGGCTTATGGATGCCCTCTTTTAAATATTGAAATCAATCCCTTGATAACATAGTAATGAAACATGAATTCTTTTACTTTATTGTTAAAATGATGTCTCTAGGATTTATCTTTGATTAAAACTATTTGAATGATCTTCAAAGCACCATTATTTTCACCTTCTACCAACAATGTCTAAGGCATTAAAAATTTGAATTGTCAATAGATTGATTCCCCTTTGGTTAGCAACCTAATTTTCCTAGTCCTTGAGGGCTTTCAACCTTGATCAAACTTTTCGAGAATGCTCCTGAGTCTATTCATCCCCTGCACCCTGCTTCTAAGGAATTTTCACCTTACTTGAGATTCATACCAAGGATTTTTGGCCTTTTGAGAATTTCGGCCTTGTTTTCAGGCCTCCTATCCAGGGTTTTAAAGGAAATAGAAACTTAAATTTAAGGAGATTCGATTAATTCTAAGAAGAATTATTTTATTAACATAGAGATTAGCTGGATGTGATTATTTTTCCTTCAAAGTAAGATAACTTAGCAACCCCACCCTTTTAACTCATGCTCTAATATCATTTTTCTTTTTCATAGGTATTCTAAACTAATAATTACTTCTAATGACTTAATCCTTTTCATATTCTCATTCATCATTAAGAAATTATACAAAAGAAATCAATAGTGAAAGCATTTATGACAATAGGGACATATAGAGATAGTAAAACAAGAGACACAAGTAATTTACACTAGGAAAACCAAATTGGGGGAAAACCTAGTGACCTTTTCCTTAGTGAAATCATTCAATTCAACAGGAGATAAATTCTTATCTTTCTATTCAAAGGCAAAGGTTAACCTATCCATGAACGTCAAACCTAGGTCAAACTTGGTAAACCAAAATAAGTAGCCTCAAAAACTCATATTTGTTCATAAATTCAATCTATTATGCCTCAAAGTTTTGGTATGTCCAAATGTGAGGTTTGCTTCAAAATTCAGTCTGCCCAGAGATGGTCTCCCTAGATTATTGACTTGCCCTTTGAACTCAATCTACCCTTGTCTCTCTCCTTCACTTCAACAAAAGCGAACCTTTACCTGAATAGAAGTGATTTGAATTTCCTTTGAGGAGGAGGTCAAAGCCTCTATGTATATTCTTCTAGGAGGCCGAATGGGTGCCTCTATAAGATTGGGATGACTTGAACAAGTGGAGGGGTAAATTTGATATTTTAGAGCCAAAAATCAAATTTAGAAATTCAAAACCCCCCCTTTTTGAATTTGATATGAAGAACTTGCCATGCATTTACTATAACATATATTTCTGGGGCTAAAACATTAATTATGATGGTTGGCCATAACTACAAAATTCAACAGAAAATAAGTGCTTGCTGACTAAACCAATGATCCTTTGGCACTTCAAAATGAAAAGGGTTGTAAAAAATACCAGAAAACACAATATTGTAGGTTACGAAAGGGAAAGGGTTAATTAACCAAATATAAACACAACTAGAATAAGTAAATACCCCTTTTTTGTCGAGTAGGGTTTAGGGGGGGTTGAGGTTGGTTATGTAAGTTTCTTACTGGAACATTGTAAATTTCCTTAGAATTCTTTAGCCATGACCAAAATCCTAGGGTTCTCTTCCAAGAGAAAAAATAAGGAATTTGTGTAAGGAAGGGTTTCCTTCTTCGTAAAGTTTGAGCTTCAAAAGCTCCAAGATAAAGCATGAACTCTTTGCGCAAACCCTGGGCCTAAAACAAGGTTGAAAACCCTCAAAATTACCATTTTAGAAGACTATAGAAAAGAAAACACATGTGGAACTGAAATTACTACCTCAAATGTTTTGACTATGACTAAAAAACCTTTGTAATGGGCATATCTACAACAAGGGTAGCCATGTTGGCAACTCAATAGCTTATTGATGGCATAGTTGTATCTTAGAAAGGGGGAAGAGATATATTCTGACAAGTTTTGTCACAGAACCCAACCATTTACGTGTCAAAGACAAGGAGAAAACCATCCATCACTTGCCTACATGTAAAGCTCCAACAGAAAAACTCCACGATGGAAATGTCGCTAAGGTTAGAGAGGGGATGGGGTGGTTACCCTAACCACCCAAGAGAAGCAATGTTGATCGTCATGTTCATTTTCCAACCAATCATGTGGCAGGGTGAGGTGTCACCTTGGATTTTATCCACATATCTCTTAAGTTGTATGCATATCAGGACAAACCAAGGTATCACATTAGTAATATCACCGTAAAACAAAAGGGTCCTAAGGGAAGCACATAAGTGATAAGACTATAGTAAAAATTGTACATAAAACCCATTATAAGGCATGACCATAGCACAAATGGTATACATGAGTGATTCACCTTTGTTAGCAATAGAAAAAATTGAAAGTAAGATTTTAAAGACAAGTTGATGACGTTAGGAAGTATCAAAGTGATGGGCATGCCCACAAAATATTGGTGAGGTTATGAAAGGCGGAAAATTGATATATATAATATTTATATATATATATAATATATATCACAAAAATTGATGAAATTGTTGTATAAGGATGAGGTACATTAAAGATCAAATTTCTTTAGGTGGAAAAAATTCTTCAAGTCTTGCACTCTAAAAACTGTTTCCATATCAAGAGACTTGACCTCTCTTATCACTTATAACTCCAGAGTAAATATGGATCCATAATGATGTGTAATTTTTCTTTTTTAATATAAAGGAATTAATACATAATATCAAATAAAATAATTTACGAATTAAAAAATTCTGATTGTTTGATAAATCCGATTAGAGTGCTTCATAAATTGGGTTTAACATAAGTACTAATTGATTTTAAAAAATACTCTAAAAACATTTCATTATAATTACTTTTCCTCTATCTAACCAGTGTCTATAAAATTTATTATTATTATTTTCCGTTCATAATATTTTATTATATTTTTTTTCATATTTCAAAGATTTATATTTTCATTTTATATTTATATTATATATATATATATATATATATATATATATATATATATATATATATATATTATATTTTTAATTTATTAGGAAATTTATTATAATAAAAAACATATTAAGAAGTTAAAAATATTTATCATTCTATTAATAATTAAATACCTAACATATGTTAAATTTAATATTTTTATTAACATATCATTAAAATATATTGAATTTCTTCTTTTAATTTTTATCAATCTAATAATAATTAACTACCTATGCTTCATTCAATATTTTTTTTACGTATCATTACAATATATTGGATTTCTTCTTTTATCTTTTATTTTTTTTTTACTTCATAAAAGAGAGTGATAAAATATTTTTATTTTTTTGCACACTCGAATTTTATCTAAAATTAGGGAGAGGATTTTAATAAATTGATTTTAAGTTGTTTAATTTATAGAATTCAAGCTCATTTTTAGAGTAAATTAGGGAGAGGATTTTAATAAATTGAGTTTAAGTTGTTTAATTTATAGAATTCAAGCTCATTTTTAAGGTGCTGAGATCATTTACACATTCAAAAATATATTTTAAAAAAAAATTCGCAATCTGACTCGAAATTGTATTTCTAGATTTTGATTAAAAAACCATTTCAATTACAAATTAAAATTCCACTTTATTGTTTATTCAATTAAAATAACATTAAATTTAATAAAAAAATATATTATATTAAAAAACAAAACCTTACCCTACTTATTTAAGCTCAATCCAAAACATTTGACCCTTTAAAAACAATCCTTAAAATGTGGATTATATCGAGTACTTAAATCTTATTACTTAACCCAAAACGTTTAACCCATTTAAAAATAATCCTATCTTTAAAATATGGAGGATCGCAGTGAGGTACTTAAATCTTTAAATCCTAGTGGGTTTTTTCAAGATTATTGTAAAGATTGTTATTTTTTCTCATTTTAAAAAATAATACTTAAAATAATCTGAACCATCCTCATTACAAGATTTAGGTACCCCATACATCCATCAACCCTAACCCAACACATTCAACGCATTTAAGAATAAAATAATCCTTACAGCATGGTTGTATCGGGGTACTTAAATCTTGTAAGCGAGGTTGCGTTTTCCTTGAGATCATTTTAAGGATTAAGATGTATTAGGGTACTTCAATTTTCTAAGTGAGGGTGGGTTTTTTAAAGATTATTTTAAGTATTATTATTTATTTTCTTCAAAATAATAACCTTAAAAAAATTATAATAAAAATTCCAACCCCACTGGTAAGATCAGTACCCGATACATCCATTTTTGGTCCTTGAAACGATCAAAGTGGTCCATATACAACGCCATTTACATCAGCATTGTTCTTTGAGTCATAACTACCCTGAGATTTTAATGACCATACCTGAGATTCGATTCAGAGTCTCATCTTCCTACTCTGTTCACCATGTACTAATCCAGGGGTTCGTGCAATTGATTATGGATCTTTTCCTTTTCTTCCAAGCGATATAGGGCGACAATGTTTGTTGAGACTGCAATATCAATTCCATCATTATGTCACAATCGTCCACAAAAGCTAGAAGGTTGTGGTGAATAGTTTTTAGTTTTATAAGACAACAAAGATCTCAGGAGCAGTGTATATGAATGAATGATATTGCAGAAGACTGGTAAAGAGAATGGATCACTTGGAAGTAGAAGGTAATGGTCTAGAAGGGGGCTTAGCCATCTTCTAGAACCCCTACTCCCTACTCCTCCTTAACGTCAAGGCCTACAGATCTTTCATTTCCATTGAAATGTAGATCCTGGGAGAAGCTGGCACATACTTATTCACTAATGTCTACAACCCCCAAAGGCTAGAGGATAAGCTACAACTATTGGACAACCTATCCAAGATGCAACAAAGGCACTCTAATGCTAAGGCCATCTATGGAGGAGATTTCAACATGATTACCTCTCTGAGGGAAAAGAAGGGTGGACTTCGAACCTTAAACAAAGATGTCGAGGCCTTCATTTCTTTCATAAGAACGGCTAACCTGGTGGACATCCAACCAAAAAATGGCATCTTCACTTGGAATAATAAGAGAGGAGGGGACAGGCTTATCGCTTCTAGGCTTGATCGGTTTCTGATCTTGGATACCATTCTCCTTGAGGGAATCATAGTGGAATCTGAGATCATTCCTTCTGGAGGATCGGATCATTGGCCCATCTCTTTACAGGCAACCATTCTTGGAACCCAAAAAAACAGACCCTTTTGCTTTGAAAAAATTTGGCTCAGTCATCCGACTTCCACCACCAACATCCAACTATGGTGGAACGAGCATCTGGACACTAGAGGAACCAAAATGTTTTGGCTCCAAGCTAGATTGAGGCACATAAGGGCAAAGCTACAAACTTGGAACCAAGAGGTCTTTGGCAACATCTTTGAGGACAAGCAAGCCTTGGAGAATCAAATGACTCTAATACATAACAATTGGATCAAGGGAGACATATCTCCGAACTCCATTAACATGGAGCGTGACCTCCTGCAAAAATGGAATGAAAGATGCAACCAGGAAGAAACTTTATGGAGACAAAAATCTTGTATTCAATGGTTGAACGAAGGGGAGAAAAATACCAAATTTTTCCATCGCTCAGCCATGGATTACAGAGGCACTAATAAAATAACCAAGCTTAAGGATGAACAGGGGACCTCCTTTCAATCTCATCAGGAGATTGCCTCTATCCTCAGGAACCACTTTAGTCTTATAGCCACAGAACCGAACATCAACAGACAAGAGGCAACCAATACAGTCATTACCTCTATTCCCAAGCTAATCACAGAGGAACAGAACAGGTCCTTAGACCGCCTGGTCACCCTTCTGGAGGTAGAATTCACCATTGACTTCTTCAAAGCTTGCTGGGACATAGTGAAGCAGGACATATAGGCAGTGGTCGAGGACTCTAGAAGATCCTCCTCCATACTCAAATCCATAAACTCCACTTTTATTGCCCTTATCCCCAAGGCAGAGGCTGCCTACATGCCTTCTAAATTTCGACCTATAGCTCTCTACAATGTGTTGTACAAGATCATCTCCAAAGTCATGGCCAACAGGTTAAAGCCTATTCTCCCTTTGACCATCTTAGAGGAGCAGTCGGGTTATGTGGAAGGCAGGCAAATCATGGACAATGTTTTATTGGCACAGGAAATGATCCACACCCTTCAGTCTCAGAAAAAGGTCGGAATGATCATTCAACTGGACCTCTCAAAAGCATATGATAAAGTTAGTTGGAATTATCTTGAAGCAATTTTGAAAGCTTTTGGGTTTGCCTGGCGTTGGATCAGATGGATTTTGGCCATGGTCAAATCTCCCAGCTTCTCTATTTTGGTTAATGAAGCCCCTACGAACCCTTTATTTTCCTTCTAGAGGCATTCGTTAGGGAGATCCTATCTCCCCTTTCCTTTTTGTTATCTTAATGGAAGGACTAAGTTGCACCATTAAATCGGCCAAGGATAGGAATATCATCAAAGGTCTACAGCCCCTGAATCACTCTCCTGCAACCACCCATCAACAATTCGTGGATGATACCATGCTACATATTACCCCTACTGTTAAGGAAGCCCAAGGTTTCAAAGCCATTTTGAACATGTTCAGCCAAGCTTCTGGTATGGATCTTAACTTGGATAAATCCTCTGTTTTTTTCTTCCATACACACTTGGCGGTCCAAAAGTACCTCACTAATATCCTTGGTTTCAAAAAACGCAGCCTCCCATCTAAATATCTTGGCATTCCTCTCACTGTAAAGCCTTGGCAAAAACTCCACTGGGAGCATTTGCTCTCCAAGCTAGAGGACAAGGGAAATTACTGGACCAACAGAGTTTTGAATTTTGCAAGAAGACTTGTAATGACTAAGGCGGTTCTGCAAGCCATTCCTCTCTATATGCTTTCTATCCTCCCAGCTCCAAAAATGCTTATACATAAAATTAGGACAAGGGAAATTACTGGACCAACAGAGTTTTGAATTTTGCAAGAAGACTTGTAATGACTAAGGCGGTTCTGCAAGCCATTCCTCTCTATATGCTTTCTATCCTCCCAGCTCCAAAAATGCTTATACATAAAATTAGGTATATCCAAAGAGCCTTTCTTTGGTCGGGCAAAGCAGATAAACATAAATGGGCACTTGTAGCCTGGACTAAATTATGCAAACCCAAAATCTTGGGGGGCTTAGGGCTGCAAGACCCGGACACTATCAACAAAGCTTATGGAGCCAAGCTTTGGTGGCGTTGGATCAAGGAACCCCATACACCTTGGGAAAAATTATCGAAGGCCAAATATGTCGAAACGTGGAGAACTGAGGACTTGATCAGAATGATAGATGCCCCTAAAGGTTCCCCTATTTGGAATCTAGCCAGAGCTAACAACCACCTCATTCAGGACCACTACTTTTGGGAAATTCGATGTGGCAACAATACTTTATTCTGGGAGGATGCATGGCAACAACTACCTAAACTAGAAAGCCCCAATTATCTTGCCCTACAGAGATGGTTTCAGGCAACGGGCAAGATAAAAGTTCATCAATATTGGTCTGGCAACAACGAGAACCAGCACTAGAGGAAATGGAACCTAGAGCCTCTCCCCCCAGAGGAAGACATGATAGACCTCCTCAGCACCTTAAACTTTGATCTGAATAAGAAAATGATCTGGTCCAATCAGGAGGAGGACCAACTCAGGTGGGGAAAACTCGACGAAGCAACTTTCACCCTCAAGGAGGCCAGAATGTATCTTGAGCACCAGAACCTCGAAGACAAATGGCTTGGTACCCAAATGTCTGGAACAATGCTCTCTAGCCAAAGATAAAATCTTTTCTTTGGCTTCTCATGCATCGCAAAATCCTTACCTGGGAGAATTTAGTGAAAAGAGGTTTTATTGGGCCTTCCAGATGCCCCCTCTGTGAAAAGGATGAGGAAACGATGAACCATCTCCTTAATGACTGTGACTGGACCAATAATCTATGGGAATGGATGAAAGGAATTTTCAAACAAACAGACATACACAGAGATTCTATTCAAGACTCCATTGCAAATTGGCGCACAAAGTATTCCATTTGTAATACGATTAACACCCTTTGGAGGCTCTGCCTTGTTTTTATAGTCTAGAACACTTGGAAAGAGAGGAACAAACGAATTTTTCAAAAAGAAGTCAAGCAACGTGAAACCATCAAAATAGTCACTATGCATAGTTTAAAAGAGACTGCCCTTACCATCTACAAAGCAGAACAGGACAAGACGCTCACTCCCAATGACTCTCGCATTCTTTTGTTGTTTGGCATGAATGGTCTGATAATTCACAAGGCTCAAGCTAACCACCCTCGACCTGCTCCCGTTCCTTCGGCCTGGCTGCCCCCCACCCCGGGGTTCTGCAAATTAAATTTTGACGGGGCCTCCAGGGGAAAACCTGGCCTTGTAGGGCTTAGAGGCATCATCCATAATGACAAAGGTGAAATCCTCCACATTTTCTGCAGAGCGCTTGGGGAGGCCACCAACAATGAAGCAGAATTCGCAGCCCTGGAACAGGGGTTGCAAATACTCATCCGACTGGGTAAAGGCTCTGTTATAGTGGAAGGAGATTCCCTCTTGGCCATCACTGCAGCGAAGAGAATGAAAAATGGAACTCGGCCGAGAAAGTTACAAAGCACTGGAGATTAGCCATGGTTACAGCGCTCATTGTGAAACATCTCTCCTCCCTCAGCAGCATTGTTCCATAGGCAGTTAGGTGAAAAGAAAATGTCTTAGTGGATTGCCTTGCCAACCACGCGGTCGATCATCCTATGGAGATCACTGACACTTATTGGCAAGACATCACAGAAGACCAGCTTTAGAATCAATGCACTCCCATCTCGAGGCAAGATCTTACAGGAGAATCAAGAGCGGAAGAAGGGCTGTAGGATACGACTCATTAATAACCTATGCCAATTAACAATATGCTTAGCGCCAAACGAAGGTACAACAAGCGACAGGCCCATGAAGTACCTAGGGAAGGGTGGAAAATCATCCACAAGGACAAAGTTTATCGGACGGGGAGGACAATCAACAAAAAGTATGATCGGCACAGTCAACAAGAAGCAGGTGAGGACACCTGGCTTTCAACCAACAGACTCAAGCGTGGCAGAGTAATGGCTCTCGATAGGCATCATGAGAAGGAGCTGGGAGATCGAAATGGGAGTTGTGATGACAGGAACAACATATCTCAGAAGGCGAAGTGGGATATCTCAATCCAGAACATTCAACCTTCAGCTATAACTAAGGCATTCAATCAAGTAATCAAGACATTGCATTCTCCTAGCTCGTTTCTTAACAATCTCAGTGCTGCTAGGAAGTTCATTGTCTTCCCCACCCACGCCAACACCTACAATAACACTATGGCTCGTGAGGGTAGTTGGAATGCATCTGCTAACCGAGACCTGAAAAAAGCCCGTGAGGCTTATAAGGCCCAGACCTCTCAGAAAGAAAAACGCAAAATTGAAGAGCTTGAAGCTGCGGTCACAGAGGAAGAACAACAGATGGACATTCAAGCTCTGGAGATGGAAATGGACTGGATATCGGATCCACGCACAACGACCACCAGAGCCACACAATTCTTTCGAACCCAAAGTGAAATGTGGCGTATGAAGACCATGCTGGCCAAAGCGCTCAGCATGCAAGCTGAAGATATCAAGAAGGCGCACGAGGCCATTTCCCTTGTTTCTACAGAGAATTCGGCAAAATTAGATGCTATGGAGTTCAATTTTAGTGCCCTGACTCAGGAAGTCAGAATCCTGTCACACAAGCTGGGAGTCCTCATCAATCTCCTCAAGCTCTCCATCCGTCAGGGAATAAATGTTGTTGTGGACGTCCCAGCTGAGGAAACTGACACCAGCAAGGTGAAGCGACCCACTCCTCAAAGGTTTCCGCAGCCCGAGTTCGAGATTGCAACGGCTGGCCCAAGTGCAACTAGTAAAGACTATGTGATTTTGAAGCTGTAATGGCTTCTTGTTTTCTTGGTTCTCTCTCTTTTTGTTTCTCTTTGTCGTAGTTTTGGAGGTCCTCCATGCCTCTTTCTTTTGTGTCTACTGTCAAGCAACCCTGGATGGTTGACTTTTCTTGTTTGGATCCCTCATTAGGTAGCCCTGCGTGGTTGGTCTCAAGTTCCAAAGATGCAGGTTCAGTTGCTTACAGTCATTTTGAGCAAACGTGATGAAATGTCTCTCTGTCTGTGTGTACAGACTTTTTGTATCTTATGTATTTTTATGATATAATATACAACTGCTGATTTACACAAAAAAACTAATAATTATAGGCCAAGATTTTAAGATTAATCAAACGCTAACCAAAATTAGTCATTAATCAAGCTTAACCATTTATTTAATCAACTAACATTTTAAACTTAGGATACTAGTGAATTCATGCAAGGCGTGGGTATGTAGCTAGGCGATTTATTTATAATTTTCAAATAGGTTTAACACAGGTGTGGGTACTAGTGTATTCGTACAAGGTGTGGGTATGTATCACATTCATCAAGCCGACGCATATTCAAATTCAATATGTATTGCTCATAAAATCCAAAGGATGTACGAGAAATCTTATCACATGCATCGAGCTTTACCAGGTACTTAGGTCAAATCAAAACCCTAGATTTCTCCAACATCACATATAAGACTAATTCATAAATAACTAGCGCTTTATAATGGATATTGCAAGAAATCCTGCAACAAAAATCTCGAAAAAATTCAAACTAGAAAAGATTGGTGATTCGATGTCAAAGAAACACTAGTGGCACGAAAAGTTGCACAATTAAAAAATGATGGCATATAGGAATTTTTCATGCTAAACGTGCATGGACTTGCAAATTTGGACTACTTTGTAAACCCTTCAGGCCTTTTAAAAGCTTATCTTACACCATCGTTCGGATTCGATCTTTGGTTGTGCAAATATAGTTAGTGTTTCAGATTCTTTGAACTTTTTCTGCCTCTCTCCATTTGCTTCTCTTTTTCATTGAGCAATTGAAAGGGATAGTAGGCAACCAAGCGCACTACCTCTCATTGAGTCTTTATCATTCCACGTTCAACGACGTTGTCTACTTCTTAGACATTTTGGTATCCCATCATCCATCATCGACGGTAGCGAGGGCTTTGATCTACTTGAATGGCTAGAAAAGAAGAGGGTGGCCTTGGTGGTACTTGTGTCATTCTACAACGAGGCATTTCTATTGAGAGAATGAGCTTGTGAGTTGGCTCTTGGGTTGGAGGTGAGTAGGCTCCCAAGTTTCTTTGGTAGCTACATGGTTTGTAGTTTGTGGACAATCCCTAATGTGCCCTTCCCATGGGGTTCAAGATTGGTACCCATGACTAGGGGCAGATGGTTTGGAGTTGGGTGCTACAGGTGCAGATCATCTCACACCCATCAATGGGTATCTAGGCCATGAAGGGTGGAGCTCTATAGGAATAACCATGGGATGGTGGGTCTGCAGAGAATTAAGAGTGGTAGTCTGGGCAGCCTTGTTATTACAAAATTCAAAATTCAAATCAATGATGTATATGATGGTATGGGATCGGACGTCGGACACTTGGCTAGTGCAAACATCGAGGCAACGAGAGTGGTGCAAACAAAAACGATGTTTGGATGCCTAACAGGTAGATGGAAATGAGATCATGAATCATTGACACAAATACTAAACGCCAGAAATGCCGAAAATACGACACATCGGATCGATGATTAATCCGAAATGTATCATAAATAGACTACGCCTTAGAAAACCCTTAAGACACCTACGAAAAATAATTTATATGTTATTATCTCATTTTTTTAGTTTAATACAAATAATATACATCATCATGGTTCTTACAAAAATGAATATAACTATAAACATGTCACATTATAAACATGTTACATTAAATATATGGAAATTTCCCTATAATTTGTATGTTAAAAAAAACTATTTGACACATAAATATGGATAAAACATAAAACCATGTTACATTAAATATGGGAATTGATTGACCAAAACTTTCTTATAACCCAAAAAATTGACATTTATGAATATGCAACAGAGTTGACAAAAAAATACAGTTGAAATTCATTTCCAATGGTGGACGCAAAAACATAAATCCAAGCACTTGATTTGTTTCAATCAATTAAAAATCATAGCCTCTGTACCATCCTACAACTCTCGTATTATTCGAGTAGCCCTCGAAATCGAGAAAAACCCTAATAACTTTAATAAGGAGGATGGTTTACAGAGTCAACCATTCCTTAAACCTGTCATCCACCATTTCACCCAATGACTCTTGTCTAGACCCTGATTTCGGTTCTTCCCTTTATCTTAAATGTTTTGGTCTTCTTATATCATTCTTAACTTTATCTAATATCAATAAATTCTTATATGCTTCATCATTTTATTTTATTTTAATCTTTAACTACTTTTATAAATTTTACTTTATTTTTATTTTTTGCTTTAATTCTTAGCATCTTCACATTTTTAGCCATATTGTTGACCATTGACTATAAATTAAGAAAGTTCATAATAATCTCCGTTTCATCTATTTATGATCTACAATCAAATATAGATAAATATGTTTATGAGAGATTATGAGAGATTTTTCGGCGTAATATGTTTATGAATCACAGAAGCCTCAATTCAACTAATAAATATGTTTGTTAGTAATTTCAATCCAAAATTTTCAAACATTTTTTAATCATAAATAAATAAAAATTACTTTAAATTCTTTAATCTTAACGAATAATTTTTACTTTCAATATATAATAAAATTTAAATAAAAAATCTAATTTCTTTTTTGTATTATTATTCTTTAATTAATATTATTTTATTAAATTGTTGTTAATTGTTTAATTTGTTTAATCCATTTCTTTCAATTAAATTTTACATATTCTTTTACAATGATTTTATAAAATCCCGTGAAATTTTTAGAAAACCTTATTACAGTTATCAAATTTTAAGATTTTGAAATTTTAGATGTTACACAAATTTTGATAATATGTAATTCCAGAAATCACTAACCATACTAATTCATTTTTAAATAAAAAACACCATTCAAACACTTCTACTATCCATTTTTTAAGTAAAAAAAAAATAACCATTTTTAACTATAAAAGCCAAAGCTGTAGTCAACGGCAACGTAAAATGCGGGACGACAACACCAAGAAATGGTCGGGCATTGGATTCGATTCCCACTCATGTTATTTTATTTTATAAGGCGTTCCACTTTCTTGCGATGGACATCGACTGGAAACTACCCACTTTAAATAAAAAAAAAATTTGATGGAGTCCTAACGAGAGCAACTATAAATGTGTAAACAACTGTCATTAATATTTAATGCTAAATTATTAATATTAATGCGGGACGACAACACCAAGAAATGCTCGGG
>APFE030632510.1:71062-85184 GCA_000404065.3 Pinus taeda | reverse complement strand
ATGCTATTATCAGTGGCATGCACAGGCTGGGAGATAGAGTGGAAAGTGTTGAGAGGAAATCATCATGGGAGGGACAAGAACCTAACGCTACAAGCAACCCAAATTTCAAGAAAGCTCAGAACACAAATGCTGCCAGATCTAGCCCAGACCGTGATATAAGACCTCCTTTCCAAGAAAACTACACAGAGGCATCCACTTCTAGTGAGCCCATAGAAGAGACTCACATGAACTTGATAGATTCGAAGGATGAGCAACAGATTTTTCTCACTCAAGAAGATCAAGACTACCATGATGTAAATCAATTTCCAACTAAGTCTGGAGAGTCTTTTGATTTTAAACAAGGCTATGATTTTGCTGTGTACGAGGTCCACAAACAATATAAGGTGAGAACAAGAACCATTAATGTCCCGGCACCTAGCAAGACAAAAGACAACAAACAACCCAACAAGATTAAAGGCAAGGTTATCATAACAGAACAAGCTGATATTTCTGTCCCAAACCCGCACCAAGTGACTGTAGAGGACATAACAGACATACAACCTCCTATTGATCAACCTCAGCTTCCTTCTTCCTCGAAAGAAGACTTGAACAACACACCTAAAAATCTTCCCAAAACAGAAATACCACAAAGTGTCATTCATCATAACGCTGATAATCAAAAGGAAAACGCAGAAAATATTCTTGAAAAGGAGAAATCCGCTACTGCTAACACAAAGATTCCATTGGAAAAACCATTTAACTTAGAAGCAGAGATTGGAAAACTTAAGATATCCATCCCCCTCTCAGAACTTGCCAAGCATGATGTTTATAGGCAACAAATTCAAAGGTCACTTCAAATGCCAGAGGTCAAGGATGATGTAAATGTTTTAGATGATACCCCTGAGTTGCTGTTTGGTCCAGAAGTTAATGGAAAATCAACATATGGATCTGTTCCACCCTTTTATGTCAGTATGCACATACATGACAAGATCTTGCATAATGCTATGTTTGACTCAGGTGCCTCACACAATCTTATGCCCAAAGCTGTAATGGAAAAGCTAAAACTTGATGTCACAAGACCCTACAAAGATCTGTTCTCCTTCGACTCAAGTCAGGTCAAGTGTTTAGGCTTAATCAAAGACCTTTGTGTGTCTCTAGTCCAATTTCCCAACAAGACAATCCTAATGGACGTAGTAGTTGCCGACATTCCACCAAAATATGGGATGCTCTTATCAAGATATTGGGGAGCAAAACCCCAAGGATCCCTCCAACTTGACCTCTCTTATGCCACTATATCTGTCTTTAGGCAACCAAAGAGACTGTACAAGGAAACACTGATGAAGTATGTGGTAAGTAGTGAGGAAAAGCCCCAAAATTTTCCAATTTACTCAATCCATTCTGATATGGATTCATTTATTCTTTTCAATGATGATACCAATCCTCCAACTAATGAGAAACCTTTAGCTGTAGAGCTAGAAACATGCATAAACGAGGAATCGATTGCCCATGCCCATGAAATCGTCACAACAATCAAGGCAACCAGCAAACAAGTAAAACCTCCCCAAACAGAAATTTTAAATCTATCCAATCCTAGAATGACTGGAACTCGTAATACAAACCACAAGCAAGAAATCACATGGTATTTAGAGTTTGATGGTTTTGTCAACAAGTTAGGAGCAGGGGCAGGGATATGGATTCACAATACACATGACAATCATGCAGAAGGCCATGCCTACAGACTAAATTTCAGATGTACCAACAACATGGCAGAGTATGATTCTCTCCTCTTAGGCCTAAAATTTCTCAAGTTCTAGGAGCTACAAAAGTGTCCATTCTAGGTGACTCTGATTTAATCATACAACAAATGAAAGGTAACTTTGTTACTAATGACAATAGAATGAGGGCCTATAGGGTTGTTGCCACAGAAATACTTAATACCTTCACTGAATCCGAGCTTGCCAAGATTTCTAGAAACCATAACATACATGCACACAACCTAGCCACTTTTGCTAGCACATGCAAGCTTCCCTTTGAGCCAAATCACCATTTTACTGCTGAGATAAAACATAGGCCCGTTGTTCCTAACAATATTAAAGACAGGCAAGTATTTGAAAATGATGCCCAAATTAACAATTTCCTCACTCTTGAGGGCGAGTTTTCAAATGTAAACATTGACATAGAGGCCATGAACGATTCCCAACAACAAACAAACGAAAATCAACAGGTGCTAACAGCTGCAACAGCAAAACAAATCCTTAACCCAACTGTTTTTGATAATGCAAACATAGAAGAGTTGAAACAAATGCATTTAGATGAAACAGCCAAAGCAGAGGCCGAGTTCATTGATCTAAAGAATAACTTTTTGCCTGTTGGCCTCACTCCATTAGAAGACATGTTTGATGATAATAATGTGCCCAAAAAGCCAAAAATGGAGCCTCTAGATGCTGCTATAGAAGAGAACAATATAGGGACAGCAGAAAAGCCCAAAATGATGAAATTGTCCAAAAATCTGCCCCCTGATCAAAAACCAAAGTATGTGGATTTGTTCAAAGAGTTCCAAGATGTATTTGCTTGGAGTTATGAGGACTTGAAGTCCTATGACACCTCAGTGATTCAACATACCATCCCCTTCAAACCAAATCAAAAACCATTGAAGCAGAAACTTAGAAGAATAAACCCTATGCTTCTTTCCATCATTGAAAAGGAAGTGAAGAAAATGTTTGAAGCAGGTATCATAGCACCCATCAGATTTTCTGAATGGGTATGCAATCTAGTTCCCACAAGGAAAAAATCAAGTGAGATCAGACTGTGTGTAGACCTAAGAAACTTAAACCAGGTCTCTTTAAAAGACCACTATCCTTTGCCTAAAACTGACCACATCCTACAAAGAGTAGTGGGGTCATCTGGAATCTCTTTACTAGATGGATTTTCAGGTTTCAATCAAATACTTGTTCAACCGGATGACCAAGACAAGACAGCCTTTACCACACTGTGCGGAACATTTAAGTACGTTAAAATGCCTTTCGGGCTAAAGAACGCTGGTGCCACCTTTCAAAGGGCAATGGATATTGCATTTTCCAAGGAAATACATGATTTCCTTGTTGTTTACCTTGATGACTTAACCCCTTTCTCTAAATCCGATCAAGAGCACCTCAAACACTTAAGGCAAATCTTCATGACATGCAGGAAATATGGCATTTCCTTGAACCCCAAGAAGTCCTTGCTGGCCTTGAGGAAGGTAAGTTGTTAGGCCACATCATCTCAAAAGATGGTATCAGAATTGATCCGGAAAGGATCCAAGCCATCCTCCAAATTCCCTACCCAAGAAACATAAAAGAGCTGCAAGCATTCCTTGGAAAGATCAATTTCCTAAGGAGATTTATCCCGAATTTAGCCGAACTGATAAGACTGTTAAGAAACATGTTAAAAAAGGATGCCAAGGTAAGATGGTATCTTGAAACCAAGCAGGCTTTTGAGACTATAAAAGCTACCTTGACTCAAACGCCTGTCCTCACAAGTCCGCAATTTGACAAAGATTTTATCATTTTTTCTTTTGCATCTGAGCACACGATAGCTGTTGTCCTTTTGCAAAAAGATGATCAAGGAAATGAAAAGCCAATTGCTTTTTTCAACTGAGCCTTAAGAGATGCGCCCTTGAAGTATCAAATTATGGAAAAGCAGGCCTATGCCCTTGTCAAGGCTATCAAAGACTTCAGAGTTTATATTTTATATTCACATGTGATTGCCTATGTCCCAAACTCTGTTGTAAAAGACATATTAACTCAAGAAGGACTAGAAGGCAGAAGAGACAAGTGGATTACCAGTATTCTTGAATATGACATTGAGATAAAACCCACCAAGCTGATAAAGGGACAAGGTTTAGCCAAATTAATGTCCGAAACAAATTTTCAAGCCTTAGACATCTACCAACTGGACAATGAACGGGCGCTGGCGACTCCACAGATCAGTGAAACCTTTTTACAATCCCCATGGTATGCTGGTATTTGCTATGTTTTGTTTAACCTATGTGCTCCCCCAGGGTTGTCCAGAACCAAAAAGAGATTTCTAAAAATGAAAGCATCAAAGTTTTGTGTCTTGGATGGTGCCCTGTTTTGGAAAAATCATGAAGGAATTTTGCTGAACGGTTTAACCATAAATGAAACTAACAGCATCATGAAAGAGTTCCATGTAGGGGACTGTGGAGGGCATCTATATTGGAAGTCCATTGCTGACAAGATTTTAAGGGCTGGTTATTATTGGCCCTCTCTATTTGCAGATGTCAAGAAATTTGTTGTTTCATGTCACAAATGCCAAATCTTTGAAGGAAAAAGAAAATTGTTGCCTTTGCCCCTTAAACCCATCTCAATCGAAAAGCCTTTTCAACAATGGGGTCTTGACTTCATAGGTGAAATCCATCCCTCCTCTTCAGGCCATCACAAGTGTATTTTAACAGCCACCGACTCTTTCACCAAGTGGATTGAAGCTTTCCCATGTAGGCAAGCCAATGACTCCACTATCATCCAGTTCCTTGAGGGCAATATCCTTTCCAGATTTGGCTGCCCTGTGAAAATCATCACTGACAACGTTGTTGCCTTCAAATCCAGAAAGATGATCAACTTCTGCCATAAATTTCACATTACCTTGGGCCACTCTACAGCCTACTACCCTCAAGGTAATGGCTTGGCCGAATCATCCAATAAAAGCCTCATCAACATCACAAAGAAAGTGCTAGAAGAAAACAAAAAGAACTGGCATAGGAAGCTCACAAATCCCCTGTGGGTAGACAGACTTTCAATCAAGAGATCCATTGGGATGAGCCCTTATGAGCTAGTATATGGCATGGAAGCCAGATTTCCTTCATCTTTGGGCATTCCTACTATCAAACTATTACAGGAGATTCAGGCTAAACCAAATGACATTCAAAGAAGAATCAATCAGACCATTCATGTCAAGTAGACTAGAGAGCAAGTGTATGATAGAGCTCAAATTTTGCAAGAGAAACTCAAAAGGATGTTTGATAAGAAAGCTAAGGCTGAGGACTTATGTGTTGGCAGCAAAGTTCTAAGGTGGGACTCACGAAGAGAAGACAAGGGCAAACATGTAAAATTTGATTTTCTTTGGAAAGGTCCATTCATTATCAACGTTGTGCAAGGCAATAACATATATTTCCTCAAATCTGTAGATGGCAGCACAGCTGAAGAGGGCCCTGTAAATGGCCGAACGTTAAAGCATTATCATGATCCCTTTTGTTGAGAATAATCCAGCGGTATCATGTCTGTACATAAATGTTTGTATATAGTAGTCCGTTGTTTATCTTTGTGTAACAGTCCGAATGATAGAGCACGCAGAAGAAAGCAGGCAGTGCTTCACAATTCACAAATAATTTAGTTGAGGGAAAGTGTTGTTCTCATTCCAAAGTTTCAACTATCTAACTGTCAGCACGAAGAAGTTCAACCTACAACAACAATAGAAAATCAAGGCAGCCTGACCTGCTGTTCTTGGCTTTCCACAAGGAAAAGCCATCCCCAAGTGGAGCCACTGTTAGCCTCTTGCTGCAGCAGGTTAATCATCTTTCATGATTGACATTTTTACATGCCAAATATGTCATACTTTGCATGTTGCAATGTTCCATATTTGCTACAGAGGCCAAAGAAGGATGCCATGAGAGTGTGCTAGTCTAAATGCCACTGCTATGTTCCAATTTTGATGTGCTATTCCGTTTTTGAAGAATTTTTAGTTAAAAGGAGGTCCAAACAGTTTAATCTTGGTCTCCCTAGGTTTCAATTTCTTGTTGTAGAATATAGAGAATCATTATCTGTCCAAACAGCTTAATCTTGGCAGATTCTTAGACAGGTAGAGAAGCAAGGATGCTCAACATCTTAATCTGAGCCCCTGGAGGAAATAAGTGTAGATGTAGATAGGAGGGCAGTCAAAAGAAAAAAGGATAGTTAGGGTTTGCTAGTTCAAGTGCACCAAAACCAACAGAAGAAAAAATGCTAGGTAAGTAGGTTGGGTAAGTAGCTTTGTGGTTGCAGAAATCAAGCTATGTGATCCATTTCATGTTTTCAAAGTGTCATATCTATTCAGATCACAAGTTGGAGGCAGTTTTCCATTGAAAGGACTTCAAGCGAGACATGTCTAACTCCCCCCTTCTTCCTCTTCCCCAAATCACTCACTAACTTCCCCTAAAGAGGTCAAGATCTGCTCGATACCTCTCAGATTCATCATTCTTCATATTAGTAGCCTTGGTAAAGATCTGCTTTACTCAAGGAAAGTCCATACTTCCCCCACAACTCTTACTTCTCCTTGATAGCCTAAGATTTACATACTTAGCGCTTTTTCTCATTATTGTCATATTGACTGCTAACTCTAATATGTAACTCCCTATCTATCTCCCCTTCCCCCTACTAAAACTATGTTAATAACTCCCATATATACTTATTCACTTCCCCTGGTTGAAATATAACCATAAATACACTTGGGAATTGCTAAGTTTATCTGAAACTCAGCAAGAACCCTCATTTCCCCCCTCAAACCATCTTTTCATGCATATCGGACCCCTTCCCATGCCTTGAAATCCCTTCAAACATCAAAAAATTATGCTTTCGATCATAAAAGCCTGCGTCACTTACCTTGGGCCATGCTCCGATTGCAAAAGAGTTTTATTGGACCCCCTCCGATGCGATATCGCAGTCGGGAGGGGAGTCGTGTGTCAAAACAGCGCATAAGTGTGCCCCCGATTGGTTTGGCCGACAGCGATTTCGCCGATCGGCGTATCGCTATGACAAAACAAAACATGCATGTGCGTTGCCAATATGGTTCATCGCCGATGGTCTGTTGCCGATCGCATATCGACGATCGGCGTTTCATATGAATCCACGCCATATATATATATAGGCCCCATCCCTTATCCTACCGCCGCCTTCTCTGTTCTGCCATCCGTTCGATTGGTCGTGCCCTAGATCTACAGTGGGTGGGTCTGTTCACTTCCGAACCTATTGATGCGTCTGGGGATGGGCATTTTTCCCCCTGCCACGTCATCCCGCTGACGTCATCCGCCATACCGCTCACGTCATGCTGATGTCACCCACTAAAAAGTGCGCAAGTGCGAAATCGCAGCTTAGGAAGCCCGGATTCAAAATCTGAGGTAGTTTTCGATGCGCTAATCGCGCATCGCTACGGGAAATAGGCGAAAATGGGGAATCTTTTTCTTCAGCAGTCGTTTTTGCCTCGAAAGGGCAGAAAAAGGGCGATTTAGCAGTTAAAAGAGTATCAAAAGCATAAAGAAGCCAAAACTCATGTCAAAGTGTATCAGTGTTGCGGAAAAGTGTATTAGCGAAGATTTTCTCAGTGCTCGAAACTGATAAAACATTAAAGAGCCCCCAGCAAGTCAAAGAAATAGTAAAAGCCATTTAAAGCCTCTCAAATCACAGTTACTGCACATCAAAGTCACATGAGATCAGTGGACCAAAGCTCAAAACACAGTTATTGCAGAAGCATTGTATCGAGCCACCAAGGACACCATATTAACTCATTTTGATTCAGCTACCTCCGGTGCAGCTCAATAGATATTTACTTGCATTTAATTTCACCACAAGTTTAGGTTTAAAAAGCTTTTCCCACAGACCTGTTTAGGTCAGTTGTAATAAATACTCTTAGATATTTTCACTATAAAGACAGCCCTGAACAATGGAATAGGGGTGGTTGTTAGTTGGCTGATTCGATCCAGGAGAGACTCGCACTGTATATCTGATATTTTCTATAATCAAAGACTGCTCACAAGCTTGGAGAATGGATTGTTTGCTGTGTTTAATGGTTGAAGAGTGACTGTGGAATTCTTGTGTTGTTACATGACTCAATAAGTGCTTCTTACTTTTGTTTTTTTCATTCATAAATCACCATCTAAACAACAGAAAGAAAGATTAGCTTAGAACTTGTTTAAACTGCACTCTATGCTCAGTTCCTGCTGTTTCCTTATGTTTTCATCTATTTTAGACATAAATATGGATTCCACATGGCTCATATTTGCCCTAATTCACCCATGTATGACAGTTATCCAGGGATTCTTAACTGCCCCTAGATAGAGCTCATTCGTCTTCCCTCTGTTAAGCTGAGTGAGAGATTCTTAATTGCCTCTCATTCCTTAGATTTCATTTCATCTCTTTTAGCTTAAAGGTTTTTTTATGTGTAGCTACCTTGCTCCATTTTCCTCTTGTGACCAGGAAAACGCACCAGCAATCCTACTCCTTGACTCCATGCCCAATGGTTTGAACTTATCACACTATGCATGCCTCTCTGTTTGAAAGCATCATCCTTCCTACCACCAAACACAAAACCCTTTGAACCCAATAGCTAGCCTAAAATCATCATCAACAAAATCATTAAGAGAGAACCCTCTCTGATTGCAGGTAGGCTAGAACCTACAGTCCAAAGATTGGTTTGTAGTTACCTCGGTCGTATCCCTTCAAGAGCTTAGGGACAACCTGAGCGTTAACACCTTCTTTTGTTGTATCATTTCCTGGTGTCCTTTTTTCCATATTGTGCAGATTCTGCCTGAAGCTCCTATAGCCTGAATTGCTTCCCCTTCATAATTTTTTTTTTTTTTTTTTTATATTATTTTTTCAATTTCTTGGCTATTTGTTTTGGTCTCCTGAATCATAAGAATGTTTGGTTTTCTTTTGCCATAATGTCTCTTGTGGCGTTTTCTTTGAAGGATGATCCCAATCCTCGACAATTCTATGAGACCACTATCATTATTTATTTGTTGGGTGGTGCAAGGGACCTTTCCCTCGTTGTTGGCTTTTATCATTGTTTCCTGAGCTTCTTCCCAAAAATGAGTCCATTGGTTGTTGCGTACCTAGTGCTATTTCATTTGCTGCAGCTTCATCCCTCAGCTCTTTGTTTGATTTCCTTCCTGCTTTTTTTTTTTATGTTTCGTAGTTTGAAGAGTGTCCTTTGACTGATTTCTTGTTAGAATTCTGCCAACTGAAGGAGGGGGTGGAGATTGGGTGTTTGAGAGTGGAGGAGATGCTGGGGGGTTGAGAGTATGGGGAGGGGATCTAGGGGATGAGGGGACTGTGGGGTCCATTGGCCCAAAAGGATTTAGGCTAATGAGAGAAGTGGTGTTGTCTGCTTTTAGATATGGAAGAAGGAGGTCAGAGGAGGCAAGGGGCTGCGATGAAGAGTGAAGGGGTTGTTTATTGGATGTCTTCTTCCTTTTAGCCTGCTCCCATTTGTTTTCTGAGTCTTCTACATTTTCATTTTAATTTTTTTTTTGTATATCTATTATCAAAATTACTGTATTCATGACATACCTTGCATTTAAAAGGGATTTGTTCATAATCTAGTTGTTGAATGTGCATACATTGATCCACTTTGATTTGATCGCCTCAGGAAGCCCTTTCCCTAGATCCACTTCTACGCAGATTCTAACACATGAATGCATATTTTCCTTTGGTTCTCACCTGTCTATGTATTTCCCTACTACATTTCCTATAACTTTGACTGAATCATCTCCCCAGTAGTGAAGAGGAAGGTGCAGCAGCCTGACCTAGACTGGGACAACGCTGGGCACATCCATTTCTGGATCAAAATCTGGTGTCCATCTGTTCAGATACATTCCTCTTGTATCCATGAAGTATGGGCCATTCCTAAATATTAGATCGTGATCCTCCTTGGTTTCGAAGTGGAAGGTGTAGTATCCTCTTCCCCAAAACCTGATTGATATTTTCCCATTTATCGACGCAGTCCAGTTCCTTTTGACCCATTTCTGTACTGTCTTGGGTGAGGGCCATAACCCAGTAAATTTCCCAGCCAAGGATAAAGCTGCTCTACGAGGGAGAGCAGGGCGAAGGGAGATTTCAGGGATGTCGTCCAATATTTTAACAAACTTGGTTATTGACGATCAATTTTTGGTTGGACCCATTGTAGAGATGAGAGAGGCGAATGCTTTTGTTGTTTCTTCAGTTTCATGTTGGCGATCTGGGAGGGGATCTCCATTCTATGGAGGATCCATCGGTCGAAGGCCTCAACAGCAGGATGTCGCTGAGGAGCAACTGCATGTTGCGATCTTCTGGCTAGGGCTGTGCAGTTCAATGCTCAGTAGCGGTAGCGTGAACAAGAATCCATTTATGGATCAAAATATGGTGTCCATCTGTTCAGATACATTCCTATTGTATCCATGAAGTATGGGCCATTCCTAAATATTAGATTGTGATCCTCCTTAGTTTCGAAGTGGAAGGTGTAGTATCCTCTTCCACAAAACCTTATTGATATTTTCCCATTTATCGACGCAGTCTAGTTCCTTTCAACCAATTTCTAGACTATCTTGGGTGAGGGCCGTAACCCAGTAAATTGCCCAACTAATCCATGCTCAGCCAAGGATAAAGCTGCTCTACGAGGGAGGCAGGGGGAAGGGAGATTTCAGGGAGGTCTTCCAATATTTTAACAAACTTGGTTATTGACAGTCGATTTTTGGGTGGATCCATTGCAGAGATGAGAGAGGCGAATGCTTTTGTTGTTTCTTCAGTTTCATGTTGGCGATCTGGGAGGGGATCTCTATCCTATGGAGGATCCATCGGTCTAAGGCCTCAACAGCAGGAGGCCGCTGAGGAGCAGTTGCGTGTTGCAATCTTCTGGCTAGGGCTGCGCAGTTCAATGCTCAGTAGCGGCAGCATGAACAAGAAGCATGTTATCCTTATTATTGTTATATGTTATTAACTTGATAATTATGTTATTTCATTGAAATCTTGATGTTGTAATTTGGATTGGTCATATGCGTGATTTTTATGTTCATTGCATTGAATACCTTGATGTTATATGTATTGTGTTACCCTAGTTTGACCTATACAGATGGTTATGGTTGCTATATTTAGGTATGAGCCGACATATTTGTGATATGGTGTCGTACTAATCTATATTGATCATACATATGTGATTGTTATGCATGAACGACAAATGCTTATGAGCTTGTGATTTGAAAATGTTAGTTAGTTTCTATTATAGATATCATAATTTTTGTTTGAGTTTATATGTTCTGAAGTTGTATCATGCTAACCTAGATCGATTGTGCAAACAAGATAACCTCCCCTGAAATAAACTAAGGTATGAGTTTGCTTATGCAGTATATTGGGTCCTTCATTATTGATTATGTCATTTATTTGGTGTTTGAGTGTTTGGTGCCTATTATGTCATCTAGTTGATTTATTTGACATGATGTGTTCATAGCTTGCTTGAATGTTTGATTAATTGCATGATATGGGTATGAGTCAATAAGGCTACATGAAGAAATGATCTTGTTTTAAGAGTGTCGAGATAGTTGATATGTACTTGTCTATAAGTAGGTGATAGTCTTTGCATTATGTCTAATGACTATGAGTTGACTATGGATTATGGCATGATTGTTAGTCTTGCTAAAGGTTGATTTCAAATTGATAGATATGATTGTCTTGATATTTGGAACATGTGGTTGACATGTGTGAGCAGTTGCAGGAAGCATGTTGGTATTAGCCTGACAAGGTAATAGTTGATGTGTTTATATCACTAACAGTCAGGTGATGTGACAATGCATAGTAACACTCAATTGTAGAAAGGAAAAGGTAAAAGAAAGGAATTGGGAAAGAATTCCTTTGGCTATGTTTGGAAATCCTAATTCCAAATGAATGAGTCCTTTGCCTACAGGAAGTCTTCTTAACCTTAATCTTGTCGGATATTATGTGGATACATGTTATATTTATGAACATGTACTTGCTGGTGGATTTTTCAAAGGATTATAGTCCCTTGAGAGATGTAGTGGATGTGTTCAGTTGCAAGCAACATGCTTGGCACAACAAGATGAGGTAATTGTTGTATTGTTGTGTTTATTTATGCACTAACAATTATGTGGTAATGACAACATGATGGTGGGAGTTGCATGACAAGAGAGGTTGCCATGAAATATCGAATAAGGCTAAGGTTGAGTTTTCCTTGGGAACCATGGGGATTGAGTCATGGTGTTTGTTGTTAGTCTTGTGCTTTTGGCCTTTTTGATTTGCTTGCGCTTGATTTGCAGTTTTGTTTATGTCTCGTGCAAGGCCTTCTCACTTTGGTTGTGGTGTCGTATTGTTGTCATTGGTTTTCATGGTCTTCTTCTTGTTTGTTTCTTGACTTTACTATTGTGTTATGAGTCCTGGGAATTGGTTGGGAAAGAGGAAAGTTGATGGTGTTGACCTAGATTGTCATTGATGTCAATATGGCAATATTCTAGGAGAAGCAGAGCAAGAAGCCATGAGGAGAAACCAGAGGAAAGCCAAGACAGTCAAGCCATTGGATAGAATATTGGAAGTCATAGGAGCTACCAGAGCAACACTATCAAAGTAGGGAAGAAGTTCATTAGAAGGAACAAAGAGGAACACGCATCAGAAGGAGAAGCCAGTGGAAGAGCAGTTAACGGAGGAGCATCGCATGTAATATATGCCAAAGAAGAACTATCGGAATCCAAAGGCAAGACCGATCAGAGGACCAAGAGAAGCATAGAGGAAGAGTCATTTGAAACCACGAGAAGCAAAGAACGGAGAGTCGTTACTCTGTGTAACCACGTTTAACAGTTAACCAGCGAATTTGTAATAGTGGCAGTGGTTATTGGGCGGACGTTAGGCGGTAAGTGGTAATTAGAGGAGAGTGCCTGATTCCATTAACCGAGCGACACGTAGCACTCGGGTGGAGAGAGAAAACCACTTTTTTCGGGTGGTTATTTCTCTTGCAAGTGGCTTACCCAAAATGCATGTAGGCTGTTGGATCTAGCACTGGTTGATCGACGGTGAAGGATCAAAGGACGGTTTTGGGTTGATTGGGTTAAGTCGGGACTGTCGGATGGGATGGTAAGATCTACAGTGGAGGATTGATCCGAAAAAGGCAAACATCGGAAAATGTGCAAAGGCTGTAAAAAAGGCGGAAAAGGTAAGTTACGCATGATTATTATGTATTTCTATTATATAAACATTATGATAGAAAGAGCGTGGATATAAGGATTTCATGTGGTTAAATTCTATATAACCAATGTTATAGAGTGGGAAGGTTATATATATATAAATAATGCATGCGGACCCGCTGCAACATTATAATACGACCTATTGAAATATCGCATCCGTTGAATCGCAATGTTCAAAAGAATTGACACCACCGGATTGTCAATTACGATATATATTACGAACTCGGATGCACCATTTAACATGACTGAATGTAATATCACATCCGCTATATCGCTAGTCTCTAAGGGATGTTAAATCCGCCGATTGCGATGGAGCTATGGACCCGACAGAGTTATTAACAACAATTTAAAATCATATCGCATCCAATAGGGGCAATCAGTAATCGGCCATCAGCAATGTTATAGACATGACTTATAAAAGAACCTCCGGAAGCTGCGATTGCGATAAAAGGATGATGTGGCATGTGGGACCTCTATATGGGTATAGCCTATTCTATATAATTTCCATGAATATGGAAGACTCTTCACTATATTTTTAATATTAAAGTCGGCCAAACTTCTTCCGCTAAACACGTCTTTCCATTAGTGAAACTCATATAAATCTACGATAAGATGTATCATTTCGAATGATCTAGTGTGGGCATCAATCACAGAATAGAACGGTAGTTCACAACTCGTGATTATGAAAAGAAGACGAAAGGACGAGCAAGAGTAGATTGGGAAGTTGAAGCTCAAGCGACTAGAGGAGGGAAGCTAGAAGGTCGAGCGAGCATTGAGGAAGCCGAAGCTCAAGCAATCAAGGAGGAAGCCAAAGGTCAGGCGTATCAGGCTTATAAAACAGAGAACAAGGAAAGTTTAATGTTGTTGGTGAACTGTAAGAAAAAAGGGAGTCGAAGTTCTGGTAGAAGTGGAAGGAACAGGAGGACAGAAGTAAGCCATAGGTCCAGCAGTGTTGGGAGCAGAGAATTACAACCAAATAGATCTAGACAATTACAACAAAGGCTTGGAGCCCTTGAGTTTGGTGCCTCATAACTGAAAGGATTGGTGTCCTGGGAGTTGGTGCTCCTAAATTCAAGGTTGGTGCCTTGATAAGACAAAGTTGGTGCTCTGGAGGTTGGAGCCTCACAAAGAGTCCACGTTGGTGCTTGGCAACTGATTGAAACCATATATATATAT
>APFE030632510.1:0-58453 GCA_000404065.3 Pinus taeda | reverse complement strand
AACCACACTAGTTGGTTCGAAACGCGTCGACAAAGGTCTTTTTCATGTGATTTACGCCGAAGCTCTTCTCACAAATTTCACATTATTTTAAATTACCATCTAATGATTTTTTTTAAAATAAAAAACTAATTTTACATTACTTTAATTATTAACTAATGATTTTGTTTTTTAAACTAACATAGATCTATTTTAATGAAAAAAATTCAAGTGCAAATATTTTTGGAGTGCAAAATACAATGTGTTATTTTTCATTGTTTAAATTGTATTTTTGAATGCTAAATAGAATATATATGAGACTAAATAAAAAAAATTCCTTGTACAAACTTATTTTTATCTATATATAAATATATATGAAGTTGATATCCAAATAAATTAGTTAACATATATTTTCAAATAATTTATTTAAATCTCTTGTTAAAATATTCTTTAAAAATAGAAGATTTAAACATGTGAGTCACACATTTTTTTACTTTTAATTATTTTACAACATATCTATTTTTTTAATTATAGTCCACATTATTTTTATATTTAGGATATCATTTTTATTTTAAAGGAGCATGGACGGATGGAAAAACTTATACATCTTCTTATAGTGGGATGTAGAATAAGCCTTTAGGCTCAAAGATTTAAACATTTGATTCACACAGTTTTTTACTTCTAATTACTTTACATCATATTCATTTTTTTAAATCATAACCAACATAAATTTTCTAAATTCTATTTGGAACATAATTTTTAATTTTTAATTTTATTTTAAAAAGGCACGGACAGATAAACAAATTTACACATCTCTTCACACTAGACTGTAAAATGAACCTGTAAACTCAATAAAAAAAAAATTATTTTATTTTTTAATTATTTACAACATTTTTACATGATTCGTTCAAAATACTTCAATAAGTTATAATACTTCATAATATTAAATTCAATTAATACCTTCATAAATAAAATTAAAAAAAAATAATACGCAACAAAATATAAATAAATAAATATAAATAATATTATAAATTTACGAATATCCCACTTTTATTCAAAATAAATTAACAAAAATTAAACAAAAATACTTAAACAAAAATGTAAATAATAATAACTATTAATCTATATATTAAATTATACAATTACCCTTTTTTATTTCAAAATTAGATTAACAAAACACAAGTGAGTGAGGATAAAGAAAAATTAAAAATCCATGGTCATATTTCACAACAAACCATAGAAACTCAAATACATGAACCATTACGAAAGCAAAACTTTATTGATATGGGTGGGGTAATAAAGTTTCTTCCTTCAAACTTTAAATTTCTCATCACACAATGTTTTCTTTATAAGAAACGTTTTTTGGCCTTCCATCTATCTTATTCTATTTCCACATTAGGTTTAACTTTTAGTGATTCTTAACTCAAACTCAAACTCATTTTTAGTTAAGTTTATAGTTATATAATTAAACTTGTTATATTATAGGATTTATAATGTATTTGTATATATGAGTTTTATTAATAATTTTGATGGCTTGTATTTTAACCTTTGTAATGAATTTTAGTAAATAAAAGATAAAACCCATCAACTTTAAAATAACAAAATTAAATTATAAGAATAAACTCTAAAATTGTACAAAATCATTAAGGTATAATTACTTGTCATTATTATATGTATTACCCATAAACTAACAAGTCTTATTTAATAACAAAAATATTTTTGGAAAGATTTTCTAGGTTCTAGAAAAAAGTTTTAGAGGTCGTCTTGGAGTTAGGCCGTTTGTTTTGTTAGGATGTGGACTCCAGTGAAAGTAATGGAAAGTGACTCAATGGTGGTGTGGTTGGGACTTCTAAAGCTTCTCACTTTGATTTTTGAAGATGGATGCATTGAACAACAAGAAGTGACAAGTGTAGGTTTTTACTCTACACAATTAATTGCAGTAAATTAATTCTTAATAAAATAAAAAGGATGCAATGTAAGATGCACACACTAACACCAGTATTTACCCTAGATACCTAATCGGGAAACTAAAAATATTTTTCAGTGTTATAATACAATATATATATCGCGCAACATCCATAAACTGCCAATATGTTTACCTTATATTAGAAAGCAATTGTAGTTCCTTAATTGAAGCTACAAAACCATGGGCTAAACCATCATGCACCACAAAACTGCTGAAAGCAAACTTGTTGGAAACTAGATCACTACTGGAGGGGGGGGGGATTGAATCAATAGTAATGGCCTTTGTATCAATTTTAAATCTTTTTACCATAGTATCAAATAGCCACACACATCCACAATATTATCTTATGAAAATATGAAAGCAACAATAAACTCAAAGCAAAATAACCATGAAAAACATCATCACAAGCATGCACACATAAGAACACAAGTATTTCTAGTGGAAAGCCTTTCAAGAGAAAACCAACTTGTTGTTTTCGTGCTACTCAATTCTTCTATTAATCTATTGAACAAATTTTACGTGGATTATCTTACAACCATAAGCTGAAAGACTCAACTTCCTTCATAGTATGTTGGAACCTATCAAATAGGAAATTTATTTTTCTCATGGATTTATGGACTACCATCTATTAAAGGCCATCACGGTTAGTGATCCTCTCCCAACTACCATTGGACTATCCAACTCCTATTGGATGGATAAATTTTTTCCTTCTACTGAATTTGTCGAATCATTGTCTACTCTGAAGCCTCCATGCCTTCATTTCCTCCATGTGAACCACGGTTCAAAATATTTCACATCGGGTTCTCAATCTACCCAACAACACCATCGTTATGCACATAAATTTTGAATCACAATATCTTACCCGAAGGAGGGAAAATCTTCTCTTCTTCTCACAAAAAACTTTTCTCTCAAATACACCACAAGTTGCCAATTCTTTGCTACAAACAACACATAAATTATGGATCTTCTTCTCAACTTTATCCCTTATTTCGACATATTATTCTCTGATATAACTCTGCAAAACTATTTGAGTAGTTGTTGCAATATCTACTCACTCTTAATGCCCTCATAATGGCATGCTCTCACATTCTCAAGACAACCAACCAAGTAGACTCAAAGCCTTCATCTATTTATCATTTTTCTATGATGATTAACTTAGTAAATTCTACAAGTTATGGAACTATGTTCATATGCTTGATTTGATCCAGATTCAACTTCTTGACTTGATCAATCCATTAACTTCACTTAACTGAAGGATATTTTCAAGTTTAACCAACTTCTAGAAGCTCCCTTACCTTTTGCAACCATATATTGAAATGTTTTGATCAAGAACATCGCCACAATACCAAATTAGCTTAAATGCGCGAGGAATCCAGAGAAATTCCAACTAAATTCTCAAATACATCCACAAAATTGGTTGATCTAGGTTGCAACCACTCCAACAAGCTTGTTTGTTTGTGGTTGGAGAAAATTAACCATTCCCACAGGCTTGCATGCTAGTGGTTGGGGCAAAGGATGTTTAAAACCTAATCAAATCCCCTGAGAACTTGCTCAAACTTATTCCAGAGCTTGATAAGCCTTTGTAGGAACTTGGAAGCCATTGGTGCATCTACAACACTTTTCCAAAATACAACCACATCACCATCATCATCACAAGTCAAACTAAGTTGACTTGGATTCCAACCAACAACCATAATAACACCTAGACCATCAACCCACTCCATAACAACTATGCCATCGATATGCAGCTCCATAACATGTCAGATATCCTCCAACACTTGTATAACCAAAACAAGCATCCTATGACACTTGCAGATCCTCTCCAATCCCTATGTATCATATCATAAACATGAGTACTCAATTTGGGACATGGGGACCTAATAAATAAGCCTCTTCAACTCTATCTCCTGTAACAACATTAGGAAGAAGGAGATAATTGCATCTCTACTCTGTACTGACCATGCAATACCTTTGCACAACGGATCATTAAGGAAAATGCAACACACATCATGTAACTCAACAACAACAAAATGATCATGAGGAACATGACATCCTCTAATCACACTTTATCTGTAACACCTTAAAATCACATATCCAAGCTAGTAGACATGCCAAGGATCATATACACGTCATCCATGTATAAGCCAATTGCAACCAAACATACAAGTGATGACCAGCTCACCTCCAACCCATGCTTCCAGTTTGATAGTAATGCCAACCAACAACACATCTAAAACACTAAAATGTGCATCAATGCCAACAATCTCCCCCTTTGGGAGTGATGGAAACTCCAGCTGAAACAACCATCTAAAACTATCCTCTAAAAATTTATCTTCATCCTCTCATTCTCCCCCTTTGATGGGACCAGCCCAACACTTTATAAACTTGTCGTAAAGGGAATGATTTGTAATGTTTATTTGGTTGATTTAATCATATGGTAATGGCTACACGTGGATGAAATGCAATTTAGAGATTTTGGATTTTGGTTGATGTGCATTCAATTATGTGATAATGAAGGGTACTTGCCTTGATGTTTGCGCTTCCCACTCCACTCTTTGCTTGTTCCATTTGTTCGGTGGTATTCTCGGTCATTTGTTGTTTGCCCGTCGAGGGTTTACTCCTCAGTGTTCTGCAAGGTTCCGTGGGCAGCTATGCTGCAAGTCCTGTGTGCGCTTCTGGTTGCTCATTATTGTGGTTGTATTGGTCTTTAGTCCTTGGTGCATAGAAGACTGCGGTTCGTCCTGTGGTTGCCTGGGTAAGTAACCTTTGTTGGGTTCCGACTTCCTTCTGTCATGGGTTCTAGGTTCTACAGGTCACTGTTTGTTAACTCATGCATTGATATTTTCCATTCTGGTTGGCAACTTAATGTCAGCTCGTTTCCAGGTTCGGCTAGATGGCTTTCTTCCGTCTTCGGCTTAACACATAGGTAATTTCTCTGTCTCTGCTTCAATTGATAAGTTTCCTTCTACAGTTTCTGACCTGGATGCTCCTTGTTCTCCACAGTCAAATGACGTTGTTGATGGAATGCCTGTCTCAAGCCTCACTACAAACCCTCAAGTATCTGTTTGTATTTTCAACGGTTTAGTTTTACTTCTTAGCTCTATACTTCCACTTGTTTTGCCATGTATCAACTAACGGGTTCGCTGTTGGAGGGTTTGGAAAGACTCGTCTTGGTTTTGTCCGGTAGGCTCTGTCTCTTCCAACTTCTGTTAGTTCTTCGTCCTGGCTTTTTAACTCTGTTATTCGAGTTGGATGGGTTTGTCAAATGCTCACTGTGAGTGATGTTCTGTTTCATCGGAACTCTGGTTTCCACCGTGTATTGATTGTCTTTTCCTGTTTGTAATTATGGCTCCTTCCTAAACCCTCACCTAGGGTTTATTGTTTAGGGTCTATGTGTCTACGTCGTCTATAAATATTATGTTGGAAACCCTCGCCTAGGGTTTATAACTCAGGGTTTGAGTGTGCATGGTTTTGGTTTTATAGTTTTGTTGTGTAATTTTAATATGCTAGACTTTGCAATACTTGGAAAGAAATTCTTCCGGGAAAATGTAATAATATTGGATTTTGAATTACCTGATTTACATGTGCTGTTTATTTTCTCGGAATTTCGTGGCCAGAACTGTTGTCATGCGCCTTCAGTTTGCATGAAGTATAATGTATAATTTTACACAAACCATGCAACTTTGCTAGCAATGTTATATGGATATCACTTGAAATGTAATGTGGAAATTGTCGCTTGGCTTGTAGGTGTTTGGCCTGTATGAAGTCCTGATTTACTTCCTTTATTTGCCTCAACGAATTACGAACCCTCCTACCGTGTCTGCTCTTTGGTCTCGCTGTATACACTGGTTCTTTCTCTCCAGAAACGTAAAGAAGTAATTGCTTACAAGAATCTGTATATAGTTAGTTGTGTGTTCAAATAATCATTAAATAGAAAACATAATAAAGTACAGTAGACATACAGATGGACAGAACTTAAATTTCTCTGTTGTTATTTCTTATTTGAGTGCGATAGGTGTTGAACTGAACCCCTTACATGGTTTGTCCTGTTACATTTATAGGTTCCCTGTTCTAGTTAATGAAACTGTACAGTTTCTTTTCAGTTACAGACTTTTACAGTTACTTGTTATTAGTCATTCATTTTTCTTATGAAAAGATTTTCTCTCCAGATACACTTGTCTTTTTCCCTTTAAAATAAAAGGATAATCATGACTTGTTAACAACATATCAACACATAAATCTAGCTATTCAACTACCCTTAACTAACATAAAATAAAATAAAAATAAAAGTCCTACCTACTTTTCTGTCAACCATCATAAAGACGAATAAAAGTAAACTCAACTTTTTGACTTGGCAGAGACTTCACCCGGACATGGTGAACTGGATGCTCCTGCATCAGGCTCCCAGGGAAAAAATAAATCATGGCTCCGGTCCATGAGCTTCTCGACTGAAGAACCTATCTGTTCAATCTGCCTGGCATCAAGCCACGAACTCTCCTCAATAGGACTGTTCTTCCACTTGACTAGGTATTGCAGATACTCCTTCCGCCGAGTTCGTTTAGCCACCTGAGTGTCAAGAATGCTCTCAATCTCGGGAGGTTGAATGTAAGGCATCTGCCTCTTCCAAGCTTCTCCTCCATCCTGGGTATTCCATGCAGGTCACATGGTTCCATCTTCTTCCTTCTCTTCTGGGTCAGCCGTGTAGGGGAACAGGTATGCTACATTAAAGATAGGTGAAATGCCTATTCCGGGTGGCAACTGTATCTCGTAGGCATTCACCGAAAATTTCCGAAGGACTTTGTAGGGCCCTATCTTCTTATACTTCAATTTATTGTACATGCCCTTAGGGAAGCGTTCTTTGACAAATGTGTGAGGACTTCATCCCCCATGTTAAACTGCACTTCCCTTCTCTTCAAATATGCTTGCTGTTTATACTTTAAGTTGTTGTCCTGCAATTTGATTTTTACTTGTTCATGCAAATCTCTCATCACGTTAGCAAAATATTCTCCATCTGCGCTTCGCCTTTCTTGCAGTCGAAGATCCCGCACCTCATGCACTCTGTGAGGATGCATGCCATATAGGATTTGAAAAGGGCTGAAGCCTATGCTGCAGTTAGGAGAATCGTTATAAGGAACTCTGCCTGTACCAGCACTCGATCCCACGTCTGCAAATTCTCTCCAACCAGACTTCGTAGCAGATTCCCTAAACTCATGTTTACAACTTCTGTTTGTTCGTCCGTTTGCGGATGATAAGAAAAACTATAACTCAACTGTGTGTCCATTTTCTTCCACAAGGTACGCCAAAAGTGTCCTGTAAACTTCACATCCCTATCCGACATAATGGACTTAGGAAACCCATGTAATCTGACAATCTCTGTGAAAAACAGGTGGGCCACGTGAGTGGCGTCACTGGTTTTCCTGCAAGGGATGAAATGCACCATTTTCGAGAATCTATCCACTACTACCATCACTGAGTCGTAACCTCTCTGTTTCTTAGGTAGACCTAAGATGAAGTCCAAGCTGACTGACTCCCACGGTCTACCTAGAATAGGTAACGGTGTATACAGTCCCGTGTTCTGACTGTGACCTTTTGCTAACTGGCACACTTTGCATCTGGCCACAAATCGCTGCACATCCCTCCGCATCTTTGGCCAAAAGTAATGACTGAGATGCTCGAGTGTCTTTTCCATGCCGAAATGTCTAGCCAAACCTCCACCATGCTTCTCTCGAATAATATTCTCCCTCATCGAGCAGTCAGGTATGCACCGCTGTCCTCCCTTAAACAAAAACTTCTCCTGTAGATTGTAGTCCAACCAAGGACTGTTATCTCTCACTAAGGGATTCTGACATGCCTCATAGGCCTCCTTAAAATCTGTATCAGTCTGATATAAGTATTGTAAGTGCTCAAAACCCAGCACCTGCACAATGCTTTCCTGCAGAAGTAGAGCTTTCCTACTTAGCACATCCGCCACCTCGTTGGCCTGCCCGCTAATATGCTTCAATACGATGTTGAAACTCTGCAAATACTCCACCCATTTGGTGTGTTTATGGTTCAGCTTGTGCTATTGCATTACATATTGTAGTGCAGAATTATCTGAGAACAACACAAATTCATTCCCCAATAGATAATGCCTCCAGTGTTTTAATGCATGTATAACTGCATAGAAATCCTTATCATACGATGAATATTTATGTCGACTTTCATTCAGCTTCTCGCTGAAAAACGTTACAGGCTTATCCTCATGGCTGAGTATAGCTCCAATTGCTATCCTGCTAGCATAACATCAAACCTAAAATAACTTCTTGAAATCTTGCAATCTCAGGATCGATGTCTCAGTGATCTTTCTCTTTAACAACTGGAAACTTCTCTCTGCTGCCTCTGTCCATCGAAAAGGTTGGCTGGCCTTTTTAATGGTGTCCAACATAGGTGCACAAATTTCGCTAAAATTCCTTATGAACTTCCTGTAAAAACTTGCTAGTCCATGAAAGCTATGTACCTCAAATAAATTTTTCGAAGATGTCCAATTCACTATCTCTGCCACCTTCTCCGGATCCATCTTCAGTTCGTTCTCTACTATTACAAAACCCAAATATATCAATTCCTTCTGCAAAAAGGTACATTTCTTCAAATTTATTAGCAGTTTATTCTGTTGTAACTTTTCCAACACTTTCTATACGTGTTGAAGGTGTTCTTCCCTTGTCCTACTGAAAATTATTATGTCGTCCAGGTATACAATCACAAATTTCTCGATGTACTCCTTCAGCATCTCATTCATCAACCTCATAAATGTACTGGGCACATTGCTCAGTCCAAAGGGCATGACCAGCCATTCGTACAGCCCCTCATTTGTCTTAAAGGCTATCTTCCATTCGTCCCCCTCTCGTATCCGAATCTGATCGTACCCGCTCTTCAAGTCTATCTTAAAGAAATACGTTGCCTTGCTTAAACAATCCATCATGTCATCCATCCGTGGTAGTGGAAACTTGTACCGAATGGTGATCTCGTTGATGGCTCTTGATTCATTGCACATCCGCCACTCTCCTCCCTTCTTGGGGGCGAGAACAGTTGGGACTAAACAAGGGCTCAAACTTTCTCTTATAAATCCCTTGTCTAATAACTCTTGCACCTGCTTTCTAATCTATTCATTGTCCTTGGGGCTCATTTGGTATGCCGCTTTGTTCGGAAAAATGGCTCCGGGTATGAAGTCAATATGATGACTTATGCTTCTTTTGGGGGGTAATTTATCTGGCAAGTCATCTACCACTATATCTGTAAACTCCTGCAACATCTGTTAGATTTCCATAGTTAAATTTGATACCTCCGTATGCAAAAAAAATATCCTTGCTCTTTTTACAACTACTTAACCCATCTTATTGTCCTCAACTTGTTTCAGAAACGGTTTTCTACTAACCAACAATGTTCTTGGTTCACTTGTCCCTGCTGTCCCTTCTTCCTTGATCGGCACAAGCGTATGCTTGATTCCATCCTTAACAAATTTATAACAGTTCGTCAATCCATCGTGTACCACTTTTATGTCGTATTTCCAAGGCATGCCTAGCAGTATGTGACATACATCCATTGGCATGATGTCACAAATGAATTTGTCCTTATATCTGCCTATTTGAAACTCCACCTCGCATTGTTCATCCACCAACAACTAATGGCATTTCTACAGCCATGAAACTCTGTAAGGGTTTGGATGTTTCAAACGCTTCAACTCCAGCTTTTCTACCATCTCCGTGGACACTAAATTATCAGTACTACCACTGTCAATAATTAACTTACAACAATTACCCCGTGACTACAAACTATTCAAAACAAGGCCTTCCGCTGCATCTGTTTGGTGACCTCCTTGATTGGTTTTAACAACACCTTGTGCAGAACTAGAGCTTCCCCTATCTCTGGAGCATTTTCTACTTCTTGGGGAGGTGCTGCTGCTTCCTCTGGTTGTGCCACATATGTACCCCGCTGCCCAACTTGATCTGCTTCTGGACACTCAAATGATCGGTGTCCCCATTTATAACACCTATAACACTAATAACTAGCCCCTCTACCTTGGCCATTTCCTCTGCCCCGCTGGGATGACCTAACGCCTCTTGTGCTATCACCTCTATCTGTTGATCCGGAAGCTTTGGAACTGCTACCTTCCTCATTGCTACTAGCAGTCCAGCCTCTACCATATGACTAGCCTTTTCCCCTGCCAGCTCCTCATCCTCTCCAGGCATTCTACCTTCTGGTAATTTTCTCTTCAGCTTTCGTCGCACTCTGATATGCTTCCTTAGTGTTTTTCGGAGACAAAATACTGATTTCATCTAAAATATCTAACCTTAACCCATTAATATACCTGGCTTTTCTTTCCGCGGTATCTTCTGTATATTCGGCTCGCAAATTCACTCGATAGAACTCCTTCGTATACTCCCTCACCATCAATCCTTTCTGTTTCAGATTCTGCACCTACCTGTGCAGTGCAATCTGATAGTCTTTTGGTAGAAATCTACCTTTTAACTTGGCCACCATCCTTGACCATGTTTTAATTGGCAACTTGTTCAATCTTTTCCTCTTGTTCTGGACACTATCCCACCATAGGGTTGCGTTTCCCTTCAATTTCATCGCAACGAACCCAACTCTGCGATCTTCACTGATTTCCTCACACTCGAAATACTTATCCATCTCGCTGATCCAATCTAATAAAACCTCAATAGATAGACTGCTATCATAGGTCGGGAGTTATGGCTTGGGTTTACTGCTTGCCACTAAAACATATCTCAACAATCTCACTTCTAGGCTCTCACCTTCTGGTCCATATGTTGCTACTTCAGGTTACTCTTCACTCTCATCACCTATCTCCGAGTCTCGTCTTCTCCCTGCCTCCACTGCCTCCAAATGGGTAGCAAGAATTTGAATCTCCTCTCTCAATCCTTCCTCTGCCAACCTTCGCACACCTCTACCATGACCTTGCCTTCCTCTTTCCATATCTTCAATCAATTTAACCTTCTCTGATACCACTTTGATGGGACCAACCCAACACTTTATAAAATTGTCGTAAAGGGAATGATTTGTAATGTTTATTTGGTTGATTTAATCATATGGTAATGGCTACACGTGGATGAAATGCAATTAAGATATTTTGGATTTCGATTGATGTGCATTCAATTATGTGATAATGAAGGGTACTTGCCTTGATGTTTGCGCTTCCCACTCAACTCTTTGCTTGTTCCCTTTGTTCGGTGGTCTTCTCAGTCATTTGTTGTTTTCCCGTCGAGGGTTTACTCCTCAGTGTTCTGCAAGGTTCCGTGGGCAGCTATGCTGCAAGTCTTGTGTTCGCTTTTGGTTGCTCATTGTTGTGGTTGTATTGGTTTTTAGTCCTTGGTGCATAGACGATTGTGGTTTGTCTTGTGGTTGCTTGGGTAAGTAACCTTTGTCGGGTTCCAACTTCCTTCTGTCATGGGTTCTACAGGTCACCGTTTGTTAACTCATGCACTGATATTTTCCATTCTGGTTGGCAACTTAATGTCTACTCGTTTCTAGGTTTGGCTCGATGGCTTTCTTCCGTCTCCGGCTTAACACACAGGTAATTTCTCTGTATCTACTTCAACTGATAAGTTTCCTTCTACAGTTTCTGACCTGGATGCTCCTTGTTCTCCACAGTCAAACGACGTTGTTGATGGAATGCCTGTCTCAGGCCTCACTGCGAACCCTCAGGTATCTGTTTGCATTTTCAACGGTTTAGTTTTCCTTCCCAGATCTATACTTCCACTTCTTTTTCCATGTATCGACTAACACCTGTGTATTGTGGCTGTGCAGGTGTTAAGGGTTTACTGTTGGAGGGTTTGGCAAGACTCGTCTCGGTTTTGTCCGGTAGGCTCTGCCTCTTCCAGGTTCTGTTAGTTCTTTGTCCTGGTCTTTTTAACTTGTTCTTCGAGTTAGATGGGTTTGTTAAATGCTCACTGTGAGCGATGCTCTGTTTTGTCAGAACTCTGGTTTCCACTGTGTATTGACTATAGTTTCCTATTTGTAATTGTGGCTCCTTCCTAAACCCTCACATAGGGTTTATTGTTCAGGGTCTATGTGTCTATGCCATGTATAAATATTATGTTTGAAACCCTCGGCTAAGGTTTATAGCTCAGGGTTTGAGCGTGCACAGTTTTGGTTTCACAGTTATGTTGTGTAATTTTAATACGCTGGAATTTGCAATACTTGGAAAGAAATTCTTCCGAGAAAATGTAATAATATTGGATTTTGAATTACTTTATTTACATGCGCTATTTATTTTCTCGAAATTTTGTGGCCAGAATTGTTGTCATGCGCCTTTAGTTTTCTTGAAGTATAATGTATAATTTTACACAAACCCTGTAACTTTGTGGCAATGTTATATGGTTGTCACTTGAAATGTAATGTGGAAACTGTCACTCGGCCTGTAGGTGTTTGGCTTGTATGAAGTCCTGGTTTACTTCCATTGTTTGCTTCAACGAATTACAAACCCTTGTACTGTGTCTGCTCTTTGGTCTCGCTGTATACACTGGTTCTTTCTCTCCATAAACGTAAAAAAGTATTTGTTTACAAGAATCTATATATAGTTAGTTGTGTGTTCAAATAATAATTAAATAGAAAACATAATAAAGTACAGTAGGCATATAGATGGACAAAACTTAAATTTATCTGTTGTTATTTCTTATTTGAGTGTGAGAGGTATTGAACTGAACCCCTTACATGGTTTGTCCAGTTACATTTATAGGTTCACTGTTCCAGTTAATGAAACTGTACAGTTGCTTTTCAGTTGTAGACTTTTACAGTTACTTCTTGTTAGTCATTTGTTTGTCTTATGAAAAGATTTTCTCTTCAGATACACTTGTCTTTTTCCCTTTAAAATAAAAGGATAATCATGACTTGTTAACAATAGATCAACACATAACTCTAACTATTCAACTACCCTTAACTAACATAAAATAAAATAAAAATAAAAGTCCTACCTACTTTTCTGTCAACCATCATAAAGACGAATAAAAGTAAACTCAACTTTTTGACCTGGCAGAGACTTCACCTGGTCATGGTGAGCTGGATGCTCCTGCATCACCCTTTGACATCAATGTAAAATGGATAAACATATCAAGGAAAATGGTTATATGCTCCTCTCCATGCAATGAGATTCATTAACAAAAACATAAACTCCACACAATATCATATGCATATAATGAACAATGGCACGCAGGACTGAAAGATGAGAAGAACAACAATGCTCCCACACATAACTAAAAAATATGTTTAATAAACTCCCCTTGGACACAAGCTATGCTTGATAAAAAACACACTAGAGTAGTGATATACATCTCCTATCAGCAGCAACAATAAACTCTCTCACTCCCAAGGAATCATGAAAATAAGCAGCAACATCAATAACTGAAACACATGCTCTCTCTCGTGAAGCAACAACATCATAATCCATGTGATAATAGTAGCAACAGATCACATCACTAACACATAGTAGCAGAAACATAATGTGACCAACTAACAACAACAACTTTAATCAACTCTATAGTAGCAATAGCATATATCCAATCAACTCTTGAACAGTAGTAGCATATACACTCTCCATCTCAATGTGTAGCAACAACATCCTTTGAGGAAAACATAGTAACATAAAATACATGATGAAAAGGTCACAACAAAATAACCAACCATACTCCACTGAATGAAAAATATTCATGGTTGAAAGTGTACTCTATATGAACCAATGACCCACTCTCATGTCTCAACATATAAAATGGCTCATGACTCTATGACCAAGACCAATTGATTTACAATAAGAATACACGATTTCATGGGTATAATACAAGGCTTCATTAATGAGATATATTGTTAATAAAATGACACCAAGTGATGAAGCATAATAAATCATGTCTAAAATAAACAATCACTACATTGCATGTCAATCATCATGGCTCACCTCTATGCATGACATAAACAAGTACATGACATAAGAAATCAACAATATGTCCCTTACATGATAGCAAAATAATAACAAATGCATATCATATGAAGACATCTAACACTCTCTCCAAATCACAAGTCATAAATCAAGATCTCAGCAATAGTAATCAGCAACACATAATAATGTATAGTGGCCTAACAAAAACATATATTGGCAACATCATGGAACCTCTTTTTAGCATGTAACACTTCACGATAGCAGTATCGATAACCAACAACATATATCAGACCTCAATAGAAATTCATAGAAACAATAATAACCATCATATGGACCATGAATTTCTATAATACAAATTGAACTGGAAACAACAACAAGCATGTAATGATGTAATGATAGTAGTAATATCACATCAACAACCATACTCATAAATATAAACATCATCTACCATTAAAAAAAATCATAAACACCATATGTAGCAAAAGCAACAACATGAAAAACATCCATCATGAACAACTTATAGATTCTCTACATATAAGTTGCAAATATCTTACACATGAATTATGTGAGAAACTATAACCATACACAACCATCATATTGATATCCATGGCACCATCACATACATGATGTAATCAAACCAAAAAGAAATTTTCCTCATACTAATGTAATCCAACTACATGTCAACTTATGTAGGCAACAGATCCATTCATAGCCAAAACACATACACCTGCAACATAGGAGCACATAGCATGAAATGCATAGCCAACTTCTCCAAGGAACATGATGACATCAATTTTTGTTAGATCTTAAGCTTTTGTGATCCATAATGGCATAAGCATGTCTTTCGGATTAATCACATCAGTATAATTTGGTTGACGTTTCGAACTAGCTAATGTGGTTCATCCCTAGGAAAAATTGAAAAAATCTATAGATCCTAATGAATAATTAGCAATGATGTATCAGTGATCAGAATTAGTCGTTAGAAACTAGATGTTAAAAAATTAGTTATTTAATTAATGAATTAATATATTTTTATTTTTAATTTCAATCAAATGACTAGCTATTATTAAAATTAACCATCAGTTATAAATATATAATTATTATTAATATTAAAATCATATATATATAACTATATAAGAAATTATTAATTAATAAAATAAAAATTACCAGAGTCAAAACATATGATATATAAACTAATAAATGAATAAATGGAATCGTGAAATATAATTATTTATTTAAAATATTAATTATTATATATATTATTTATTTATTACTAATATTTAAATTATTATTATGAAATTTTTATTATTCCAATTTTTAATATAATAACATTTTTTATTCATACAATTACTAACTTAATTCTTATTTCATAAATAAATAAGTCAATAATTATACAAATATAATGAATATTTAAGAAATTATTTAAAAGTAAAATATTTACCAATAGTTTATACATATATGAAATTATCTTTAACAAAAAGGAAAAATTCAACATAAAAGAGTTGGAATCCAACTCTTACTCAATTTCCACCCATCATCCCTATTGAGATTTTTAGCATGCTTCTCAATCTCAATAGCCTCTCTTAGCTTCCTATGGTGTAAATGATCAACCCTGGAAATGACCTTCGCATCCTCAATGCAAACATGGTGCTTATATTTCTCTGCATGCTTTGCAAGAGCCGAGGAGTGAGATTTGTTGTGCCTAATGTCTGCAACATGCTCTTGGATTCTTTGTTTAATAATAATGATGTGATTAATCTGAAAGCCATCAATATCATTGAAAACATTGGAAGCATATGAGTTTCTCCCCTTGAACATATGGCATCTCCACTCATCGTAATAGAAAAATCCCTTGATCACAATAGCTTTTGTAGATATATCATTAATAGCACAAATCTAATACATAAAATACCATAAAAATTGACATGCATCAATAAACCTAGCCACAATCATCAACAAGGCTTCTCACCAAGAAAAAAATATTCATATTCACACCTCTTACTATGGAAACACCTCCAATAATCTACCACGTAAAATCATGATGTACCATAGCTCCCCCTAAGGCCATGAGAACCTCAGTTTCTTCTTACAGGGTCTTGCTACTCCTTCTTCCTCCAAACTTTGAGTAGATGATCTATTACATGCGAATGTCGAACTGTCCTCTTGTTTGACCTACTTTGCATATTCTTCATTGTTTTATTAGTTGGCCTCAAGTGTCTTGGAGTCTTGCAATCCTTGGCCATATGACCAAGATTATCACATATGTAGCATCTGATGTGACCAAGAAATGGAGGAAAATATTCAAATCTCTTGATCTTCATTTTACTCCTCATTGCATACAACATGCAATCAATGGAATTATGGCCAAAATCATTGCAAGAGTAGCAATAACCATAAAATGACCATTATACTTGATTTTTGGTTAAAATCCAAGAATTGGGTTGTCTTGCTTTCTTATTTTCTTGATATGACCTTGTATACCATTTCTTCTCTTACTGCATGGATCTACAATTTTTACAATATGTCCTAACTTCTAGCAGTGGAAGCATATCACATGTGAAAATGATCTCCTTGATGTTTTTCTTAGCATAACCTTGTGATTATCTTCCTTGAGCTCCTTCTTTGATTGATTGTGTTGATGGATCTTCTTCTTGCTACTTTTGCAACTTCTATCATTGATTATACTTGTGGCTGCAACAAAACTTGTTTCTCCTTCAATGGATGCTTCAGTTTGTTTTGCAAGATGATGAAATTTGGTTTCTCTTAAATTGCATGGTTTTCTTCTCCAAATCGCTTCTTATTGAAACAACTTATGCTTCCAATCTCTCACGTTCCTCCTCATTTTCTTTATATTGATTCTTCATATATTCTTCTATATTATTTTCCTCCTCTAGTCAAACTTTCACTCCATTGGTTTCTTCTCTTAGCTCATTTTCCTTCTCATTGAAAATCTGCAAAATGATTTGTTGATCCTTACATTCAAAGGTTAGTCTATCCAATTCAGTAGTTAATTATTTTATTACAACTATTTTTTATTTATACTCAGCCTTAACAAGAGAAATATCCATCTCATCTCCACTTTGTACCTCAATAGAATCATCATAATCGTAATTAAAAAATTATTTCAAAATATTACCTCATGACACAATTGTTTTGGCTAAGATATCAAAATTTATTACTTCATTTGCAATGGACTGAATCTTTTCTTTCTTCATACCCTTTGTATTTTGAGACATCCTCTTCTTTCGTTTGGCCATGATCCATGATATACTATCCCAATAGTCACGCTTCACTGAAAAACATCGATTCTGATACCAATTGTTGGAAACTAGATCACTACTAAGAGTGGGGGGGAGTGAATAAGTTGTGATGAACTTTATATCAATTTTAAATCTTTTTACCACAATATATCAAATACTCACACACATCCATAATATTATATTATCAAAATATGAAAGAAACAATAAACTCAAAGCATAATAACTATGGAAACATCATCACAAGCATGCATACATAAGAACACAAGTATCTATGGTGGAAACTCTCGTAGGAAAAACCACCCTACTGATGTTGTGTTTCTCAATTCTTCTATTAATCTGTTGAATAAATTTTACATGGATTAGCTTACAACCATAAGTTGGAAGACTCGACTTCCTTCATAGTATGTTGCCACCTATCAGTGAGGAATTTTTTTTCTCTCATGGATCTATGGACTACCATCCACTGAATTCCACCATGATCAACGATCCTTGCCCAACTACCATTGTATTATCCAACTCCAACTAGATGGAGAACTATGTTCCTTCCACCGAATCTATTGAATCCATGTCTACTTAGAAGCCTCCACACCTTCACTTCCTCCATGTGAACCACGTTTCAAAATATTTCACATTGGGTTCTCAGTCTTCCCAATATGAGAAACCCAACAACATCATCATTTTACACATAAATTCTGAGTGAAAATATCTAACTTGGAAGAGGGAAATTATTCTCTTCTTCTCACAACAAACTCTGCTCTTAGATACACCACAAGCTACAAATTCTTTGCCGCAAACAACATAAAAATTATGGATCTTCTTCTCAACTCCATCTCTAATTTTTGCATACAATTCTCTGATATAACTCTGAAAAACTATGTGAGTAGTTGTTGCAATCTCTACTCACTCTCAATGCCCTCACAATGGCATTTTATCACAATCTCAAGGAAACCAACTGAATAGACTAAAAGCCTTCCTCTATTTCTCAATTTTTTGTGATGATTAACTTAATAAATGATACAGGTTATGAAGCTCTATTCATATGCTTGATTTGATCTGGATTCGACTTCTTGAATTGAAAAATCCATTAAATTCACTTAACTAATGTATATTTTCAAGTTTAACCAAATCCTAAAAGCTCCCTTACCTTTTTCAACCATATACTGAAAAGTTTCGATTAAGAACATCGCCATAATACAAAAATTAGTTGAAATGTGCAAGGAATTCAGAGAAATTCTAGCTAAATTCTCAACTGCACCCACAAAATTTGTTGATCTAGGTTGAAATTATTCCTACAAGCTTGTTTTCCGGTGGCTGGATCCTTTCAACTACTCCCACAGTATTGCATGCTAACGGTTGGGCTAGAGGATGGTCAAAACCCAATCAATTCCCCTCAAAAAATTCTCAAACTTCTTACAGAGCTCGATAAGCCTATGTAGGACCTCTAGAATCCATTATCACCTCTACAACACTTTTCCAAACCACGTCCACATCACCATCATCATCACAAGTCAAAATAGGTTAACTTGGATGTCAACCAACAACCATACTAACACTTGAACCATTAACCTGCTCCACAAAAACTCTACCATCGGTATGTAGCTCCATAATATGTCAAAAATCCTCCAACACTTGTATAACCAAAACATGCATCCTCTAACACTTGTAGATCCTCTCCAAGGCCTATGTATCATATCATGAACATGAGGACTTAATCTGAGACATGGGGACCTAATCAACAAGGCTCCTCAACTCTAACTCTTGTAGCAACATCATGAATAAGGACACCATCACATCTCTACTTTGTATTGACCATGCAATACCTCTACATAACTGATCATTAAGGAAATTGCAACACACCATCATTCAACTCAACAAAAACAACATAATCATGAGGACCATGACATCCACTAATCACACTCTATATGAAACACCCACAAATCATATCTCCAAGCTAATAGACATGCCAAGGACCATCTACACATCATCCATGTATAAGCCACCTGAAACCAAACATACATGTGTTGACCAGCTCGCTTGCAACCCATGTTACCAGGTTGACATTAATTCCAACCAACAACACTGAAACACACATCAATGCCAACAAAACCATGTGTCATAAATTGCCAAAAATAGACACACACGAATTGCCCAATTTTGCCTAGGGGCACTACACTCAAACCCTTTCATAGTGGGGTTTGACGACCCTATGAACCCCTTCAGGAGGGGGGACTTTTCTCGCCTTTTGATCCCCTCAAACAAAGGGAGGGTTTTCGCCCCAACTATGCACCCATTGCTACACCCAACATAGTGTAGAATATGTTGAAGTAGTCATGTAAAGAATATCACACATACCCAATGTTATCCCACTTCTTATTTTCTTTACACATAGAGAGTCATAGGAGTACACGGTTAACAATCCAATGCAATAATGTGTATTTCCTTGGATATATTCTATATTTGACTAGAAAAATTATATACGTTTAATTAGTAAATCATTTAAAATCATTTTCAGATAAATGCATTTCTAACTCAACTATAGCAAGAAAACTTCTTTGACTTTATCATTTCATTTTAATATAAAAGTATAATTGAAATTTTAAATATATAAATTTTCAATGAAGTTTTTTATTTCAAAATTTCATCTTCACATATATCATTTCAAACCAAATAAACTAACAACTATATGCATATTGTTCATGTACACAAGAAGTCACATGTCATCATGTGGCTCTTGTTTCATTATAAACTGAATAATCTCATAGTTATATATATATTTTTTAAAAATAATGTTATAAAAATGAAATAATTTATTTTACATTAATAGAAATAATGTTGATTTTAATATGTGATATAAGAATAGAATTATTTATATTTAAAAAAATCCAAATACTATAAATTATTGTGAGCATCAATTTTTTTTTATTCTTAAAAACTCTCTCTCTCTCTCTCTCTCTCTCTCTCTCTCTCTCTCTCTCTAAACACAAATATTTCACTCAGTACAACTAAGATATATCCATCTTAACTTTGGATCTACCAATAATTGAGAAAGATCAAATCTCTTCATATCCATATCTTTTGTTGAGTGCAAAACTTGAAAAAAGGTTTGCACATCGAGATATTCGATTCCTCTCAACTCTTGGTAGATATATAGTTAAGATGGATTTATGTTGATTTTGAGCAAAACACTAATAACATGTTTTCACTATAAGAAAATTTTTATTTTCACTTGTTTTGCATAATATATACATAGCTCACATTGATATATTTTATCTATAACTCACATTCTCCACATTAAAATGTTAATATATGCCCCCTTATATTATGAAGTAGAATTTTTATTGTTATTAATATTTTTTGAAATGTTACATGTCAACTGAACATAAAATAAATTAAGCATCATATAATATCAATAATATTATTTTTTCATGCCATCTGGCAGCTCCATATTAAGCAGCAAAGAAATTACATATCTCCCTCATATATATATATATATATATATATATATAATATATATATATATTACTTTCAAATACTTTATGTTTTCATATAAAGTTGATCTAAACTTAAAGTGAATATTGAAGTATTTTATTGATGGTGGTCATTAATTTATTTTCCTTACTATTTTTCAATTTGTTTGTTTGTTTGTTTTTGTTTTGTTTGGTTTTTTAAGTTAGAAAGAAAGCATAGAGAACCCTAGATTACTCCCCACATTTCTTGTATGGCAAACCAGGTAAACCATCGACCCTAATTACGAGGCCTCGGCCCAAGGGAATCGAAGAAAATCAAATCCGTGATCATCAACAACAACTTCATGCCTGGCTCTAGACTACTTAACCTAACTCTTGAGAATTACCATTTTTCTATTAATATAAATATTATTTAAAAATACTTAAATTAACCCGTTGGAATTTTAAGATTTTACTTTATTTAAAATATTTTAATTCCTACTCTCACTTTTTAGAAAGTAATTTTCCCAATCATATTATATATCTAGAATCATTTCTTCCCATTCATAAAAACAAAGTAATGTAAATAGATTGAAAAAAAGAAAAAAAAAAATCTATCAGAGAGATTTGCATCTTTAAAAAACTTTGGGTTATTAAATTAATTACAGATCTTTGAAAATAAATTTTATATGAAATATTTAGATTTTTACTATTATATTAAAAAATAATTCTACCAATAATGTTAATTATAATTTATTATGAATAATCACTTTTTCCATTTTTAGAAACAAAGTATTTAAATATATTTAAAAAATCTTATTATTTGAGTCTATGCTTTCTCATTTGCTTACTTACATTGACTTAGTAGGTTTTTATTAAGTTTTAAATAGTATGGAAGGATTTATTGTTTAGTTATAAAGGGGAAGTTGGAGTTCAAATTTATTATACAAATGAAAAAAAATCAGTTAATAAAAATCAAGTATAATTAACTATATTTAATATAAGAATCATCATATTTGGAAATTATACAGTTATAGTGAATTATAATCAATATGTACATAATGTTTAAGAAATTAAATGTACACTAGTTAACTATGGTTAATCATAGTCAAGTATAGTTTATACGGGCATCATGTTTTGGAAGTTACATGTACATTAATCAAACATAGTCAACCATAATCAACAAAAATCAACTATAGACAACTAAAGTCAATTATAGTCAACAAAAATCAATTAAAGTCAAGAAAAGTAAACAATAGTCAACTGTAGTCAACATGGACATAATGTTTTTGAAATTATTTGTACATTAATCAGACATAGATAATTAAAGTAAACAAAAGTCAACAAAAGTTAATCATAATCAACACAAATCAACTAGATTTGACAAACACAAACAAAAGTCAACTATAGTCAACATGGGCATTATTTTTTGGAAATTAAATGTACACTAGTCCATCGTACTAAACAAAAGTCAACATGGGAATCATGTTTTGAAAATGTTATGCACATTAATCAACCATGGTCAGCATAATTTAATCATCGTCAATAAAACAACAATGGTTAAAAAATTCAACCATAATCAACCGTAATCAACAAAAGTCAACCAGAGTCAACAATAGCCAACAAAAGTTAATCATAGTAAAAAAACATTCAACCAAAGTAAGCAAAAGTAAATTAAAATCAATCATAGTCAAAATGGGCATCATCGTTTGGAAAATAAATGTATATTAGTCAACCATAGTCAACAAAGGTCAACATGGGCATCATGTTTTGGAAATTATATGTACACTACTCAACCCTAATCAACAAAAGTCAACCATAGTCAACTATAAGAATCATGTGCATTGTCAACATGGGCATGGAAATTAATATAGTAATTAAAGTTAACAACTTTAAATTAAATAACTTTATCTAATAAATTTAATATTTAATATTATAAATTTAGCCTTGAAGGTTAGCTCAATTGGTCAAGGTTCCATTGTTAAAGTACCTTGCCATTAGGAGTTTATGAGTTCAATTCTCCTCGACACCCTCGAGGTTAGGCTCTTCTAGATTGGCCAATGGGATGTGATCCCTTCAGGTTGATCCACCCAAATTTTCCTAATTTTTTTAGTTCATCACATTGTCACAAGTTTTCTTGTTTTGCACATTGCAATGATGTCCACACATGAACATATCATATGTGTGTGTGTGTGTGTGTGTGTGTTTGTGTGTGTGTAGACATCATTTCAATGTGACAAATACTGAAAGTCATCACAATGTGATGAACAACAAAAGTCACTACAATGTGCAAAATAACAAACATTGTCACCACATGATGAAAAATAAATGTCCCTGCAATATGATGAACAATAAACAATGTTAAATTGTGATGAATAATAAACTTTGTTGCAATGTGATGCACAACAAATGACATCATAATGTGATGAATATTAAACATCATCACAATTAGAAAAAAAATAAGTTGTAATATGATGAACAATAAACATAATTGCAATGTGATGAAAGTCATTATAATGTGATGAACAATAAACATTGTCACAATGTGATGAATAGTAAACAACATCACAATGTGATGACCAATAAACTTTGTAGCAATGTGATGCAAAATAAATGATGTCATAATGTGGTGAACATCAAATATCATCACATTTGGACAACAAAACGATCTTGAATGCAATGAACAGAACATTGAGAGCCATGGTCAAGAATTTTTAACTGAGTCAACCATGATCTTCCCTTGGTTAACCGAGGTCAAACATGATCAACCATGTTCATATGTGGTCAGGCAGAGTCAATCATGGGCAACAAGATGGTCATATGTGGTCAACATAATTAAGATGGAAAACCATCTTTAATCAAGGTAAAACATGGCCAAACCACAATCAATAATGGTCAACATAGTTGATTATTCTTAACCATGGCAAACCATGGGAGGCATGGTAAGATGTCCAAGCATGGTCAACATGGTTGTAACAATGTGACGACCAACAAATATCACAACAATGTGATGAACAACAACTTTTGTTGCAATGTGATAAAAAACAAAAAATATCATAATGTGTTGAAAAACACATGTCATTGTAATGTGACAAATAATAAACATCATTGCAATGTGACGAACAATAAATGACATCACATGTGACAAACAACAAAAAATGTCATAATGAGATAAACAAAAAGTGTCATTTCAATGTAACAAACAATAAAAGACATCGCAATGTGAAAAAAATAAACAATGTCGAAAACTAATGAACAAAACATTGTTGCAATGTGATGAACAATAAACATCATCACAATAGGAAAAACAACAAATGACGCGCGAATCAACAAATTAAGTCACAATTTGATGAAAAATAAATGACGTTAGAATGTGACAAAAAATGAATAACATCACAATGTGATGGACAATAAATAGCATTGGAATGTGTTGCACAACAAACAACATCACAATGTGATGAACATCAAATGTCATTACAATTGGCCAAAAAATGATGGTGTAATGCAACGAAAAAACCATTAATAACCATAGTCAATCATATTTAACTATGTCAACCATGATCTTCCTTTGATTGACCAAAGTTAAACACTATCAACCATGGCCATTAGTGGTTGGGCATATTCAATCATAGACAACAAGGTCAACCATGGTCAACATGGTTAAGATTACCAGCCATGTTTGATCTTGACCATGTTTAACCAAAGTAAAAAAAAATGGGCAAACCATGATCAATAATGGTAAACATGGTTGACAATTGTTAATCATCAAAATTCAACCATATTCAACTATAGTTAACATGAAAATCATGTTTGAAAAATTATATGTACATTAATCAAACATACTCAACCATAGTCAACAAAAATCAATCAAAGTCAACAAATAGTAAATAAAAGTAAACCATAGTAGTCAACGCGAGCATCATATTTTGGAAATTATATGTATATTTGTCAATAGAAGTCAACATGGCCATCGTGTTTTTGAAATTACAGATATTGTACATTAATCAATCATAGTCAATTATGGGAAAACATAGTCAAACAAACTTAACAATGGTAAAACATGGTCACCAATTTTAGCCATGATCAACTTTGTTCAATAATCCAATATAAATATATTATTATATTAATAGTTGATGATGGTCAATCGTAGTCAACCTCGTCAATGCTCTTCAACCAATTATTGTAACATTAATAAACCAATGTAGCCTCAAACATGGTTAACGATGGTCAAGAAGCATTAATGTAACAATGCTCAACATTAATGTAGCATAAATATGTTGTTACATTAATGGTTGGCCATGGTCAACCTCATCAACCCTTTTCAACCATTAATGTAACATTAATGTAATATTAACATTAACACCATTGTAACATCAACCATCGTTAACCGTGATTAAAAAAAATCAATATAACAATGCTCAACATTAATGTAACATAAATAATTGTTACATTATTGGTCAACCAATTTGAACCTCGATTAACCATGGTCAACCCTCATCAATAACTCTTAACCATAGTCAAGCAATGTCAACCATGGACAATATGGACAATATGGACAATATAGACTACTATGTTCATGGTCAACCATAACTTGACCATAATCAACCATGTTAAAACATGGAAAGCAAAATTAACCATGGTTAAACATGGTCACATAGCTTACCATGGTCAACCTTGTTTAATAATCTAATATAAATATATTGTTATATTGATTTTCAACCAAGGTGAGCCTCAGTTAACACTCCTCAACCGTGGTCAACCTTACCAACAAACATCAACATGGTTAATCAATGTCATCCTCATCAACCCTCTTGAACAGTAGTCAACCATAAACAATGATCAATGACCATCAACAACCTTCATTGACCATTGTCAACCATTGTCAACCCTCATCAACAATTTATATCCACAGTCAAACAATCTCAACCACAGTGAACCATGGTCTACTAATTTTCCTCATGCACGTCGACTCTCAACTAGCACAACCACATTAATAAAGTGGTTGATATACACCTATCGAAATCATTATCCATCTTTCATATGCCAATATGCACCATTGTAAATGGAAAATGAAACCTATTGGCGTATATCAATGACTTTGTTAATGTCTTTGTGCTAGTATACAGTTAGACAATATAATATTTTATATATTAATGCTAATACTATTATTGTTTTGAAATTATATAAAGAAAGAGGGAAAAACTAATGCTTTAACTTTATTTTTATTCTCTTTTCACTTTGTTGTATTGGAAATGTTTTTTAGCATGGTAATTTTTCTTTTTCCTCCATTTTAATTTTTTGTATTAAAAATGGATTTTTTTATTAAGTTTGAACATAGTAACGTATAAAATTATTGTAGATCCATCTTAATTCTAGATTTATCATGTGTCAGGGGGGATCAAATCCCTTGAAGTGTAAACATTTTTCTCAAATTTTACATTCTAAAAAAATATTTACGCATGGAGATATGTTATCTTTATCGATGTGCATGCACACACACACACACATCACTTAACAACGCCACATATATATAAAGAAAAAGATATCTATCTATATAATATATATATATATATAGATATCTTTTTCTTTATATATATGTGGCGCTGTTAAGTATAAAGGATGCGTGTGTGTGTGTGCATACATAGACGATAAAGTCTTTGATTCTACAATTCAAATTAATATAGACAATTCTTCTTATAATCCCTTTACAACTTATGTCCCATGTGTGCTATGTTATTAGTCATTTCTAATGGTTAGAACTACACTAATCAATTTGTTGTTGACCTAGTAGTACTTTAGGTTTGACAACATTTTTTTCTACAATGTCTAATGTTTGACATAGGAAACATCTCTCTCTCTCTCTCATATTCTATCATTTTCATTGGGAAATAAGTTTGGGGTCTTATTGCATGATTTGCTCCACCCAGTTTATTTTCATCTAGAATCCTAAGTTAACCAAAGTCCTCTCAACATATATTTTTCATTGAAATATTGTGTTAACTAAAGTTTTGAGTTTTAATGTGCTTGTGATGCATAAAAGGTCAATGGCAATTAACTGCTTTGGAATATAACATATGACATCAATAAAATCCACAAACATTCACATAAACCACATTCACTACCTATATAATGTTCCCAACATCAGTCATTGCCAATACAACCACTACTCATAATACTCATTAACCTATTCAAGACTTGATTAGATTTATCTACACAAGAATTTGAGGGGCATTTGAAGGTCTAGTTACTAACAAATTGTTTTAAGGTCTCTATTTTGAGGTATTTGGTTACAAATTGAATGGAAAGCCAAAAAATAAAACTAGCTTTGGTCATTAATATGTTCTGTCACTACTCATGCCCTTAACTTCTTAGCTTTACTTCCATTGTTGATAGCTATGGATTTGGTTCTTGAATGGTTGTGTGTTGATGTAAAAATGAAGCCAATGGTAATATTTCTAGTGGTACTAGCTTTGATATCGATGATTTTAGATCTACTTCTATTGGTTATGGTGGTACTTCTAATTGATCTACTAGTTCATCAATCATCGATCTAGGTATTCATGTTCATAGAAAAACCCAAAACCCAAAACTGTTTATGAAAAAATATCTTTAATATAAATTGATTTATACTTTGAGAGGTAATTAACATTAAACAATATAAGTGATATACTTATATGTAGATAAAGTAGTACATTTAGTAGCAAGTCTAGCCTTCTCCTTCTCTTTCACCTTGGATCCTTGTGACTAATTATATCCTTGATAAACCTCTACATCCACAAGCATTGACTTGCCAATGTCATTAGACAATGAATATTTCAATTATCCACCAAGTTCTTCTATTTAGGATAGTTTAATGTTACTCAGTTATATATGAGCCATAAGTTCAAGCCTACACACCTAATAGATGGCCTGTTTCTTAAGAAAATTAACATCCTACAAAAATGGTAAATTGTGATTCTTTGTAGCTTCAAAAGTTGAAAAACCCAAGGAAATTTATAATTTGTAAAACAGTTTATGAAACACAAATAAATGATGAAATTATCCTACATATGTCTTTCCTAAATGAATAATCTAGTCTTGTAAATTTGAAAATCAAATATTCTTATTTCACCATAAATTTCCTCTGTAAACTCATTACTTTATGCTTCATACATCCTATAATATGTATTCCTTGCTTTCCTCTTGTTTTCAACATGCCTTTGTAGAAACTCTTTAGAGGCCCAACAACCAGAAATATTACTACAACTATTTTTTTATCTACCTTTTGACAAATTAAAGTGACTTTTCATCATTTGAAAGCTTCATTACTAGTCCCAAACTCATTTTTAGGATAAATATAATACTATTATGTGATTGAAAGTAAAATAAAATCAATATTAAACATAAATTTCTAACAATAAATCCATGAGGATTTTGATTTTGATTTAGCTTATTGCAAATTCTACAAGGCTCAAATTTCATTTAGTCTATAAAAGAAAATTAAATATGGATTGTTGATATTCATTATAAGTGTTTGGATCATTCTTGAAAATGACCTCTACTCCCTCGAAAATGGTTTTTACATACTTTACATATGTTGTGTATCTTTGTTTGAAACCCTCATCCAATGATAGTGTTGAATATTTGTCTCCAAAATGATCTACTACATCATGCTTGAAACAATATTGGAAAAAATCCATAGAGACTCGAGATCAAAACATAAATATCAGGCAAAATACCCACACACTTTATTAGAAACAAAATCAATTAAAGAAAATTCATACCTATGACTTTGGCACATTTTCTGCCTAGCCTTAGTCTATAGTTTCTTATATTATCCATGGTTGACTCTACATCGAAGGTGTGACAACCCCTGGTTGAATTTTCCCTCATTATAAAATTGTAATATATTGGCTAAGAGAAAGGGACACAAATTCCATTTGCTTCGGGAGGGAGATTGCTTCAAGAATTGTTGATCTTAAATACATCAGCCATGGGTTAACTAAGATGCTTAAATGGGTTGATTGTGCAACAAATTAACATAGGACAAACCCATGTTCCTATTGGGCATAAATATAAGAAAAAAATGACAAAACGTAAAGGTAGTATGGGATACACTGTCATGGCAGATAGACCTACATGGATCCTTGAAAAATACATACTGTTAGTCAATCTAGGGGACACAAAAATGAGTCGATGGGAGGAGAAAAATCACTCACAAATGCACAATGGATAGGACAGTGGTGAGCACTAGAAGAAAATTCCTCCAAGAGATAGAGGTCAAACAAGTGAACAACGATCAAGATTACAACAATTAATTTTTGGGAAAAGTCAACTAGCTATGGAAACCTTAAGAGGCTTGCTAGGTGAAAATATTACAGAGAGTGGAGGCTTTACTAAGGGCTAAATAAACCACTAGAAACTTGGGATTGAAGAACCTGCTATATTGGGAAGAATCACTCAGGTGCATGTGAGGTTGATGAACCACCAGGAGTTTGTTGGACCTCTAGTGTTTTTCTCACTGATGAACCACCTAGAGGGATGACCTCTCCACCTATTAGTGGTTTTTCCACTGATGAAAATTCCTTTAATGTGGATTCTCTTCTCCTAAAAGTGAGCCAATACTTCTTTGTTGTATGGTATCCTGGCATGGATGTCGGTTTAGTATGTAAAGTCTATAAGAATGAGTGGAAATTTGTGTAGCTTGTGGATGAAGGCTATGTGACCTTGTGCCATCCTGTTCCAACTAAAAAAATTATTTGGTGCCTCTTCCAAAGTCACTCTACCTTAAGCATTGGAATATGGCTCGGGGGTGACAGGTGCAAGTGAAGATTGGTTGCATCTTTTATATGGTTGGGCGGAGATTTTTTGTCCCTAACTTGATTTCCCAACTCCATCTAAGATAAGTATTTCTTATGTATGATTTATCCAACGAATTCCATGCATGTGTCATTAAATTCATTTCGTACTACCAAAATCTAAAGCATGATATGTAATATGGGTGTTCATATGTTTAAGGAAAGAAATGTTGCTTTTATGTTTGAGAAATACCTATATATTAATTTTGTGTGTATTGAAATGTATAATCTAATCCAACTAAGGAGATTGGTCTCAAAATTTTACTTGGTCCTGTAGGTGAATATCATCTTAATCTAATGGAATTAAGCTTGAAACATTGCACTGGGTAGAGCTAAATTCATTGTTGGTTAGATATATATATATATATAATTATATAATATATATTATATATTATATATATATTATATATATATATAGTATATATATATTTATATTATATATATATATAATATATATATATTATATTATAATATATATATATATATATATATATATATATATATGTATGTATATGTTATGTATATGTATGTATATGTTATATGTATGGTAATGTATATGTATATGTATATGTATATGTATTTATAGTATTTATGTATCTATGTATGTATCCCTACATAAGGAAGACATTATGAACCACTATGTGGATGGACCCTAGTCTCGTTAATTCTTATACCAAGTGTAGCTATGGAAACTTAGGATGGTTTCCTTCATGAATCCCTGTGGGGTGCTATTCATAGCTCCTATTTTTGTTAAATAGGTATGTTCTAATGTGAAATCTCACATAATATGTTTACCTTATTAAAAGAATGAGAACTGTAATTATGAAACTCTCTTCATTGTATATGTCACTAGATTCCATACTCATAACTTTGAGTGACTGTAGAAGTTTCAGTATAGTCCTTAAATGACTAGCAGAACTCTCAAAAAGCCCCCAAATTGGTGTAAGAACTATACTTGTATGATGTTGGGAATTACAAAGCATCATAACATGTAGAGTTGGTTGTCTTGTCACTAGAACTCACTAGTGGGTCACGTATGTGAAGAAACTTCAAAATAAAAATTGGAACCATATAAAAAATAGAATCTTGTACTAGGTAAACATCGAACTTAATCTTGTGGGTATAATTCCTTATAGAGCATCATGAATTATGTGTTTGTGCATGTAGTAATGGGTTAGAAGTATAAGTATTTAGTATACCATTATTTATCAAGCCTAAGGGATAGGAATTAAACCAGTGAGGATTCAACTTGGCAGGCCTTGTGGGAGAATATGAAATTGTTGGAAAGTCTAAACTGGCCATAAATATTATAACACAAATTAAGAGTGTTCCACTTCTTCATATTCTCTCGAAAAGATAAGGAACTGATTCAACGTCCATGATGATGTTTAACTATATGCATGATGATTATAAGTTTGGTTGAGAGATTGTTCACCAAAACTACAATGAAGAATTAGAGTTGGGTGCTATCTACACTATGCAAATGGTGTCGCACTCGTTTAATAGTCTAGCCACATAGGAATGAACCCTTAGTCACATGATGAGTCATGCAACCAGCTGGTAGAGAATTTGGGGTTAACGCCCTAGGGAGATAGCCCCTTGTTACAAGCCATTTCGTCACATATGATCAATAGGTCTATGAATTGGATCAATCAACATACTAGAACACTTTATGATAACCCCTTCATAATTACCTAGGCATCACTTCTCTAAAGAATCTGAGTTTCTAGGAAAACTAGCTTAAAAATATTTCTTTTAACCCTAATGAACTTTTCTTATTTAGCCACCTACGTTCAACGCATGTTGCACACATGTTAGCAAGTGTTGGTCAACACTTGTTTCTCCCTTCTACAAGTGTGTTGATTCTAGAAATTTGGGGAAAAGAATTGAAGTTACCTCTTCCAGAAGCTTCCAAGATAGAGGGCTAGAATTCCTATCTGATCCTATCTTGGAGACCTTATCTATTATTCCTTGAGCTCATCCTCCCCTCCTAAGTGGATCTCAAGCCTAGATTGGTAATTGGATAAAAATTCCTAAATTACCACACTCATCCTATAAATTTACTACCTCCCATAAGGTAAGGTTGGATTTTGGAGATTGATAGTGCCCTCATGTTGTTGCTTTGAGCCTAACGGAGTCACCATATTCATACATTAGGGTTTATGTTGATGTGTGCCTGGTGACAATGAAGGAAAAGTAAAATTTTGGAGACATCTACAAGATCAACTTCTATTTATGGTTGTAAACTCTTTCCTATATTTATCAATACAAAGAGTATCTTGTTTTCCTATCTTTGTTATGTTATGTTTGCACTCACATATTTCAATGCCACGTTGATTCATTTAATAGATATTTTAGATTATTCTACATGGATTGTGGTTCCTTTTCTTATTTTAGTCATGTGTATATGTTTAATGATATCACTAGGAGCTAGAATTAAATCTTACAAGCATAGTAGAAACGAAGGCTTGCTTCGGATTCTAGGTAGGCTTCTTTCCCATTCTCTAATGTCTACAAGGGAAACTTGAATATTTTGTTCTTCTTTTTTTCTAAATTAGGCCACTAGATCTAGGGAATTCACCTTTGTCCACAATCATGAAAATTCCGTATAACAAATTGGTGACCATACTGGGGATAAATTCTTCCCTTAGTGGTTTCCTTGATCTTATCATCTTTTTCACCTCTTGAAGTGACCTTAATTGACTTACTTAGACATTGTTTGACCTTGGTTTGGTTTTTCATATCGTGTTTTGACCGAAACTACCTTAGTGCACTCTTTGTTTTGAGACAGAGCACTTTAGTGCACATGTTCCTTCCTTGTGCTTGTGTTGCAACGGACTAGTGTATGTTCTACACCTGTGTTGATCCTATATGATGCAAAAATTTGCATTCCTTTGGCTTGCTCTTCATTCTGTTTGAGTTCAGAAAGTTTTATTTCTATCTCTGAGTTTTTCTTTACCTCTAAAAATTCATCTTTATGTTTTTTTTATCAACCTTTGGTAAGAATTTCTTTGGTTTTTTATTTTTCTTATCAATTAGGTCATTGGTGAAATTTTTTGCTTGATCGTTGATTTGCTTGAAGAAATTGATATTACAGTCATATTCTATGTGATTTCTTTCATTAATGATCTAGTTTCATGTTATTTTTCATTCCATTTGTGAACTAAGAAGAAAGAAAAGAAGAACCTTATCATTTTGCATATTTTACATTGCATTTAAGGTTTTGAATGAAATTAGGAAATTGGAGCAGTTGCATTTGAATTTTTTTTATTAGGAAGTGTTGTTTTCTACATTATTGTTTGAATCTCTTCCTTATCATAGTTAGTTTTTCATCGAAAAGTAAAGAGTTTGTATTATCATGTTAGATTGCATTGTAGGGAATTTAGGTGAACTCATGGTGAGCCTTGAAATTGAAATCTAATTCAAGATAAAATTTAAAATTTATTGAATCAATCTTAAGGAGCATTTTGAACATTAATGCAAACATCTAGAGGTCTAGGCTAGAGACGTGTTCCAATGTCTTTAATCGTAGGAGTTGTCAATTTTTGTCAGCATTACATTTTGGGGGTGATATCCCATTCCACGTATGTAAGTGTATCAGATCATTCTCTAGAAAGCTTTAGGTATATCGGATGGCGCTCCACGTATGATAAGTATATGGGAACACTCACATTGAAGATTTACGCATTAGAGAACACTACTATGGAAAACACTTCCACGTACCTCTGGGTAAATTTTAGAAGTCCCCACAAGGTTGTTATCCTACCTTAGGTAACTGAGTCGACCACCTTGTACACTGTGATACACTGAACACAACATTTGGGTAGATTTATTGCCCGTACGTAAATCCTTGGTTTTCCAAGGTGGTATATTGCAATTCATAGTTGCTTGGTAAACCCTTTTTCCTAGTTACCCATTTTTTATTTAATTTTTGTTGTTAATTTCTAAAATTTACGAACCCATTGTGGAAGAACAACCCCCAAAACCTCATCATTTGTGTAGGATGCAAATATTTCCTCCTTTACCTCCTGAGGATACACCTAGACTTCATCAAAAGAACAAAAAGATGCAAACTACCAAAACTAGTGCCTTGGAAGCATCCCCTTCAGGTACTACAAATGGCATGAATCAACCAGAATATTCTCTTCATATAAGCACTAAGCCTGAGATTAGATCCTTAATTGTTGGTGAGTCTAATGTAGTCAAAATAAAAAACCTTGATACTTTACTTCCTAAGGTTATTGAACCTAAATTTTAGGATTCAAAAACATTACATCCTAAAGTTATACAACCTGAGGAGCCTTAGTTAACTAAACCTATTACTTCAAGGCCTTCTCTTTCTTTTCCTCTTTCTTCGACCCAACCAAAACAACCTATATATCTCAGTCCCAACGGTGAACAACTTCCACCTGGTCTTTTGAGTATTGAGGAGATTCCTCAAGGAGTCTTGACCCTCCTCTCCTATCCATTTAAGAGGGACTAGCCTTTATCAAGCCCATCCATTTCCTACTCCTCATACTCCAATACAAGCTCCTTAACCTAGTACCCCTGATTTCACCACACCTTTGAGTTTCCCTTGGCCAACTTCTTTGGGAAGTTTAACCATGACTGAGTCGACAATGGTTTCTCGACCTGTATCTGCTATAATGAGTGATTCAACCGAAGTTACAGCTACTTCCATGTTTGTGACTTCGTGAGAAACACATTTGTATGGTAGTCCATATGTACCACTTGGTTATCAGTCATTATCTGGAACCTTTTCTGGTGCAATGTCTAGTCCATGGAATTCTACATTTCCATCCTCAAATGGATTATCATTTCGAACTCCTATAATGAGTGCCTCAAAACTTGTTGCACCCATTGAACCCCAACCATATTTGGAGCAGTAGTATGGTCCAAATGTTAGTGGAATGGGACATTTACAACAACTTCCTCCACCTTATACTGGGTACTATCCTCCTAGGTGGAAGTTGCCTCCATAAACTCACTACCCCCCACCAAGGGAGAAATATGTTGATGGAATGTACCCATTTCTAAATCAAATGCAACAATTTGGTGCTCATACCTATTCGAGTCAACATACTATTGGTCCTCCCTTTCTAAGAATGGTTGTTGATCCTGAGCACTCTATGTTTCTTGTACAACTTGGTTTGACATTAACTTAATTACCAACTTCTCAACTTGTTCTAGCTACATCTCAAGCTCCTACTTTCCAACCTATACCTCAATCTTCCCAAGTTGTATCGCAAGTAATTCAACCTACATAGGCTACATCTCAAATGCAACTTGTTCCACCAGTGTTTGGGATGTCTCATATCTAAGCTACCCACCATCCTCAGGTTGCCTTAAAAACCCCAATGCCTGGTCAGCCCACACATCAAGTTCAAGTACAATAGCGTGTATGTGGCATGGCATAGGCACAAACCAGACAACCTAGTGTAGGTATGTTACAAAACCCCTATGGGAAACAATACCAAGGTATCCCACAAGTACTTGTTGGTCAAAATCCTATGCAACAAATTCATTATCAAGGTCAGCAACTTCAAACGCAACCATTCCTAGCTTATCAAGGTTATACTTATCCTGGATAGCTTGGTTATACCTATCTTGGTTATCAGAATCCTCCATACCTTGGAACGCAAATTCATGTGGCCCAGCCTATTCTGTCATACCTAGGGTATCCTCCACCTCAGGTTAACCTTCCTCCTTAATGTCACCTTCCCAGGTATGCCTTAATAGGAATTTGTTATTTTTTTCAACTCTTGAGCTTCCAAATTTAACCTAGGTTACAAATGATCCCATTTTTCACTTTCCTTGGTGGATGGTTATTCCTACGAAGTTATTGAGTGACATTCCAAAATTCAATGGAAATCCTGGAGAAGACTCATCTACCCATGCTATGAAATATCATTTATGGTGTTCATCAAACTCATTAAATGATGATTCTATATGTTTAAAACTTTTCCAGTGAACTCTCGTTGGTACAACAACTAAGTGGTATATCAAATTTCCACGAGCTTCTTTCAATAACTTTAGTGCCTTAGAAAATAAGTTTCTAACTCACTTTCAGTTGCTTATTTGTAACAAAATTGGAACCAAACTTTTGACCTCTTTCAAACAATCTAACTCCACCCACATATCAGATCATATTCATCAGTGGATATGTTGGCGTCGTTTGGTTAAAACTTATGTTCCTAATTAGTTATTGGTTGAATGGTGCACCAAATCGTTGTTAGCACCAATAATTGAAGATGTTGATAAAGGGGGAGTCATTACTGAAGAGCAAGTAATTGCTTGTGCCTAATATCTTGATCTCATCTATATGCAATATGGCATGCTCTAAGATAAAATAGCTAATGCTATGAGACCTCAATGCATTGTTCCATTTCCTCCTATTAAATAGTCACATGTTGTTGATGGCATGATTGATTATGCTAGCCAACAAATAGTGAGTAAACTATCTGGTTCATCTCCTATGGCGGCTACTCAAAACCCCTCCTCTACTACTCCTGCAACTAATTTTGAGATTAATCTCATTCAATCTATGAAATGTAAATCGTAGCAACTTGAAAGTAACAAGAAAGGAAAAGGAAAGAAGAAGAAATATAACACTTCATAGGATAAACAAAATACCCTATCTCCTGAAGATAACATAAACCTTATTATCCTTACTTAATCTATAATGAGGAACATTTTACCTAGGACTGTCAACATTAGGCAGAAGTTAATCAATTCCTCAAGTCATCATCTATTGCTCTTGTTGTGTTAACAGGTCCCTTTCCTAATCAAGATACGAACATTTTTGCATGGGATCCTTCTTCCTTTTCATCAGTTATGATGTTATCTTCCACCAAATTGAAAAATGAAATCTTGGTGGCTACGAGAAATAAATACTGTGGTAATATGAATCCCTCAGTTGGTAAGGCTACTAATAAACCTGCCAGTTCTACCTCATCTACTTTGGATCCTTCCAAAAATGTTGTTCCCACTGAATTAACTATTAAACCTCCCAAGGGAATTATTCACAAATCTACATTCAATCCGCACGTGAGAGCTGCATAGAATTATAATATAGTAAAATACCTAGATCAAGCCCCTTCTACTATGTCAACTCTCGAGGTTTTGCATAATTTTCCCATCAAGAAGAGATATTTACTTGTCACAATTGGGGGCATTGATCCTTCGGATTCAAATATTGTGGTCTTTAATCATGTGAATCATATCCCAAACTTCCACCACAACTGGCATTTATGATCTAGGCTATTGTTCGAAGTAAGACTATACATTGAACAATTTTAGACGAAGGTGCTTCAACTTGTCACTTTCCTATTGGAAGGAATGAGTCACCGACTACTCTCAAAACCTTTGAATGAATAGGCTTCAAGCCTTACAAAATTCCAAATACATTGCAAGTATAATTAGTTAGAAAAATAGTGTAAGTTGAAATCGAAGTTATAGACGGACCATTGGATTATAACCTTTTACTAGGCCACACATGGATTTATGCCATGGTTGTTGTCATTTCAACCTATTTTAGAATTATCACTTTCTTGAATCAAGGGGGCATCATGGCTATCAACCAACTTACCTTTTTTGCCAATAATTCTCATACTACTGGAACCATCCCACTTGTAGGCTAATCACCACCACCTTACCAACATGTCAGAGTAGGACTGCTAAAAGATTCTTCTTTGATGGGAAATTTTTCCCTTCCTCCTCACGACATTCCTAATATGGTTTCCTTCATCAACATGATTTCTTCTAATACTATTCCAAATGATCCATGTATACTACCATATGCCTCTAATGTTGATACATTTGGTGACCGCATGCCACTCAACCCTCTTGAGCTCGAATATGAAGCTATCTATTCGGCATGTTTGACACGTTCTACTTCTTCCTCCTCAATAGATTGGTTTGATCATTCTCGAGATTATGGTTCATCTTTTGATCCTTTCTCTGGTACATTCTCTAGCTATGAAAGTATCATGGAAATATTGATGTCAAATGATGTGTCATGGGACAATAATCATCATCATTCCTCCTTATTTGAGACTTCTGAGGATAATATTAGAGATATTTATTCAACCAATATCTTTGAGATATATACAAATTCCCTATCTATCCATGACATCGATTCAGATAAGAACTTATCAAATATTGAAGAGATTATTCCTATTGATATTTTGGTTAAACCTAGAATTGTCGAGAATGTACATTTTGGTGCATCTTGCTCTCCTGATGAGGTCAATATTTATAAATCCCTTTTCCAGAAATTTCATGATGTTTTTTTCTAGTCATATGAAGAGATGTTAGGTATTGATCCCAATATCATTATACATGAAATCAAAAGCGTATCAACATGCTAAGCCATTTGAACAACGCTTGCGTTTGGTTCATCCTAAGAAAGTTGTTACTATCAAAGTAGAGGTTGAAAAAATTTTGTGGGTTGGTTTCATTTACCTAGTTCCTCTTATTGATTGGGTCTCGAACATTGTTCCTATCATGAGAAAACAAAGTACGATCTATGTTTGAGTCAATTATCAAGATATCAATCATGCTTGTCCTAAGGAAAATTATTTGACTCCATTTATCAACTAGATTGTTGATGACTATACCGAAAGCGAAGCTTTTTCATTTATGGATGGTTTTTCCATCTACAACCAAATCAAAATTCTCCCATTGGACCAACATAAAACTATATTTATTTCTTCATGGGATATGATAGGAATTATAAGCTCCCTTTCAGTTTGAAAAATGATCATGCATTTGTCCCGAGGGCTATGAATTATGGCTTTCATGATATTAAGCACATTGTACAACCCTATTTGGATTATTTACTTTCCCATTCGAATCATTGTGAGGATCATCTTATGCATCTTAGGGCCATATTCACACGTTGTCAGCACTATAACATTAGGTTAAATCCACACAAATGTGTGTTTTTGTTCAATCTGGTAGAGTTCTCAGATTCATTGTGTTGAAGCAAGGAATTCTTATTTATCCACTTAAAGTATAAGTGATCCTCGATTTTCCTGATCCTTCCTCGCTTGTTCAGTTACGATGCTTCCAAGGGAAGGATAACTTTCTATGGAGATTTTTTCCCAACTATGTTGAATTAACAAAAGGATTTATTCAACTGTTGAAGAAAGGGCTTGCCTTCCATTGGGATGATACTACCCAAAAACCATTTGATGCTTTGAAATATGTTCTAGTTTGAGCATCATTGTTGTATCCCCCTGATTATCAATGTGATTATTTCTTGTATCTCGTTGTCGCTATTACTACCATTGCTATGGTATTGGTCCAAGAATATGATGTCAGGAATGAACATCCCATTTATTATTTGAGGCATAATTTGAATGACACCAAAATAAAATATACTCACGTTGAAAAGTTAGCTTTGGCAGTTGTTCAAGTTGTCCAATTGTTTTGCCACTACATTCTGCTTCGGAAGATTATGGTAGTTTCTAATTGTGACCCCATGACATATATTTTCGCACAAAAATTGTTTTTTTTTTTTTAGGGGGGGGGGGGGGGGGGGAGAAGTACATAAATGGATTTTCATCCTCCAGAAGTTTGATTTGGAATTCATCAAACCCAAATCTAAGAAGTCCTTAATCTTCGTCAAACTGATCTACGAGCTTCCCTAACTCGAAATTGATTCTACATATGACGATTCTATTCCTGGTGAATCATTATTTCTAATAGATTCATATGATCCTTGGTATGTGGATATTATCATTTGTCTCTAGACCTAGACTTTCCAGCCCGATACCTCTCACTCTGATTAGCGACATGCATGATACAAGCTAAAAATTACATTATAATTGGTGATACCCGTTATCATCATGGTAGCAATACCATATTTCGAAGGTGCCTCACCCATGAGGAACCCTAGAAAGCTATAAAAGAATTCCATGATGGGGCATGTGGTGAACATATGTCTGGTTATGCCACCACCCATAAGATTTGTGTGTTAGTTACTTTTGGCCTACTATGTTTCAAGATTGCATCCTGGTGGTCCAAAAGTGTCATGCTTTCCATATCTATGATCATAAAACCTGTGATCCACCCTCCTCTACATCCTATTATCACCATTAGACCTTTTGCAAAATGGGTCATTGAATTTATGACATGTAACCCTCACTCAGTTGGGGGGCATGGCTACATCATTGTGGTGGTAGATTATTTTACCAAATGGGTCGAAGTGATGCCTACATATAACAACACCAATAAAGAAACTACCATTTTTATTTTTAATCATGTCATTTCTAGGTTTGGTGTACCAAACTCCATTGTTACAGATCGTAAAACATTTCTGAAATCACATGATGTATGAGCTTACTTCCAAGTTGGGTCTTTAAAATGATAGCTAAACTCCCTATTACCCACAGGAAAATGGGAAAGTAGAAACTATTAACAAAGTTTTGAAAACGATGCTACAACACATGATACAGATCCACAAATTACATTGACACCTCATCCTTTATGCAGCTTTGTGGGCATATAAAACCTCTATTTGTACTACCACTAGATTCACACCTTTTCAATTGGTGTAAGGTCTGGAGGCAATCCTTCCAATCGAATGTGAGATTCCATCTCTAAATCTTGTCGTTGAACTCCTCCCCACAACTTCCATAGAAGAAGAGTGTCTCTTGCATCTAGCACAATTGCATGAAACTCGATACGATGCTACAATGGCCAATGAGGCCCACAAGAGATGTATCAAATCACAGTATGACAAGAGTGTTAAACCTCATGCCTTCTCGAAAGGTGATCTAGCCCTTCTGTACAATCAAGAATTCAATAAGTTAGGGTCTAGGAAGTTCGAACCCATGTGGTTAGGCATGTACATAGTTAAACATGTTCTTCTAAAATGGGCTTACGAGCTCATATATTTTAATGGAATACCCTTGGCATAGCCTAGAAATGGGTTGTACCTCAAAAAATACTATGCTTAAATCATATTTGCGTAGTCACCATGTACATATTGTATCAGAATGTTAATGTGTTTGTATTGTGTTTCCTTCGAAGTTTCCTATTGTCTCTGTTAATATTGGATTGCATTTTATTTTCAAATGTCGACATCCCTTCAGCGATATGTTGGTTAGGGTGATGGAATTAGTTGTAGTACTTTGAACCTTTCCTCCACGACATGGGTTATTTATGCTTCGAATGACGAGGCAATGAGCTTACAAGGGATTTGTATTAGTCACTCTACCAATAACATCACTAAGTATAGCACAATGATCAAACTATTGTTTGATACTATTTCACATTGAATTCGACATTTGATCGTCATAGTTGATTCACAAATCGTAGTAATACGTCTAAATAGCTTCTACTCATTCTGAAGTCCAACTATGCTTTATATTTTTTTGATGGTTTTCCTTATAGAAAGACATTTTGATTACATTCAATATCAACACATTCATAGAAGTCTAAATACATTAACTCATGCATTGGAAAAATATTTTTCAAACAGGCATTTGCAACCTATGTAAACATTTCAATTCACATCACACATTGAACAAGAATAGAGTAAATAGGAAACATCGATAGATAGTTGTATGTATATAAGTTTTGTTTTACAAAAACTGTGTCTGAGACACATATGTCCACATGGCCTATACAATCAAAGTACATGTAGTCAAAATATGGATCTATGGCCTCCTAGTCGACTAGTCTCAGTGATGATCACGGTAACAAACAATCGTGTTGTAAATCTTGCACAACAGTTGACTAATGCAGTTTGGAACTCCAATGCTGGAAGTTTTCGGTCTCATAGGTATGTCATTGACCTTGGTATCTAGTATGTTATGGGTCAATCCATCAGTCTGACACTCCAACTCTGAAAGAGTCTCAACTGTGTTGAGATCTTGCATCTCCTCCGCTACTCTTACAACTGCCTATGCTCCAATTTGTGCAAGTAGTGGCTCTCCACGTCGCTGCAGATAGGATGTGCCCATTCATCAAACAGGTCCAATGTCTGCATGTGAAATCAATAGTTAGTCTTGGATACATGAAAAAATAACAAAAATAAAAAAAATTGTAAAACCCAAAAATAAAAAAAATATTCGAAGTGATTTTGTTTTACCTATGTCACCCCATTTCCAACTCTAGGTAGCACAAACTATGGACTCCTAAAAAATTCCCCCCCCCGACATATGGGTTTTCATCGATTATGATGAACTACATCTACGTCCATCAGAAGAAAATAAGAGTGAAACTCATGGAAGATGGACCCGCATGTCAAGACATGAGATCTACCCATTGTCTCATATGTGGAACCCCAGGATTCAGAAGCTCAAGCACAATATGTTGAGGATGTAGTAGTGGAATCCTCTCTAAGGAAAATTATATCAATATGGACCTATATCCAAAATTCTTCAACCATCCATCCTTTGCTTTATTGAGCTATTCCTTCAATTTTACTGACACTCCCACACTCCAATTAAACACAATTGGATCTATGCATTCTAATGCATATTGCATTTGGGTCCTGTTAGAAAAATACAAAGTGTCATTTCTCGCCAATCTAGCTATGATAAAGAGGATTATCCTGAGACGAATTTGGGCCACATCCTTAATCTCAATTTTACCATCTTTTTTTGGCTAGGAATGAGGCCTACAATGTGTAGCAATGTAATATTTGACAATCTCACTGCCCCTTCTCGAGCTAGATAACGAGATAGGAGATCCCCTCCTCGACTAACCTGTCAAAAAAAAATATCCTCTACCTCTTTATTGAGGGTATGTGCACCAAGTCTAAAACATTGTGCCTGAATGTCCCATTCCTTGATTAGATATCCCAATAAGTCCAATTGGGCTTTCTCGCGAAGAAGCCAAAAGAACTTGAGAAGTCCACAATTTCTTAAAGTCTACATTATTGCTGGATTAGTGGTAGCATCCATGTCATGGGACTCATGTTCTCTTTCTCGCAAAATTAAAGCCATTTTTTCTCTAGTAGATATCTGAAACGGAATGAGAAGAACATTTAAAACAAATCCAATACAAAAAATTGAGAGAAATTTGGGTGAAAACTACAAAACCCATTTTTAAAACATGCCCAATGCACCTTGGATTAAGAGGGCAGAGTACTGCAATACTCCTTCCCTTCCTTGGGAGGTACGTTGAAGCACTCTTCCCAGTTTCAATTAATCTGGCCTAACAAAACTTTCGACATAGAGACAGTGCACTAGAGCTAGGGTGCAAAATTAAATCCTAAATGCACTTAAAACTCTAAATAAATTGCATGAAATAAAAATGGAAACCATTAAAATAAATAGAAAGGTAAGATCTCCTAACAGAATTGATAACACTCAAAATGGTCCACTGGATTGGCCACAACCAATTGTTGAAGTTTGGGGGAAAAACACTTAGATCTCACTCAACAAAAAGGTAAAAAATGAAAATGGTAAAAATAAAATTGCTTTTTTCCTATTTATGGTCATTTTTATTATTTATTATATTTTATTATTTTTACCTAATTTTACCATTCTCATTTATTTTTAATCTTTTGATGGTGTTCTAAGGAGGATTAAAGTTGCTTGAAGGATTTAATGACATTTTTAAATCCAAAATTGGTCATTTTGACAAAGGAGCATACTTTTATCGCTCTTTTGGGCTCTATAAACTCAAAAAAAAGAACCCCCTAGACTCTTATTTCAACTCTTTTTGGACTCCCTAAACATGAAAAGATTGTCAAGCACTTGTCTTTCCGAACTCGTTAAAGTAAATGAAAAGACATTTGCCCAATATAAGTTTAACCCTTTTTCGGATTGGGATAGACTATTTACAATAAAGGAATACCTTATTCGAACTTGGATAAGAGGTTCTCCTAAGTATCATTTTCTACCCTTTTGGACTCAAGAGACAATTTTACGAAAAGAAAACTTTGGAGTTTTATTTTCTGCCTCTTTTTCAAACTCTATAAACATGAAAAAGGAGTCAAATTATACCTTCGTTGGACTCACAAAAACATCAAATAGTGATGGACTCTTCAAACATGATGAGACCAAACTGCTCCTTCTCAGGGTTCGTTAAAAATACTTAGAGGGATTCATCTAAATAATGAAATTATAGATCAAGCATATGTTATCCTCCTCAATCCTGTCAAAAATAAAGAGGTGTTGACCAAAAATGGTTGGGGAAATTGGGAAAATAGGGTACTCAACCTATTAATGGTAGTGATTCACTCTTGAACATGACACTCTTCCACTTCATCTTCATGGTTGTTGGGTTGGGGAATTCGCTTTCCCTTTTGGTTCATCATACCATGTTGAAAGCCTTCGCATTCGGTTTTGGGTCAATGTTGCCAACTCCATTAAGTGTTGTTGATATGTTCAAGAGAATTCATTCAATTACTATATTCTACAATACTCCTAAGCTTGCATTCATGTCTATCATTATTGAACTAATTTTACATCATTACTCCATCTCAAATCTTGATACTTGTTTCGTTTCCTTGATGGGGGTTACATCAAGGCCCTCCTACAACATGGCGCTTCATGTCGACATCAACTCATTATCCAAGAAGTTGACTAAGAAACCCCTTTTTGTACCTTGGATCTTGCATACATCAATGGAAAGATTATTTTCTTTTGGTGACAAGTCTTGATCATTGTCCTTCGACTAGAAGATTATGTGTGGTGTTCGACTTCATCCCATCTATTCACACCACATATATTGTATTATAATACCTTGAGAGCCATTAACATCATTAGTGGTTTCTCTTTCATCTTTTAATGGCTTACATCATTGGTTGATAATCATATGGTGTCTACCATGCTCGACTTCAACTCATTTATTCACATGGTAACACTCGCACATCAAGTGACCGAGTGAATGATATAAAATACCTTTGATCTAGTTTCATCCATTCGAGCTGAATTTTAGGATTCATGCAAGATCACAAAGTATGATGGATATGATCATACAAAAGATCATCCAAGCATGGTTCCACACTTTGTCATCAGTGAATGAAATTTTATAATCATTATACATGTAATATGGATTTTATGCTAAGTATGGGTATGCATCCCTTAGCAGTGATATCATGATGAAAAATGTATTTTAACAGATTATTATCTTGACCAATTATTCTTGATCCAAACTTATCACAAGGTAAATCACTTCAGTCCTCAACCACTTCTTCTAAATTTTTACTTTAAGGGGCAATCCATTACAAGTCATTTTGTCATTGTTGGCATTATGACTCTGGTATGGCTCTATGGTACAGGTGTTGTACTTGATGGCGACTCTCTCAAGTGGCAATGGTCTGTTCAGGCTCTCAAAATGATGGAAATTAAGAGGCTCGTAGGTGTATGGTTGAAAAGGTGCAGACCCGCAGGTTCGCTATCCAGGAGGTGCGGTCATACCTGCAGGTTACCCGTTGAGAAGGTGTGGAACCCCAGTTCACTCACTTCAAGGCAGTGAAGCGCGCTCACGTGGGGTTTCTTATGTTTGGCCCGTGGTATTTAGCCCGCCATTTCTGATGCTATGGTTTTGGCCCGTGGTATAGGATCTATTTTAGGCCCGATTTGGATCCCTTGTATTAATTATTGATCGTTTTGTCCCATGGTGTGAATAAGGGCTTGACTATAAATAGGGAAGGAGATCAATTGGCTAATGTATCTTTTCAATTGAATATCTTAAGATCTGAAATATTGGGTTGTCAATGTAAAATGCTTAATCTAAGTAAAAGTAAATTTGAAGGTAAATCTATGAAGTCGTGATCTCTCAGGCGCATAATCAGATCTGTGGATCTGATTGACTGTGGCACATTGGAGGACTGTAAATTTGGCCCTAATCAGAAGTCCGCAGGCGATCCATAGGTGCAGTGCGGGTGTATGCAGCTCAGTAAAAGGCTCAGTGTGGGAGTACGCTCTGAAACCAAAGGTGCAGTGCAGGGTACGCAGCGAAGGAGAGGGCACAGTGCGGGGCACACGTAGTACAGAAAAGGGTGAAGTGCGAGGTACGCAGGCGAGAAGAAGGCACAGTGCGTGTGTACGCAGTATGTCAGAAGCAAAGGTGCGGATCTGAAGAAATGTACGCAGAGCAGAAGAACAACTAGTGCGGATCTGCGCAGTTCAGTCTCAGAAGAGTTGCGGATATACGTAGGCCCCTGTTGGTGAAGTTGCGGTCTTATCTTGAAAGTATTGTTGATTGTCCTTTATCTATTGCAGCAGAGTTCTGGGTTTATATTTCTGGTACTTCTTTTCTGTTTACAGCATTCTGAAGAGTTGGGTGATTCATTGGTTCATTGTATAAGTAGATTGGGAGATTTTCATGTACTTGATGATTATTTTATGTTCATGGATCCAGTTTGAAAATTTATGAAATGTGGTCCTTAAAGAAGTAAAAGAGAAAAAGGGGGTTGTAGCTCCCTTCCAGGAGAGACTGGAAAATGAGAGAGAGTTGTAGCTCTCTGCAGGTTGCAGCCTGCATACTGGTAAAGGACTGCACCAGTACAAAATCATTGTAAAAGAAGTTTCTAATTGAAAGAAGATAGAGACATATTGCAGCAGGTGGTTTTCACCCACATTGGGTTTCCACCTTATATCTGGCGTTCTTTTGTGTGACTTTATGTTTTTCTTGTTTCATGCTCATACACAAGTTAATGATCAATAAATTAATGAAGGCATATTGAAAGAATTTGATAATACTGATTCACCCCCCCTCTCAGTATTATTTCCAACACAAATTTCATTTGAATTCCGAGGAATCTATTTTTCTCCATGACGTGATCTATGAGCCATGATTGAAGAAGAATTCGGTATCAATATCTGCTTTGGAGGAAAAAGGGATGATGGTTTCCTTCATTAAGGTAACGATTCTTACTTGGCCTATTGGATCCCCTATGAGAGATGCATTTACATTAGGATCGAGATTTGAAGGACTCTATAGAGTCACTAGTAGACCTATTTTAACATTGGTAGATAATACTAATCATCTAAGTTAGCTATGACATTGAATATTGGCCCTTAGACATTTTGATTCTCTTCCAAAATTGAAGAAATTGGTCTCTAGTATTCCCACTGTTCAAGCCCAACATGATGGAGTCACTACAAGGAAAATAATTTCTAGTAGAGGTTATAACGAAGGTTTTTAGTATTATAAAATTGGGAAAAAATGATAAAAAAAACATTCGTTAAAACATTTGTTTGTGATAGTAGATGTTTCAACAGAGAATATAACGAAACTTCATCACAACTAAAAAAATATGGGCAATTGGAGGTTTTAGTAGATTTTTTTTTTTTTTGCAGTGCGCTTCATGGAACAAGAAGCACCAGCATACTACGTATATAAAAGCACTAGGTTGAATACATAACTAAAATCACTGAGGCATTGAATGAAAAGAGAACCAGTGCCAAAAATTGATACCACCCCAGTGATTATCTATCAAAAATTTCTCGGGCATTATTTTAAGGAACGACACCAGAGCACAAAAAAATAATTGCAGTCTCAGTGCTTTTGTTTAAACTCGCAACATCGATGCATACTATTTGTACAAACGTAATGGTGTGTTAGGGATTTAAAATGACTAGTGCTGCTAATTTTAATAATGTACTAGGGCTGGAAATAATATTTTGTAGGACTAGGGTGTTAGTTCTATGAAAGAAAACGTGCATTAATCATTACAATGCACCAGGGAATTAATTGTAAACAATACTAGTGCTTGAAGAACTGAACTCCCCGATGCAGTAATTTTCAGAAAAGGCACCGATCATGCAAAAATATGTCATCGTGGTGCTTTTATATAACATAACACATCGATGTGTTTTTATGTTATGGACACACTTGTTTTTTGTATGATATTTTCCTTTTTTTGGAAACATCAACCTGTGACAGTGTAATTATTGTAATTTTAAAAAATTTGTTATTCATCGAAAAATCAACATATATATTATAACAATATTAATATAAAATAAAATTTGATTAGTGTGTTTTTATATGATGTTTGGATTAATTTGTTATATTATCATATTTTTCATCTCTTCATTATAACATTTAATCATATATATATTTACTAAGTGGTGTAACATTTCACAGCGACATTGGATAACACATTAGAATAAATTAAAATGTATTTTATTATATACTAATATGAGGCTCTTTGTCATAAAAAATGGGATTGTTATTGGTAACCCCTTGTCTTTTAATTGGGAAATTATATCTATTACATTAAATAAATTGTATGATTTTCATAGACAATTATTTCAAAAAATACAATAGGTTGCATTGATATCTAAATAGATCATCATTCTTCGCTAGAACTATTGTCAATTCTCAAGCTACTTCTATGACTTGGGTTATTTGGAGGAATGTTTCATTGATTGTATCATTTTTTTGTATTATTGATCTTGTTCCATCTACAAACATAAAACTAAAGTGTAACAAGTGTATTAACATTGGTGAGAATAGTGAAAATTGAAATAAATAATATACATCAATGTAAATCGAATAGAAATGTAGTATCATTGCAAGAAGCGACTATGCACATTGTTTCAAAACCAAGTCTCATGCTTTGTTGGAAAAAATATTATGCTAGCTTAGTTCCATACTTTGTTTCCTGCATGTTTTAAACACCGTTATAAATTATAGATTTAATATAAGGGTTTTTTTGTTATATTAATTATAAACTTAGAGAAGTAAAACAACATAGATTCTTACAAATTCCACAATTAATTTTTGATATGCCAACATATGCTCACAACCCATACTTAACCCAATGTCGATCAATTCTTCTGATGGCTTTTCTTTGTATGTTAGCACCTATTTGAAGACATTCAATGATGGTTGTTGTAAAATAATTTAAAATATACAAAAATTAAAACTTGAGTTGTTATAAAGAAATGTTAGCAATTACTCACAAACTTTTTGGAATTATGGCTCAGTTGTCGCTTGGCATTGATGTCAACCTAGTTGCATTGGTGTATTGTTGGTTGGAATTGATGTCAACCTGGTGGTATGTGATTGTTTATGCACATGGTTGATTGGTATATGATCTTTGGTGTGTGTGTATGGATGAGTTGCTACATTTTTGATTGGTATAGGTACTAGGCTTATGCTAGTGTGATAGTACTTGACTTGTGCATTAGTTGCAGACCTTAGTATTGGAGAATTTCAAGTCATGTTTATGGTACTAGGCATATGTATGGGTTTTAGCTTATATGATAAGTTTTAGGGTATATCATTGATGATTGCAGATGTTGGAGTAGTTGTGGTGAAGTTTGATGACTTCAGTGTTGGAGAAGATGATGGGTGACATTCATGTCAACCTATTTTTACTTGTGATGATGATGGAGTTGTCATAGTACTTTGTTGGAGTGTGAGTCCCTGAGGTCTTACAGAAGGTTTTCAAGCACTGGAGCAAGTTTGGGCAAGTTCTGAGTTGAGGAAATATGATTTTTAGCATCCACTACCCTAGTCACAGGGATGAAGACTCATCAAAGCAACTAAAACTTTACAGTCACTGGAATACAAGCCTATGGGAGTGACTGAGGAACTTCAGTCAATTTTTTGTAGGCTTGTGCATGCAACTGATACTTGAACTAAAATTCCTCTACATTCCTCGTGCTCATCATATGTTTATTTGTTTTTCAAGATTGTCTTGTTTGAGACTCATCATGTAAAGGTCAGAAAAAGGTTATTATGCATCTAGAAGATGGTTAAAAGAGAATATTCATTAGTAAATGAATTTAGTGGCTACATTGAGTCAAGAATAAATGAGCCAAACCACTTCCAACATATGAACAAAGCTCCACTACATAATTATAATTACTAATTTAACCATTACAAAAGATTACAAATAGATGGATATCTTGAGCACTAGTAGAAAATGATGAAATTAGTGTCTAGGTGACTAAAAAAGTTAGTCACCACAGTTATTTCAAGTGAATTATTGCTAAATTTGAGCAATTTTAAATGACTGAACTAAAAATGAATAACTTAAATGACTACTTTAGTTTAGGGATAAAATATATGACTAGATAATAAGTGACCAAAATAAAAATGACTAACTAAAATGACTAATTTAGTATAGGACTAAACATACGACTATATAATAAGCAACAAAATTAATAATGATTAATGTAAATGACTACTCTAGTCCAAGAATAAAAATATGACCAAATAATAAGTACAACAAGTATGTGAATTAGTCATTTATGTTAGTAATTTTTAATTGTGTCACTCTAGAAATGGAAAATTGCAATTTTGATACTGAAGTGTTTCATTTCACTACAGGGGTCTATGAATCTACCTGTAGTGTTAAAATTTAGATACAAATGGGTCTTTGAATCCATCTACAGTGTTAAAATTCTAAATAGCCTTTAGTTTCTAAATTTTAACACTAGAAATGGATTCAGATATTCTCAACATTAGTTTTACCTTCCTTCATCGTCAAGGAAATTCTCTCACTCACCAGTTCATCCAAGGAGGGAAAGGCCAATGGCACTTGATATGAAGGACAAGAAAAAAAATAAATGGGAGAAAGTCGTAACTTTTGAAACTTCTAAAAACCCTAAGAAAGTCATAATACATTATGTGTCTTTCTCCAATCTCTAGGATGAAAGGGAAAGCAAACTCAAAGCTAGACAACCCCAAGAAGTTTTTTGCATCCCCTCAAAAATGGCCTCGAGCCATGGGATAAATAAAACTAAAGGACTTGGAGAGTGCACAATTGGATTAGGGGTTAGGGCCTCTGAATCACTAGATGATGACCCTATCAAATTATTAACTTTGCTTTCTAATGACCTATTAGGCCCAAAATATGAGGCAAGGAAACCTTTCGATCAAACTTCCAAATATGAATGGATAAAATCCTTTCTAATTCCTATTTATTTATTTATTTTTATTTTTTTTCTGCCAAACTATTAAGACAACACTAATAGATTGAGAAAACCACTTTTGGTGCTCTATTAAGCTGCTAGGTAAAGTAAGTTAGCCATTTCAGCCACTTCAATACTTCATCAATCCACCATCGTTTTTGTATGTGCTTCATTAGCAAGTGAAATAGTAAGATGTCAAAATATGGATGGTTGCAAGTTGGAATTTTTGGCACTACTTTGTTGTGAATACGCCTGTGTATCTGCCAATCAAAAACATCTTCTATTATATCAAATGTTGAAATGAAATGATACAAGATTTTTTGATCCACCCTTGCATTGAGCTATGTTAATCAAACCACAAAATATTTCCTTGCTTTGCTTCCAACTCTATCTTGAGGATTGATCTAGTATACTAATAATTTATCCCAAGTAGATATGAAACTATGTTGTCATATAAGTATATATATTGTTGTGAAAAACTCAGAAAATAAGTGTGTTGAAGACTAAAATTGAAACCAAGGATATATCATAGTCCCCTAGGTATCCTCAAGGTTTTTCGTAGGTTTCCATGAAGATTTGGAAAATAGGAGACCATTTATTATCTCAACATTCTTACTTGAATTTTATGATCTGTGTTCCATATAAACCTATCTTCACATATATGAACTGTTTCCCTAAGTAAAGATTGATCTGTAGAAATAATGTAATAAATTAGAGGTTTGAATGAGTGTTTCTGTCCAATATCTAAATTGTCAACATCATTTTGGGTTCGATGTATAAATCCACTTGTATTTGATTTAGATATAACTAACACCTCATTTTCACCTCTACATGACTAATCATAAACATGAGGGCCACCAAAATGGATGGTTGTATTTACCTCCACAACATTTTCCATTAGATACTTATGCCACTAGCCAACCAGTGTTGCTTTATTAATGTGATACTACATGATGACCTAACCAAATATATGCACCTAGGTGAAAATACAAGAGAAATCCCTTCTCTCATCATTGTTTTTTCTCCATCTAGGCACATGTGGTTAGGAAAACTAAAGAAAACATAATCCCCTTTGATTGCTCTAAAAACAGGGGCATTGGTTTCTTAGGGCAATGATTCATCATGGAATTAGATAATTAGTCATAATGTTATCACCTTGATTGCAGAGATTAGAACTCACATATAAATGGCATGGATTTTATAGGTTTGAAAGTTGGAAAGTGTCATTGGTGAAACAAGAGGAGACCTCTATTTCAATATGCCTACTGATTGAGGTTGTTACCTGATCGATCTCTCCATCTTTTATATCCCAGAGATCTCTGTCAATAACCTTCCTCCATATCATTTTCCATTGAAAGGTTATGCCACCAACCGTCAATGTTGCTTTATTAATGTGATAATACATGTTGATCTAATCGAATATATTCACCTAGGTGAAAATATAAGAGCAATCCATTTATCTCATCATTGTTCTTCTACATCCAGGCTCATGTGGTTAGGAAAACTAATGCAAAAATCATCCCCTTTGATTTCTCTAAAACTAGGGGCCATTTGTTTCTAAGGGTAGTGATTCATCATGGAATTAGATCCATTCATATGCATCCAATTAGTCATAATGTTATCACCCATATGGCAAAGATTAGAAGTCACAGATCAAGGGCATGGATTTTTTAGGTTTGAAAGCTGGAAAGTGTTATTGGCGAAACAAGAGGAGACCTTTGTTTTGATATGCATATTTATTGAGGTTGTTGCCCGATCAATCTCTCCATCTTCCATATCCCATAGATCTCATTCAATTGTCACCAAGTGAAGGAGTATGGTGATTGGGTTGGCTTGTGGGTCCATATGCATTTGATTTATATGCCCTTCCAGATCTAATTTTGACACCATGTTCCTGATTCATATCTTCTCGAGGGCCTTCACACTAGATGTCCTCATCTTTGCTAGAGGTCATCCTCTCTCTCTTACCATTTTATTTCTCACATAGCCTTTCAGACCACCTATTGATGTAAATGTCATTTGTCACAGCCATTCATTACACTCCTTTTAATAGTTAAAGCTTCTTGTATTGATATCCTAGGTAGCCTATTTTAAAGGCCTCAGGAGTTACATATGATATGAAATAAGTGATGTTGAAAGAATTAAAAAATAAAGACTCTCTTTGGGGAATTGTAATGAAATGTGAAAACAGGGGAATGTTGCCACTAATTATACACTCCCAACTCGTGGTCTAATAGTAACTACCCTTTAATCCCCTTTTACTTGCTTTTAAGACTAAATTCGATTTTAATTCACAATTTAATTCAAGGACAAAATTGGAATATTCTTGTTACCACATTTCAACACTCCCTCTCAACAAGAAAGGGATTATCTGCCACCCCAATCATGTCTCTATGACACTCGAATTTACACTTTGACAATGCCTTTGTCAAAATGTCATCATCTTGCTCCTCTATCGAAATATACTGCAACAACATGATCCTTCCATCATCAGCAGCTTGATTTACCTTGTAAAGCCAATGGGAACTCACAACTGACTTGTTATCCGGTCTCGGAACCACGTCCCAAACACTGTTACAAACTATGGAGTCATACTCCTCCACCATAGCATCAACCCAAATCGATTACTGCACCACTTCCTCAAAGGAAGATGGCTCAGTCTCAACACATTCCCCAACAAGGGCCATGTATCCAATGTACCTCTCAAGTGACCTCCTCTATTTGTGCTGAGAAAATGGTGCTCCCACATTCTCTCTCGCATCCTACAACAATCTGTCAGATTCTCTTGTGTGCTTCCGTCCATCTCTGGAAGACTCTACTTGAGTGGATGTATCCACTCCTGGAACCTCTGCATGCAGCTACTCTGCATTAGTCTGAGGCTCCTCCTCCTTAGGAACCAATAGTTCCTCCACAGCTTGTAGTTGGAGCTCCCTCTTAAGGGAAACTCACATGGTCTTCTGCTCATCAAACTTGAGATCTCTGCAAACCATTGTCCTCCGACTGGTAGGCAAGTACACCTGATAGTTATGAGGTGTATCAGTGTACCCCATAAGTATCCCCAACTCTATTGTTATCTCAAGCTTATTCCGTGCATCCTTTGTCACATGGAAATATACTGATGAGCCAAAGATCCTGAAGTGACCCACATATGGTCTCCTACCAAAGAAAGCTTCCTCTGGTATCTTCATCCCAATATGTGATGTGGGCTTCTATTCTACAAATAGACCGCTATGTTGCATGCCTCAACCCACAACTGAAGTGGTAGGCCTTGGTCATGCAACATCACCTGAGCTGCACCTACAATAGTTCTGTTCTTCCTCTCGACCACCCCATTCTGCTGTGGGTTATGAGGTGCCGTCAACTCTTGTTTAATTCCTTGCACTGCATAGAAGTCCTTAAAATATCGAGAGACATATTCTCCATCATTTTCACTTTTCAAGGCCTTGATATTCTTCCTTGACTCTTTCTCGACCAAAGCTTTGAACTTAAAAAACTTTGTGAAGGTTTGATCCTTCTTCTACATGAAATAAATCTAGCATTTACGAGAATAATCATCAATGAAAATCACATAATGCCTTTTCTTCGCAGTGGATAATGTTGATAATGGTCCACATACATCAGTATGAACTCGCTCTAAGATAGCCTTTGCTCGACTATCTCGATCATAAAAGGAAGACTTGGTGTACTTTCCCAAGGTACAACCTTTGCATGTGTCAACTTTCTCATGTTTACCTTTGGGAAGTCCTGTAGATATCTACTGCATTATCTTCAAAGCCCCATGATTCAATCTATATGACTATTGATGGAGCCATATTAACTGCAGATAGTCATGGTGACAAATTTTAGTGTAACAGATTGCCCCCTAAAGTGTGAAGCCTGTAATAGATAAGGGTTTTACATCATCTAGGAAGGGTGAAGTACTTTATCATTTCAAGGATCATCTTGTGGAGAGCCTGGTCAGAACTTGCAATTTTCAACACAAAATACATGTATAAGATTATATCATCGCTGAGGTAGGCATTCCCATACTCAGATCAAAAACTTTAACTAACATACTAACTACTACTCTGATACAGGAATGATTTCGTAGTACATCATAAACATAGACTCATGTAGACACAGTATGGACGCATCGATCTGTTTATAATTGGTCTACAATATACTGAATACAAAACTCCTCGCAGCCTGGATGGTGGAAACTAGATCTAGGGTCTTCATTTCTATTTCCCGAAATGGTACGATTGTAGCCATGCAAATAAATGAGTCGATGTCGAACATGGTAGAAACCACTTGATTACCAGTCGATGATGTAAACTGTTAACAAGTGTGAGAGAGACCACCAGTGATGTCAATGGTTCTCAAAGTACCCATTACAATCCATGAGATGTGAATGGATGAGTCGATGTTGAACATTTCAAGGAGTCCTTCGATCGAAAGTCAATGATGTAAACTGACGTCGAAGGCGAGAAACCTGCCATTGATGCATGCAGACTTCAAGGTACTGACGATTTCTAAGTCAACTTTCTAGATAATGTGCTGATGTCGATAGAAAGCGACCCGTCGCAGGCAAGCCTACAACACGAAACCATAGTTCAAGTTGAAGAAATGTTACTGCAAGGACTAACTCAGGATGAAAAAATGAATGATAGGTATTTTGCAGTTGAATGTTTTGTTTGCAGACCTCTTGAACACATAACGACACAACAGATGGCTTGGTGACGAATGACTCAAAGTTAATGCCCGGAACCCGGCTAAAGTATTTCAATGTAGTTTGATCAACTTGTGAGGCAAAGGATTTCCCAACCCAGGTGAATGAAAAGTGTCATGCTCAAGAGTGGTAATAAGGTTTTTCTGAGACAAAAGGATAACAAATAGGCTCATTCTTCTCTCTTTCCCCCACCATTTCTGGCAAGTACCTCTTTATTTTTTACAAGCTTGAGGAGGATAACATATGCTTGATTATAAGCTCATCCTTCGGATGAGTCCAACTTAGTTTTTGATTCGAACCCTAAGAAGGAGTGGTCCGTTCCTGTTTGTAATAGAACAGGTCCTTTACTGTGAAATTTTAACGAGTCCAGTATAGGAGAAACTCGGCATTTTTCATATTTAGAGAGTCTGAAAAACTTAGAAGACTCCAGATTGAACTTTTTCGTAAAGTTGTGTCTCCTAAGCCCGAAAAAGTATAAAATAATACCTAGCAGAACCGCTTGATCTTGCGACCAAGAATATTTTCATAATTAGTGTCTTTGACCTGAAAAGTAAAAAGCGATCAAGGACACGTCGTTTTATTTCCAATATCGAATTTGAAACGACAAAATCCGGCAATCTTTTCCTGTTTTTTAGGTCAGAAAAGGGCTGTAAGAGGACCGTCTTTTAATTCCGTTTTAACGAGTGTAAAAGAAATGCTCGGCAATCTTTTCAGTTTTTAGGAGTCAGAAAAGGGCTTAAAAGATGACTCTGATGTTTGGTTTGTGAAAAATGACAAGTTTCCCTGAAAATTCCTTTGTCCTGCACAAAAACGACACATTACTCATACCTGTTTAAGATAGGCAAAAATACATTGAAAAATGTCCTTCCATGGTGAAAAATAAACAAGTTTAGTATTTATTCATCCAAAAAACCTATAAAAAGACTTTTTACCATGTCATTTTTACCATTTTACTATTGAGGGAGAGAAAAGGGCTTTTGGCAAGAAACTTCCCGTGGACTTTGCAGAGAATCCGACCGTCAGAATCGACCGCCGTCACTTTCAGGTAATCCACAACATCCTCCTCTTCAATTTCATCTATTTAGAATTTTAATTTTAGCCTTAGTTTGATTTTTTGGGGGCATTGGGGTTTTAGGATGCGCTCCTCGGGGTACGCAGGTGTCCCATGGGTAACCTACGTACCCCGAATTTTTCCTCAAAGGAAAAAGGCCGGGGTACGCAACCTACCTTCAGACCAAGTGCATACCCACGCTCTGTTTCTGAAGGCATGGTGCGTACCCTATGCAAAGCGCACTTTCAAACCCCAACTTTCAAGTTCAACCACAATATTTGATTTTATGATTTCTAAAGCTTATTTCTTGGTGTGTAGATTGCCCACCATGCTTGATTGGCGTGAAAGAGAGCACAAAGATGTTGATTTGGCCACTTTGAATCACCAACCTACCATTGATGCGTTGAGAACATGCGGTCTTTACAAATACTGGGTCATACCTGGCATGAGGGCTCAGGTGCCATTTCTAGAGTGGTTGGTCGAGAGATGGAACATTCAGGATCAGTATTTTTACATTGGAGGCCACCAGCTCGAGATAGAGGCCTCCGACATATACTTTCTCACTGGTTTACCCAACAGGGGTGAACACCTTTCTCTATTCGGGACTAGGCTGGGTGGCCAATCCCTTGCTAGCCTCCGGCTAGAGTGGTGCAACAATCAAAACCAGGAGAAGGGGATAGAAATCAAATTCATATCCCATCCTGAACTTATGGTAATTTCCTTTACAGTTACCAGACTCTGCGGCGCAGCCGCTTTACATCTTGCCACCGGGTCCCAAATGCAGATGGCGATTGATTGCTACCGAGGCACCATTTTCAACTGGTGCGATGCTGTGCTGGCCAATATGAAGGGCCAGCTGACTAGGGAAAAGAACGGGCAAATAAAGACTTTTGGGTATGGGCCTTTGGTTATGAGCTTTGCCTTAGAGAGAGTTTCGATGCTGATCCCGCAGCATCTCACAGTTGAGGTTGGGCCTCCTCGGGAGCCGAAGTTGATGCGATGGGTTGCGGTGATGGCCCGACATCCTGATGAGGGAGTGGGAGCCGTCTGATTTCCTGCAGGTTACTTTCACTGGTTGGAGAACCAGGTCTTTGCCATCCAGGATTTTCCTTATGCTGGAGTGGATTTTCATGGAGATCCCAACATGGTTCTTCCACAGGGAGAACAATGGGACGAAAGAGGTATTTCATTTTTCACAAGTGTTTTTAAATTATCTATATTTTTTTTTTTTTAAATATCGTCTCAAAACTGACAGTAAAATTTTCAAAATGCATATGTAGGTCCACGGCGTCCAGCCAATCTCCGGCCTTTCGAGAGTAGACATCCAATTGCACCGATACTGGTCCCACAGGATGCGGCTGCAGAGACGCTAGCTAAGTTGGAGTAGGATCTAGAGCATCTGACGGCAGATATACCAGAGACTACCATATATGACATTCCTATCAGGCTTCAACGCTATGTAGTCGCAGTCCCAAGACCTTTTAGGAGGTTCTTGTGTAGGGTAGCCCGTGCAATGGTGTCATATAGGGAGAACCACCAGTGATTGGATGGTCGCTTTCTAGACACATGTGACATTTTGGTTTTTTGTACTTATCATTTATGCCGATCATAAGGTGTTTTTCAACCTATGATCGAAGACGATGTATATTTTTTGACACACTCTATCTATATATATCATTTTACCGGCTTATCTTGTTAAACATGTGTGATGAAATGTTTTTTAAATTTACATGTATGATTATCGCAAATGTCTATCTAACACTCGAGAAGAAATTGCATCTGCTAATGAATTTAAAGACCTTGGAATATGCTGATATTCAATGTAATCAAACTCACGTTCCAAGAGACGCACTCTCAAAAACAATCTTAATAACACAGGATTTCTACTGGCATAAAATCTATTAAGCTGTAATACAACGAGTTCTGAATCTAACCTCACAATCAAACGCCGAATCCCAAATGAAATAGATTTAGACAATAACTCAATCACTGCGCTGTATTCTGCAATGTTGTTTGTCGTTTGACCGAGGCTCACCCCATGCATAGAAAACTAACTCGTCAGAGGGCGAATAAATAACCCAAGCTGCGGAAGAGATATTCCGTGTACTAAGACAAGCACCATCAGCAAATCCAATGTACGTTTGGAGAGGCATCGACATCTGAAATATCAAGAGAAAAACCAAGATAAGCCAGAATAATGACGAAAACACACTCTCTAAGCTAAGCACACTGTCTAGACTAACAAACACACAAGCTAGAAAGAAGACCTAATTGGAAAGGAAACCTAACCTAACTAACAATTTCTCCATACCGTGCATTTAAGCATAATACCTCTTTAGGTAAAGTCCATTTCTGGGTTTACCCAAAGAGTCCCCGTCAAAATCAACTAGCTCATATGCCCCCTTTGCTAGCTTTCGCTTGACAATGTAGGGCCCATGCCACATAG
>APFE030632500.1:137861-212468 GCA_000404065.3 Pinus taeda | reverse complement strand
TAAATGGATATGAAACCAATGGTGTTATGACCTGACTCAACTGAATGCAATCGAATATGATAATGTAATCTTTTCAATTCGATGAATCCTAACTAAAGTAAGGAGAGAGTTTCCATTCACTTCCAACAATGCAAAAAATTGATCACTAAGAGAAAATATAACAAATTCTCTAATGCACTATTTTCATCAAGAAAAACTAATGCAAATCAATTCCAAAACATTTTTTTTATTTTTATTTTTATGTAAATTCAAATCAAAGAAGACTGATCTAAATCTACGATTGATTTTTCAGAATGTAAACTATGGAATTGTAATCTACGCACAATTCACTTGAAAAGTATGCAAATGTAATCTATGCACATTTTTCATTCATATTCCGAAAAGGAGAATTCTAATTATGCAATTGTGATCTATGCAAGAGAATTCTCAAACACAAGATGATTCTAATGTAATCTAAGAACCAATCAAGTGCAAGTCGAGAAAATTGGGTGAGAGTTCCAAAGATCAAGAAATAAAAACACTCAAAGGCGATTAACACTCATACACAATTTAGCCCCCCCCGGCGAATGAGGGGGAAATTTTTTCGCAAAAACAAAAGCAAAAAGATGCAAAATTGTGAAAAGACTGAGACAAACCTCCAAGTAATGACCAAAGGAAATCAAATTTAGAATTTCTCAAAAAAGAGACTAAAAACACCCAATTGATAAAAGCTTAAAGCAGGAATGCCAATGAAATTAGCCAAGATGAAAGCTTCTGACAGGTAACCAGTGGATCTGGGCAGCAATAAATAAACTATAAACATAATCTAATGGGTAAAAAGGAAAAAATTGAAATTTTCTAAGCTTTTGACAGGGGTACGCAGGCAGCCGATTGGCACAGGTGGGGCCACGCTCTGTGTACAAAGCAAAAGTGCGTACTAGTACGCACTGTACTTAACGCAGAGGGTGCATACTGCTCTCAAAATCAAGAAAAATAAAAACTAACTCAACCCTAATCTATTCCACCCAAATTCACAGTCAATCAGTCAAAAACTAGAAAGAAATCAGAGTTTCTCAAATCAAAGTATCAATCAAAAGAGAACTCAATCAAATCCATGGATTCCCCAGTGGAGTCGCCAATTTGTCATGCCGAAAGAGTTATGTTTGCGAACAAACCTAACCTCCCTAGGAGTCTAAGACTCTCTAGTGACAAACAAACCAAACAAGAGCAATCCTTCTCTAAATACACGTTATTCTATGAGAGATAAAGTGTTTTTCGATCTTACCTTAGGTCCAACACTTGTTGTAGCAGTCCAGCCTTGCTGATCCAGATGAGCTCCTCCTTCACTTTAAGACCTGCATACACTAACAAAGCAAACGATTACATAAAACCTGAATATTCATCATAAAACAAAGCATATTCATCACATAGACCAAGGAGTACATGAAATAATTCATTAACAACAAATCATTGAGAAGAATGGACTTATTTGTATTAAGGAAACAAAAAAAGAACCATTACAACCTGAGCCTTGGTGTTGTGCAAGCTCCTCCCAGGGTCCAGCAAGAGATTTCCTCTACTTTGACAAGCTCACCCACTCCCACTATGGTAACAAGGAAGGATAGTGATCTCTCCTCACAAGTCAACAAATGGAAGTCCTAATTCCAGCAGCATTTACCCTTTAGAATGTTCAGCTTTCAACCTCCCCTCCTTTGGCCCAATGCCTGTATTTATAGTATTCTAGAGGAAGTTATTCAGTTCCAACATCAATGGGATACTCCCTCTTTTGGATGGGGTAGCTCCTCTCTTGATGGGATAAGTTCCTCTATCATAGGGATGCATGAACCATCTGGAGACGCTCAATACACATCAAACACTCTTCTAGAAGGCTCTAGAAGTGACCACAAGTAACTTTTTAAAGATGAAACTCGCGCCTTTTGACCTTTACAGGGGTACGCACCCATCCTTTGGTTTACAGAGCGTACAAGTACGCAGTACAGTGTGTTTGGAGTGCGTACACGCAGGAAAGATAGAGAGAATCTGCGTACCCAGAGATAAACATGTTTTAAAGTGACTTTCTCTCTTTTTGAAGTTTGACATGAGGAGCAAAGGTTTGAGGCTTGACAAGGAGGACAAAATGGCTATTTAACTGCAGATAGCCATGGTGACAAATTTCAGTGTAACAAGTCCTCTACCATGTCAAGAATGTCGTGTTTGACTGTTTCCCAGCAAGTTTTGAAGAAATCTACATTGAAACCATCCAGTCCTGGAGATTTCTCATTGTGCATCTCTTTGATCACTTCGTTGACCTCTTCCTCCGTTATTGGCCTATTGAGATTGTAGTTGTCTTCCCTTGTCCCCAACTTGGGAATATTCTTAGTGAAGTTCTTTATGGAGTGTGATCTATCTACCAAGGTTTACATTTATATACTTTTGAAATGTTGAAGCAGCACCGATTCCATTTCCTTGTGAGTCTTTAACTCCTTCCCTTGTGTATCCAGTAGCTTCGTGATTTTGTTATGTGCCCTGTGTTTCATAGTAGATTTATGGAAGAATCCAGTGTTTCTCTCCCCTTCTTTAATCCACTTTACTCTAGATTTCTGTTTCCAGAAGATCTCCTCCTGCTGACATCTATTGTCCCATTCTTGCTGAAGAGAGTCCACCAATACCTTCCTCTCCTCTGTGAATCCTTCCTTGATGAGAATTTGATTTATTTCTTGTAATTTACTTTCGACTTCTCTCTTGGCTTCGAAAATGTTTCCAAACTCATTTTGGTTCCATTCTTTAAGCCCTTGTTTGATATGTTTAAGGCGCTGATGCAAGATGAACATTTTTGTGCCCTAAGTGGGCATGTCTTCCACCCACCGCTTTCTAATGTTATTGGAGAAGTTTGGATGAGTGAGCCAGGCATTTTCAAACCTGACAGTGCTGTTTCTTGGTGTTCCGATGAAAGAAGCATCCAACTAAATAGGCCAGTGATCCAAACCCCCAAAAGGAAGAATCCATGCGGTCATGGAGTGACCCGATAGAAGGAGATCCTCCGAAACTATGAAGCGATCTAATTTTGAAGAAAATTTGGTTGTCCCCCCTCTCTTGTTATTCCAAGTGAAGATGCCATTTATTGTCTCCATGCTTACCAGTCTCATGTTATCTAAGAAGTTCTGGAATGTGAGTGAGTCTCGCCCCAACATTTGGCTTCCCCCTTTTTTTTTCTAAAAGTGATTTGATCATATTTAAGTCCCCCCAAAAAACCCATGGGATGCTTGGATGTCTTTCTCTTAGCTCCTCTAGTGAAGTGAGTAGTCTTAGTTTATCCTCAAGCAGTTGAGGACCATAGACATTTGCAGTCAAGTAACAATCTTTGTCCCCCAGAGGTTGGATTATAATAGAGAGATGATTTCTGGATGCTTTTGCATCTGTGATCTTAATTTTTTGAGGATTCCATAGGGTAATAATTCCCCCCACTATGTTGTTGGCTTTGACCTCCAGGTACTCATAATTGTTGAGCCATTTGTAGTGGAGGTCCCTGATCTTTTCTATTAAGCATGTGGTTTCCTGTATTAAAACCATATCTGGTTTCTCTTCTTTTATTCTATTACTGAGTTTTCTTTGCTTTCTTTTGCTACCTAACCCTCTAATATTCTAGGTTGTGAGCTTCATAATGAGGTATTTGTAAAAGAGTAACTAGTGAGATCTTTCATCTTACCTGAATTAATCAGGAGTTTCCCACATTCTGATAGGAGATCGTTCTGTCTTCTTCTTCCTCTTTTTTTGCTTGGATTTTTAGTGGAGCATCCTGGTGTGATCTCCATCTATTTGACCCCTTTATTCTCCTGGCTATTGTAGTTCCGTTTGACTCTAGCAACCTTTTTTTTGGATCTACTGAGCTAGAGCTGTTGCACTCTATCAAACTTCTCTTGAGGCAAAGAGTCAATCCCTTTGTTAGTGCCCTATTCTAGAAACTGCTCAAGTTCCAGGTTCTCCCTCTCAAGGATCTCCTGTAGGTATTGATCTTCCATTCCTACTTCACTGGGGGTCATACCCTGGTCTTCTCCAAGTCATGTGTTGTTTAGTTGGTCCTCCTTCCTTTCTTTGTCATCCTATATTATGTCCATGTTATCTTCTCTTTCCCTTTCTGTTGAGGTATTCCCCATATCTTTACTCTTTTCATTTTCTTTCCCCTCCTCTTCTAGAATCTCAAAACTGTTGTGACTTGGTAGGTTGTTCTCACTAGGTTTCTTTTGGTGCTTCTTCCCCCCTTCTTTCCCCTTGCCTGCCACTTTGGTGTAATCTTCAGGGTCATTACCAATGTTGCCTTTCAGATTATTCTCTCTTTTGTTGAGTGGGAATTCTCTGAAGAGATGTCCATGTTCATGACATTTGCGGCATCTGAATGGGATGTGTTCATAGTCAACTGCCTGAACCCATTCGTCATCATAAACTTCCAGGATGACCTCATCCGGGAGTGCTCCCGATAAGTCCATTTCAACGCATATGCACATGAAATATGTGTATTTCCCACGCAGAGTAGCCTCTGATATTTTTATAAAATGTCCTAGTTTATTGCCTATAGCTTTTAAGGATTCCGGCAGCCCGTAATCTAAAGGTAAGGAATATAGTCTAATCCATACCAGGACCGAAGTGAATGTTTCTCACTCTAGCACAAAGATCATCGTCCAAGGTCGCATGTAGAGACCTGCGGCAGCAAAGAAGTAGGGTCCTCCTTCAAATATTTTGTGTTTATCCTCCAATTTCTTGAAAACCACAGTGAAGAAAGCCTTGGAACCCAGATGTACAGTTATATTTCCTTTCGGTTTCCAGGTGTTTCTTATCTAAGTGTATAGCACTTTCTTCATGGGTCATATGCCCATGAACTTACATATGACTGCATAGGTAGCCATGTGATCTTTGTGCTCCTGCAAAGCCAAATCACCAAGGACCACCCGAGGTTTAATAATAGGCTTGGGCTTGCAGGGTCCCTTTGGAGTTCTACTTTTTGACCTCTGACCTTTGTCACCTGCTATCACTTCATCTTGAGCCTCCTCGTGGGTCCCCTTCTCGTCCTGGGGTCCGCTGCCTTCCAGCACTTGTGTCTCAGTGATTCTTGCCTCTTTTTCCATGGTGTTTTTCAGCTTGCTCCAACTTTTCCCTCTATCTTTGTTCAAGATCACGTTACTATAGGAGGGAGTGGAGCTCCCTCCTTCTTATCCCTCATGGTTACCAATTTTCTGATTTCGCCCCCTGTTTCAAACCCTAGCTTCCCCCCCGTAGGTAATATTTATATACACTAAGTTAACAATTTTTTTTTATCAAAGTATTATAGTTCCTAACATTCTCCCTTTTAACTATTTCACCTAAAAATCAAAGTTTTGTTCTTATAAAAAAATGTTGTTGCGCTATACACACCCCTATATTTTTCTTATGAATTTGAAATAAATCATTTGTTAAGGGTTTTGTAAACATATTTGCAAATTGATCTTCAATTCTACAAAACTCCACACAAATTTCATTAGTGTTTACTAATTCTACAATGAAATAATACCTTGTATCAATATTCTTACTCCTTTTATGGGAAACATGATTTCTTGTTAACATAGTGATAGATTTGTTGCCACAAAAAATATGAGTTGGTTCTTCTTGGTCATGTAGCAACTCAAATAAAATTATTCTCATCCATACAGTTTGATAAGATGTTATTTCAACAACATACTCTTCCTCAATAGATCATAAATTCATAATGGATTGCTTATTTGATGACCATGCTACTGCACCTTCTCCAAAACTAAACACACCTAAATGTGTTCTTTTTGTCATAAGCACTACCTACAATTTTTTTTGTATATCCAGTCAACTTAAAATATGGATGTGATGTATACAATATATCATAACTCGTTGTTCTAGAAATATATATTAAGATCATTTTTCTAGCTTGCCAATGGGCATTATTTGAACATTCCATAAATTTGAAAATTAAAATTACAACAAACATTATATCAAGCCTTGTTATAGTCAAATACATAAGACTTTTGACAAATTTCTTGTACAAGGTAGAATCAACACTTGACCCTTGATCCTTCTACTAAGTTTTGTACTAGTTTTTTTTTTTTCTAAGTTAGGCTAATTCTATTACTGAAAAATATTATACGCTGAGGCCTTGGCTTGTGCCTATCCATGCTTGAGTAATGGAAAAAAGCAACAGAGACAAAGTCTGGACCGCCCATAATGGGAAACCAATCTGAATCAAAAAAAGATTTCAAAATTTAACTTGCTTCCCACATAGGGGAAACCGGCAAATGCGCACAACTTTTTATCAGTTTTTCTAGTTGAAACAGAAACCAACCAAGGAACCTAAAACCATCAGTTTTTTTCCGGAACCCCATTAAAGAAACTAGAAAGCAAAGTTCCAAAAACCTGAGAAAAGAAAGCACTTGGCAGGCTGTGTGGAAAACACGTGGCGAGCTATGTGGTGAGCATGCGGCAAGCAAAGTGGCTGACTAGGAGCGAGGCAGAGATGACAGGTGTTCCTCCACAATGAAGCACCTGTAATCCTCCATGTCGACACCTGCCCGTTGCGAGGCGTCGATGTTTCCTGCCTGCTGCGCCGGATGTTCCTCCTCGATGAAACAATGACAAGGGTCTACAGCTTCTTCTTCGTGTTGGTCCTTGTCCGCCTTCTTCTCCGCTTGTCCCGTCTTCTAGTCTTCTAACTTTAAATTCTATTCCCTAATGTAGCTAAAATAGTATTTGATTCATTACTTACCTCTTATCCTATTGTTTGCTATCCACCATAACTTAATGGTTCACAGCATTCCTATGTCCTTGGTGTCTTGAATTGTAATGGGCTTACTCCTAGTGATTTCCTTGTTGAAGTACCTGCAATAGGTGTATGTGCATATGTAATAAACTATCCATCAAGTGAATCCCTCTCTTCTCCATCATCATCTCCATGAGAGAATACAATTCTCTATGTAACATATTTATGCATGCTTCCATCCTAATCTTCTTCTACCTTGAACTCAACATCTCTATTGATAATGTACTTCTTGGTAAAGGGATTATAGAGTCTATATGCCTTAGGCTCTCATTGTATTAAAAAAATATACACTTCTCAATTTTGTCATTCAACTTCCTTATCATCTATTTAGGTACATGTGCATAAACCACACACACAAAGGTCCTCAAATGAGATATCTTGTAACTATTACCACACCAAGTTTCTTCAGGAACTCAATCCTTTAGACTCGGTCAAAATCTCATTGAGAATATAAACTCAACAAAATATTGCTTCTCCCCAATATTAATTTGGTAGGTGTTTTCCTTCAACATTTTTTTGAGCCATATTCATAATGGTTCGATGCTTCCTTTCAACCACTCCATTCTATTGCAGATATAACGTGTAGTGCACTTGTCTCTTGATTTCTTGATATTGAAAAGATTCCATGAAATATTTTAGCATATATTCACCATCTCTATCTAGTCTTAAAACATTAATATATTTTACAATTTCCTTTTCAACAATGAATTTAAATCATTTGAATACTGTAAAATCTTCAGAGTTTTGTTTCAAAATAAAAACCCAAGTTTTTCTACTATAATCATCAATAAAAGTTAAGCTAATGAAGGTGTTTTCATCAGTCCGCAAAAAGATGTGTGTACAATCTCTAATGGAGATTTCTCCCTTTATGAAACTCTAGATAAAAAATTCTATGTGTGATGCTTTTCAAGTATATATATCTCACATGAAATTACTAGTTGTTGAATATTACGTAACCATTTCACCATCTGCTTCTTTTGCAGCAAATGTAGATCACCAGAATATAAATGACCATATCTTAAATTCCATAACCAATATTTATCCAAACCATTAGTTTTATAAGCATTAAAAGATTCAATTAATTTGTTGCTATCAAATACTTGGATACTTATCAATAATGTTTCATACCTTGTACTAGAAGAATACTCAGTCTTTCCTTTATTAGTTTTACAACACTCAACATATTGAATTTTAACTAGGTACATAATACACATCATCATTCATTCTTCTTTCACCATCTGGAGTATATACAACAAGCAATCCTTTACCTTTAACACATAACTTATTATCATTGCACAAATTTACTTCAGACTGAATAATAGTGTCAAGATTGGAAAATAAATGATGCAGGGTTACCCCTGCTTTACCCACATTATGCATATATAAATGCATAATAACATTTGCCCCAAGAATTTAACACTCTAAGGAGTCAAATCTTCAACCATTAGTGGTTAAGGCCCCTTTATCAATTTTAATGCTAAATGATTTGCTAAAACCCAAGATAGCCTAACTCTTAGGAAAAATCCACATATCAGGAATTAAATCAACCCTCAAGCCTTCATTAACCCTTTTATTAAAGCTTTCCTCAAATATCTCTTATTGGGACTTTTAAAACCCTCATAACCTTTATAAAACCCTTAAGCCCTCACATTAAACCTTCGTCTTATAAACTTTGGTTAAAACTGGACTTAACTGTAAAACACTTCTATCAGTGCTTTAATCCTTTTTAATTCTCTTATAAGAGAATACACATAAAAACATGCACTAACATACCTTTTTCGCCAAACATAAGCCTTTGCACATTTCCCAAGGATTGCCTTTATCGCAATCGCTCATCACAAGTTACTGTGGTCATACCACATGTATAATCTTAACGCCCCTCTGACTCCGATATGAAACTATCGGAAGTGGTTAAACAACACTTAAGCCTTAAAAGACTCGGCCCATGCACTTTATAGAATACAAAGGAAATACACTAAATTTCCGCTCTGAACCGTATAAGCTAATCTCAAAATTTATATGTCCACGCTTATATTTATCGTCGGGTCCACCACACTTCTGCTACGCTGCTCCTCCTCCGATTCCCGATGGCTGATGCCTCCGATCTATCGTAATATCAATATCGGCTATCGCTATTGCTCCGTCCCTCTCCTCCTAACTTTTGCGATATGCAATTACACCTCAACCGTCAATCAGGCTCGCGATCCGACAGTTGACGATTAATCGCATGATTTCAATCGCTTATTCCCTTCGGTTATCTGACAACACTTGAAGGGTTTCTGCCGATGCGATATTTATTTGTCTCTGCGATTGGATCTGGTCTGTTGATCTTACAGATACAATGGTTGCTGTTCAGCGATACTTCATTCATTCGTCCGCCTCTTTAATTGGTTTTTCCTGTTTCTTCAATGTTTATCATGGTTCTTGGGGTTTTCTTCAGGTTTTGATCCCTTGGCTATTTCATTGCGCACTCCCTCTTGAGCTTTGGCTTTGATCCTTCTAATGGATTCAACGATCCATTACGCTCCTCTTCTCCTCCTCTATGGATTTTTCTTGACTCTTCCTGCACATATTTGTATTACGCAAATCTCTGATAAAACATAATTCATCATCTAACACACGAAATACACATTTATACAGATTCGAATCAATCTGGATCTATAAACATAAACAACTATTATGGAATGAAATCTCTGCCTCTCGGGGCTGATTCTTCTTTACAGTGGCCTCTGTTTTCACACTCTACTCGTAGGCTTACAATCACACTCTCCCTGGCTGGCTGGCTGGCTAGCTAACCCCTCCTAACTATCTTTTTTTTTTCTTTTCAATACATCATTAGCAATTTCTTTACAGTTGAGGAACTGTTCTTGATGCAGGAGCATTCACTCAAGAGAAAATCATTGTAAATAAGTAGACATAGGGGGTCATGTCTCTTTAGAGAAGTAGTTTCCTAAAGTCTCAAGTTAATGTAATATTTAGGCTTAAAGTGATTTAATTAGATAATTAGAGGAAGTTGTAAATGCTCTCAAATAAATGAGAACATGAGTGGTTAATAAAGATAAAGAGTTAAAAGTCAAATATAAATATTTAAGCAGTTTCATGATTTTAGGAGCGAGAGAGAGTTTTTAGGCATTAAATGGAGAATAGAAGTGGACATAGAGGATAGAGTACATCTAGGAGTCGGTTCAATAGATCTAGGATTCAAACCAGGATGAGTTCAACAGAACTCATTGGCATATCTGTAAGCCCACGGGCAGTGTCAACGAAAAGAGGCCACAATAGTGAAGAATAGGCCTGTGCGAGAGAGAAGTCCCGAATGTAATCATTTTCCATACATATATATATATATAATATATATATATATATATAATATATATATATATATATATATAAAATATATAATTAAATATATATTATATATATAATAAATGATTACATTCGGGACTTCTCTCTCGCACAGGCCTATTCTTCACTATTGTGGCCTCTTTTCGTTGACACTGCCAAATATATATATATATATATGGTGGTTTATTCCTGACTGTGTCAGTATGCGTGAAACAAGTATTTCTTGAATGAACTACTTATGAATTCATAGGTTTTGTAACAGGGTTGCAGGCAGAGCTCTGAAGGTCGCGCAAAGGAGCAAAATGATTAAGAGGAATTGTTACTGGTCTTAGAATCTAGTAGAAGATCAGAGTTAAGCTTAGAGGAAGTTGACTAGCGAAGCAGAAGGCAGAGTGCTGAAGAACTGCGCAGAAGAGAAAAACGATTCCAAGGAATCATAATGGATTGTTGCATCCATTTAAAGGGTCGAGTAATGCTCTGAAAGGACATTGGTTAATGGAGCATGTGGAGGTAAGCTCAAGCGAAAATGAATTGTGCAGCAGAAGAGCGTAAGGAAAAACCTTTGGAAAACCTAGAAACCCCAGAAAATGTTGAAAATCGCGTAAAAATCAAGTAAAAGAGGCGAACGGAGAAGTGAAGTATTGACGCACAGTAGCCGTTGGATCTTGAAGATCAACAGCCAGGATCTAATCATAGAGGAGATGAAGGAATACCGCATCGGCAAACTTTAATGAAGGAAGGCGGTTTTGTAACAATGAAAGTGGATTTCGGGCGTCCTCAAAACCGTAAGAGGTATTGAAGGATGAGCATTGATTCCACTCATTAAATGACACATGGTAGAGGAGGTGAGAGGAAACCACTTTATTGGGTGGTTAAACCTCTCACTTTTTGTCTACTCGATAGCAACAACAAATGTCAGATCTGTTGGGTATAGATCGATGGTGGATAATTAGCACGCATGTTTAAACAATCAGGAACAATCTCAACCTTGGATGGGGGGATACAACGAACGGTCAAGATCTGATCGAAGGCTACAGTGATCGACGATCGGAGATTGAGCTTATCGAAAGTTGAAGTGGAAAGGCTCAAAGGGGGTGGACCTGACGATAACTATAGTCACGGTTGTAAATTCTTTTAATGTAAATTCTTTTGTATTATATAAAGTGCATGGAAGTGTCTCTTAATGCAAAAGTGGCATTAAGGATTTCGATAGTCGCATATCGGAGTCAGAGAGGTGATGATATATCTATATATATGTGTGTGTGTGTGTGTGTGTGTGGTGTGCACGCAAAGGAGCTAATTGCAATCAACGATAAAGATGGTGTCTCGGGATCTGTGCAGGAGTTGTACGAAAGGCGGAAAAAGGTGTGTATGCACATAATTCCTTTATAAAAGGGTTATAGAGGAAAATAGCACCGATAGAGCATTTCATGAGATATAACATATATGGACCAAGGTTTGAAAGGGAAGGTTACATATATGCGGCATTAAAGGTTTTATAAAGGATTAAAGAGGGTTTTAATTCCCGATAGAAGGATTTAGAAGGATGACTCTAATAGATCATAAACAAAGGCTTGAGGGTTGTTTAAAAGTCCCGATAGGAGGTTTTGGTGGGGTGATTGAGTTCCGACATAAAGGAAACAATGATAAGGGGCCTTAACCATGAATGTTATGAATATTTGACTCCTTTGAGAGTTAAATACATGGGAGTAATGTGTTTATGAATTTTTATGCATATTGTGGGTATAAGCGGGGGTATCCTCACGTCATTAGTGGTATCAGAGCAGAATTAAAGTTGAAACATTTGGTTAAAATAAAACAGAGAAATTCTATGTGAAAGAATTAAAAGCAGAGTTATGTGTTAAGGTTTTTATGCACGCAAGGAAGGATCATATTCTGATCTGACAGAAGGAAGGCACACAAAAGTGATGTGTAGCAGAACTTGCAGATGCAAGAGAGAGAGGACAAACCATCCAAGGCATAGGTGGAATGGTGAAACACGATCATGCTGTGATCTTGAAGGAGAGGTAATATGTTATGTTTTAAATTGAGAATGTGTGTTTTTACACTAATGAATAGGTGACAATAAGAGAAGCCGTGAGAGGAGAACCAGATGTGTTCTTGAAGATAGAGTAAGGAAAATAATCTGATGGAGAAGTGGTAGTGAACCTGAAGAATCCAACAAGGGATTAGATAGAGAGGACAACTGAAGTGTTCTCAAGAGAGAGTGAAATATTGCAGAAGCCTAGAAGGAGCAAAGCTGTTGCTCAAGAGGAGGTTCCAAACAGAGGACCATGCTTACCAAAAGACTGAGTGAGGAGAGCTTAGTGAGGTAAGATTGCAACAAGGAGGACTAGCTGTTGCAGATGAGTGAGGAGCTCATGAAGAAAGAGGAGAAGAAGATGACTATTGATAGTCATAACAGAGGTTCAGAGAGAAGACACAACAGAAGAAAGACGAAGAAAGAGAATGCCAAGACAAATGGAAAGAGGATCAGTCAAGAAGAAATTGACCAAGAGATTGCAGAGTTAAAAGAACAACTTGATGCATTAAGGAGGATACTAGAAGGAAACCAGAGACTAGGTTGGTTCTTGAGGAAGAATCCAGTGAAGTGGCATAAATTGCAGAGAAAGCTACAATAGAGACAAGTAAGGTGGCTGATGGAAAAACTCAAATAAGCTGAGTTGAAAACGGAAGAGTCCATTTGTGAACCAGAACATGGATAAATTCTGGGAGAAACTGAAGATGAAGACTTGAAGATTGAAACCTCAAGTGAGACCAAAAGGTTTGATGATTTTAAATCTAACAATTTGTGTATGTTTACAGGTGAAACATGTAAAGAAGGAAAATTTGCTGATATTGTCATAAACAAGGAAGAAGACAAGCATAACCTAAATTTTGTTATGGAAGAAGATGAGATAGATAGGTCTCATATACAGTTGGAGAAAGATATCAAGAAACCAAGTGAAGGGCTTGAGGAGATTGAAGAGGAGACAATCGAAGAATTTCTAAATCATCTGAATAACTTGGAACAACAAGGAGATATGATGGCTGAAGAATCCAGTGAGACCAAAGGGTCTTATGTTTCTAAAACTAATAGTTTGTGTATGATGGCGAGTATTGCAGGAGTAAAACAGCCTTTTGAAGATATATTCAAAGTAGATGAAGATTTGGAAGTAGAAGGTGATAAATAAAACTTCTCAGAAGAAGAAGAATTTGACTGCATACAGAAGAAAAAGTATATGGATGAGTCTAAAGAAGTTGTCATAGAGATGAGGAAATTATGATGAATAATGAAGGGATACTGTCTCAGAGAGGTAATCAAATGAGTTTGATTAATGTTCTTGATGGAAAACAAACACAAGAGAAATTTAATGTAGATGGTGAGACAAGGATAGATCTTGGGGAAGATAAACAACGAAAGGCTGAAGGCAAACTTGAAGAAGAGACTATGTTAGCTGAAAACATAGTAAAGGATCATCAATTCATCATGATGATAGGCACAGTGGAAATAGCCATGGAAGTTATTAAGGAAGAAGGACATCTACTCAAGGATGTTAAGAAGGAAGAAGTCTATGCAAAAGACTTAGCAAAGGGATAAAGAACACTAATAAAGGAGTGTTTTGCAGAGGATGAGCAATCTGTTGAAGCTGTCAGAAATATGAAGTATCTTTTAGAAGATAAAAACTCTGAAGTAAAGGAGATGAAGAATGTCTCTTAAATGAGAGAAGCAGTGAATTATCACAGCAAAAAGAACTTAATAATGCCTTGATATTTGAAATTGTGACAACACAGGAAGAATTTCTTGTGGAAGAAGGAGATGAAGTTCAGTTTGAAGAGTTGATATGTGAAGCAATAGTTGAGACTGTTGAACCTTATGATTTCCAAACTAATAATTTGTGTATAAATGTAGGAACCATAAATGATGATGAAATACATATGAAGTGTTACAAAGAGATTGCATTGCTGGAATATTTGCTGAAAAATTCAGAGTATAACAGTGTGATTACAAAGGAAGGAGTTCACTATGGTGAACAAGAGAAGGAAGACATCATTAGGAAAGATGGTGTGGAAGAGAGACTAATGGACAATCTCATGAGTTCTTTTGAGAATTCAAAACAACATATTGATGTGATGGCAGAGGGGAAAGAAGCAAAGTAACAAACTGAATTGTTGTCAATGGAAGATAAGGCACAAAAGCCTTATGTTTTTTTATTTTAACAAGTGTTTTACAAATGTAGGTTTAGTTGCAGATGCTGGAGGATATTTGGCACAGATGAATAACCAAATAAAGATGAGAGAAGAAGATTCTATGGAAGAATTCACTCCATGGAACAAAGATGTTAAATTGCTAGAGAGAGTGTTGGATAGTCATGATTCAATCATGAAAGAGGGTAAGGATGACAGGGAGGCTGCTAGCATAGGAGTCACATCAAAAGTTAGCATAAGAGTCAACATAGAAGTTAGCATAGCAACAATAACATAACAAGAAGAATAAAAACATATTGAAGAACTAGTGGACAACAACAACAACCTAAAGCAAAGAGAAAGAGGAAGAAGTAAGAAGCAGAATATGGACCAGTCCAAAGATGTACTGGAAACATAGATTGAAGAAATGTGGCAAATGATGATGAAGTAGTCCAAATGGAAGAAAATGGCAGAAACAGGAAGAAAGATCAATTAGAACTTGAACTTGATTGGTAAAGAGAAGAAAATGGAGCAAAAGACAGCAAAAGTGCAGCAACAACAAAGGAACAAGACATTTGGGCAGTTACAAAACAAAGTATGGGATCCAGGAAGACAAAGATCAGAAGACGCATGATCAGGAGATCATGAATATTTTCTACTTTGGGAGTCTGATACAGGAGCATTCACCCAAGAGAAAATCATTGTAAATAAGTAGACATGGGGGTCATGTATCTTTAGAGAAGTAGTTTTCTAAAGTCTCAAGTTAATGTAATATTTAGAATTAAAGTGATTTAATTAGATAATTAGAGGAAGTTGTAAATGCTCTCAAATAAATTAGAACATGAGTGGTTAATAAAGATAAAGAGTTAAAAGTCAAATATAACTCTTTAAGCAGTTTCATGATTCTAGGAGCGAGAGAGAGTTTTTAGGCATTAAATGGAGAATAGAAGTGGACATAGAGGATAGAGTACATCTAGGAGTCTGTTCAATAGATCTAGGAGTCAAACCAAGATGAGTTCAACAGAAATCACTGGCATATATGTAAGCCCACGAGCAGTGTCAAAGAAAAGAGGTCACAATAGTGAAGAATAGGCCTGTGCAAGATAGAGAAGTCTCGAATGTAATCATTTGTCCATATATATATATATACAATGGTTTATTCCTGACTGTGCCAGTATGCGTGAAACAAGTATTTCTTGAATGAATTACTTATGAATTCGTAGGTTCTGTAACAGGGTTGCAAGTAGAGTTTTGAAGGTCACGTAGAGGAGAAAAATGATTCAGAGGAATCATTACTGGTCTTAGAATCCAATAAAAGATCAGAGTTAAGCTCAGAGGAAGTTGAGTAGCGGAAGCAAAAGGAAGAGTGCTGAAGAACTGCACAGAAGAGAAAACTGATTCGAAGGAATCGTAATGGATTGTTGCATCCATTTAAAGGGTCGAGTAATTCTCTGAAAGGACATTGGTTAATGGAGCATGTGGAGGTAAGCTCAAGTGGGAATGAATTGTGCAACAGAAGAGTGTAAGGAGAAACCTTTGGAAAACCCAGAAAGCCCAGAAAACGTTGAAAATTGCGTAAAAATTAAGTAAAAGAGGCGAACGGAGAAGTGAAGTATTGACACTTAGCAGTCGTTGGATGTTGAAGATCAACATCCAAGATATAATCGCAGAGGAGATGAAGTAATATTGCATCGACGAACTTTAATAAAGGAAGGCATTTTTGTAACAGTGAAAGTGGATTTCGGGCGTCCTCAAAACCGTAAGTAGTATTGAAGGACAAGCACCAATTCCACTCATTAAACGACGTGTGGCAGCAGAGGTGAGAGGAAACCACTTTATTGGGTGGTTAAACCTCGTGCTTGTTGTCTACCCGATAGAAACAAAAACCGTCGGATCTGTTGGGTACAAATTGACGGTGGATAATAGGCGTGCACGTTTAAACAATCAGGAAAAATCTCAACCATTGGATTGGGGGACAAATGGATGGTCAAGATTTGATCAAAGGCTACACTGATCGGTGATCAGAGATTGGGCTTATCAGAAGTTAAAGTGGAAAGGCTCAAAGGAGGCGGACTCGACGATAACTATAGTCACGGTTGTAATGTTTTTGAGATCCGTCTATGGGTGTCAGAGAAGAGTTTTAATGTAAATTCCTTTGTATTGTATAAAGTGCATGGAAGAGTCCCTTAATGAAAAAATGGCGTTAAGGATTCCGATAGTCACATATCGGAGTCAAAGAGGTGATGATATGTATATGTATATGTATATATAATATATATATCTATATATATAATATATATAATATATATATATATATATATATAATATATATATATATATATATATATTATATATATATATATATATATATATATATATATATATATATGGTGTGTACATGAAGGAGCTGATTGCGATCAACGATAAAGATGGTGTCTCGAGATTTGTGCAAGAGTTGTAGGAAAGGCGGAAAAAGGTGTGTATGCACATAATTCCTTTATAAAAGGGTTATAGAGGAAAATAGCGCTGATAGAGCATTTCATGCGATATAACATATATGAACCAAGGTTTGAAAGGGAAGGTTACATATATGCGGCATTAAAGGTTTTATTAAGGATTAAAGAGGGTTTTAATTCCCGATAGAAGGATTTAGAAGGATGACTCTAATAGAGTCATAAACAAAGGCTTGAGGGTTGTTTAAAAGTCCCACTAGGAGGTTTTGGTAGGGTGATTGAGTTCCAACATAAAGGAACCAATGATAAGGGGCCTTAACCATGAATATTATGAAGATTTGACTCCTTTGAGAGTTAAATTCCTGGGACTGATGTGTTTATGAATTTTTATGCATATTGTGGGTATAAGCGGTGGTATCCCTGCGTCAGTTCCTCATTTACTTTTCAATTTCTCAACGATTTATTCAAACAAGTTCTTAACTGATCCTAACTTGATCTGTTTGCCTAATTTAAAAACTAACAATGGCTAAGTTAGGCTTAATTATAAATGAACCACTAAATAGACTTCCCTATCTACGCTTGCTAAGAAATAAATATTTTTTTACATGAAATTTTACAATGGCCCCTTCTTGGCTAACATCTAGAACTTTAGGTCCGACTAGATACTTCGAGCTTGACCTTTGAGAGCCAATGCTCCTGCATCAGACTCCCAAAGTTGAAAGCATTCATGATCTCCTGATCATGTGTCTTCATATGTTGTTAGAAAACCTCCAGGGTCCCAAACTTTAGTTTGCAACCGCCGAAATGCTTTGCTCCTTTGTTGATGCTGCATGTTTGCTGTCTTTTGCTTTATCTTTCTCTCCTTGTCAATCAGGTTCATACTCTGATTGATCATCCTTCCCATCACTGTCAACCTCCTCCATATGGACTGCTTCATCATTACTTGCCATAACTCTTCAATCTCCATCTCTATCGTTTCTTTCGGCTGGTCCATATTCTTCCATTCATTTTTATCTCTTTCTCTCTACTTCAGGTTGTTGTTGCTGTCCACTAACTCTTCAAATTGTTGTCGGTTGCTTCCATCGTGTAGTTGTTGGTTCCTTACTGTCGCCCTTACATCCATACCCTCTTTCATGATTATCTCTTTCTGCATTGAATTATGACTTTCCAACATTCTCTCCAACAATTGAACATCTCTGTTCCATGGATTAAATTCTTCCATATAATCTTCTCCTTTTATGTTTATTTGGCTTCCCATCCGTGCCAAATTTCCTCCAGCATCTGCAACTATCCCTGCACTCACAAAATAATTATTAAAATAGAAAACATAAGGCCTCACTACCTCTTCCTTTGGCAACACATCAGTATGTTTCTCTGTTTTCTCCTCATCTATTAGCATATTAGTTTGCTGATTTGAATTCTCAAAATAATTCATGAGACTGTAAGCTAGTCCCTCCTCCACATCATCCGTTCCAAGGATGTCTCCTCACTCGGGTTCAAAATAGTGAACTTATTCTTCTGCAACTTCCTCTTTCTGCTTCATATCTTTAGATTTATTGCCTATCATCTTCATGATTGTATACTCATACACATTTTCTTCTCTATTATCTAGTACATCAGAATCAACCAACTTGTTAAGAATATATGTTTCACCATGTTTTCTCTCTTTGCAAACATTTTTGACAACTTCTTTTCCACATTTGTCAGCCATGACATTCTCATTCAACTATGATTTTACAGTCTGGACACTTATTATTTGGTTTTCTAGCCTTTTCTCCAAAAGACTTAACTTATGCCACAAATCTACCTTCTCACTTGGAATTTCTCCTAAAAATTCTATACAATCCTCACTATCTTCTTCTTTGTCACAAGTCCAATTTCTTGGTGACACTACTTCTTCAACCTTCATCAGGATAAAAGTTTGATCCTCCATCTATGTGACAGCGTTAGATGTCTGTCCACCAATCTTTCTTTGGCCGCTCAAGAAAGCCAATTTCTCTTTGTCTTTATCAATAATAGGTTCCTCATCATAAGACATAATTGTCTCATCTCCATCGGAGATACTTCCTTCACGAAGCAAGGAATTTATGAACTCCTTCTGCTACCATAACTCATCTTGATCTTCATTTGAAAGACAATCATCGTCATACTTTGGTTGGAAACTTTCAACCTCATTCAATACAATTCCAAAAGATGGTTTGTCTCCTGCAATACCTGTAATCACACATAGCTTGTTAGTTTTAAAACCACAAGACCTCATGATCCCATTTGATGATTCAATCATCAAGTCCTCTTATTGTTCCAAGTCCTCGATATGACTCAGAAAATATTCAATGGTCTTCTTCTCAGCCTCTTCAAGCCGTCCACTTGGTTGCTTGATATCCTTCTCCACTTCTTCTTTCTTTCGGCCATCATCATAGGCCAAACTTTCTTCACTCTTACCCTTTACAATATGCTGAAAAGCAATACTTTTCCCCAACTATGTATGGACATTTATATGAGACCTAGCTATCCCATCTTCTTTTGGAACAGAGTTTAGATTTTTCCAATCTTCTTCCTTCTCTATGACAATATCAGAAAATTGTCCTTCTTCATGTGTTCCAGCTGCAACCATACACAAATCATCAGATTTAAAATCATGTGACCTTTTGGTCTCACTTGAAGTTTTAGCCTTCAAGTATTCATCTTCACCCAGAACTTCACCCTGTTTTGGTTCACAAATGAATTCTTCCATTTACAACTCAGCCTCTCTGAGTTCTTCCACTAGGCTCTTCACTTGCCTCTGTTGTAGTCTTCTATGTAGCTTAGACCACTTCACTGCCTTTTTCCTCAAGGCCCAACCTTGTCTTTGGATTTCCTCAAGTATCATCCTTAATACATTGAGTTGTTCCTTTATCTCTGTAATTTCCCTGCCAAGCTCCTCTTGACTCATCCTCTTGCCATTTTCCTTGGAAACCTCTCTTTTCATCTTTCTTCTGCTGTGGTCTTCCTCAAAACTTCTATTATGACTATCAATAGTCATCTTCTTCTCCACATCTATGAGTTCTTCATTCATTCACTATGAGTTGTATTAAAGCCTCTACAACAACAAGGCTTCCTTTTTTCAACTTACCTCATCAAGATTTCCTCTGTACTTGGTCTTTTGGCAAGTACTTGGTTCTCTATCTCTGGAACCTCCTTTGAGCACTTCTCTCTACTCCTTCTAGGCTTCAACTCACCTGCACCTTTTAAGAACACAACTGTCCTCTTGTATTTCAATCACAATGAAATACTTGGTTCTGACCACCTCTTCTTTCATTCAGAAAATCTTACCAACTTCTTTCATCCCTTAGCAATTCTACCCACATCTTTTATGGAATTGCCTTTGTGAGTTACAACACTACCTCTGTAGTAACGAGCCTCCTTCTTGTTAGATATGCCTCACTAAGCTTCTTCCTTCTTGAACCAATTGGGTACTCCGTGCTCTAGATTGCTACAACCTTCTCATCTTCTTATGTTGTTACCTGTGTATTAGTGTAAAAACACACATTCTCCAATCTTCAAATCAATTTAAAACAAAACATGTCATCTCATCTTCAAGATCTCTGGATGATCTTGTTCCACCATTCTCCTGCACTTTGAATGGATTGTTCTCTGTCTTCTTGCATCTACAAGTTCTTCTACACATCACCTTCTGTGTGCTTACTGTTTTTCAGATTAAAATCTGATCTCCCTTGCATGCATAAACATCTTAAAACATAATTCAGTTCTAAGTTTTCTCAAAGAGCTTTAACTTGCTCTGATACTAATTGATGCAGAGTTACCCCTGCTTTACCCACAGTATGCATATATAAATGCATAATCATATTTACCCCGGGAATTTAACTCTCTAAGGAGTCAAATCTTCAACCATTAGTGGTTAAGGCCCCTTTATCAGTTTTAATGCTAAATGATTTGCTAAAACCCAACATAGAATAACTCTTAGGCAAAATCCACATATTGGGAATTAAATCGACCCTCAAGCCTTCATTAACCTTTTTATTGAAGCCTTCCTCAAATATCTCTTATCGGGACTTTTAAAACTCTTCATAACCTTTATAAAACCCTTAAGCCCTCACATTAAACCTTCATCTTATAAACTTTGGTTAAAACTGGACTTAACTATAAAACCCTTCTATCGATGCTTTAATCATTTGTAATTCTCTTATAAGAGAATACACGTAAAAACATGCACCAACATACCCTTTTCACCAAACATAAGCCTTTGCACATTTCCCAAGGATTGCCTTTATCGCAATTTCTCATCGCAAGTTACTATGGTCATACCACATGTATACTCTTAATGCCCCTCCGACTCTGATATGTGACTATTGGAAGCAGTTAAAGAACACTTAAGCCTTAAAAGACTCAGCCCATGCACTTTATAGAATACAAAGGAAATACACTAAAGTTCCGCTCCAAACCATATAAGCGAATCTCAAAATTTATACATCCGCGCTTATATTTATCGTTGGGTCCACCATGCTTCCACTGCACTGCTTCTCCCCCGATTCTCGATCACCGATGCGTATGATCTATCATAATATCATTATCGCTCCGTCCCTTTGCTCCTAACTTTTGCGATATGCGATTACACCTCAATCGTCGATCAAGATCGCGATCCATTGGTTGACGATTAATCACTGATCGCAACCACTTATTCCCTTCGGCCATTCGACAACACTTGAAGGGTTCCGCCACTGCGACATTCCTCTGTCTCCTCTGCGATTGGATCTAGTCCATTGATCTTAAAGATCCAACGGTTGTTGTTCAATGATACTTCATTATTTCATTTGCCTCTTTACTTGGTTTTCGTTGTTTCTGTTTCTTCAATGTTTATCTTGGTTCTTGGGGTTTTCTTCAGGTTCTGATCCCTTGGCTATTTCACTACGCACTCCCTCCTAAGCTTTGGCTTTGAACCTTCTAATGGATTCAACGATCCATTACGCTCCTCTGTCTCTTCTCCTCCTCTATGGATTTTTCTCAACTCTGCCTGCACATATTTGTATTATGCAAATCTCTAATAACACATAATTCATCATCTAACACATGAAATACACATTTATACAGATTCTAATCAATCTCTAGATCTATAAACATAAACAATGATTAAAAAATGAAATCTCTGTCTCTTAGGCATGATTCTTCTTTACAGTGGCCTCTGTTTTCACACTCTGCCCGCAAGCTTACAATCACACTCTCCCTGGGTGGCTGGATGGCTAGCTAACTCCTCCTAACTATCTTTTTTTCTTTACAATACATTATTAGCAGTTTCTTTATAGTTGAGGAACTGTTCCTCAGTTACTTTTCGGTTGCTCAACAGTTTCTTCAAACAAGTTCCTAACTAATCCTAACTTGATCTGTTTTCCTAATTTAAAAACTAACAATGGCTAAGTCAGCGTTAATTAGAAATGAACCACTAAATAGACTTCCCTATCTACGCTTGCTAAGAAATAAATATTGTTTTACAAGAAATTTTACGATGGCCCCTTCTTGGCTAACGTCTATACCTTTAGGTCTGACTAGATACTTTGAGCTTGACCTTTGAGAGCGAATGCTCTTGCATCGATAAATATATATTTCCAGTCATGTGATTTCTGCACCCATTGTCGTAAAACCAAACATCATTTGAACTTTCTTTAGTCACATTACAAATAAAAAACATAGGTTTTTAATTATTTGTAGACTCCTTTGTAATGTGTGCAAATTGTTTGTAAGCATCTTCTTGCTTCTTCCAATACTTGTTAGCAAACTAACCATAATTTTTCCAATAATAAAATTGTACCTTAGAATTAGCGTACCTGTGCTTTCATCCCTGCCAGATTCTATTGTTACTCCTCCTTAAATTAAAAGGGTGTTAGTGAGATTTTTCCTTAGATTCAGAATTATTTTTACTATCTCTTTGATCAGTTGTTCTTCCTCCTCTTCCTTTGTTACTTGAAATTTCTATGCCTCTTCCTTTAGTAAGTTGCAACTAATTTTTAAAGGAATTATCCAATGGATTATCATCATTTCTTGTCATCTTTGATTCATGCGCAACCAACGAACCAATCAATTCATCAATTCACATTTGACTAGTGTCTTTGAATTATATGGATACAACCACAACTTCAAATTTATTTGGAAAACTTTGAAGGACTTTCTCAGTCACTATCTTATCTGAGATGTCATCTTTAGGGGAATTTTGAGGTCTAAAATGGGCCTCTTAAGGAAGATAATAAAAAAATAAAATAAAAGTTACTATTTTTTAAAGAAAGAAAAAAGAAACTACTTTTTTATTTATTGTATTCTTGGTTTATATACTTATATATTTATTGAAATTTGTTGTGTGTAGACACTCGTTTGATGAAAAATTAAATTCAACATCCAATGAGTATCCACTATGCATACTTGTTAGTATACCCACACTAAAAAAGTTTGAAAATATATTTCATGTATTTTTATGTTAAATATATTTAATATAATTCACATTCTTTTCATCTATTTTCATTTTTTCGAAGTGGGTCTACTCATAAGTATGTAGAGTGGGTACTTGTTGGACATGGAACTTAATTTCACATCCAACACATGTCTACACTTGACATTTGAGTAAATCTATAAGGAGATAAAATGGAATTTCAAATAAAAAATAGTTTTCTTATTTTCCCTCCAAAATATTTATCCCCATGGATGACATCATCATCTTGAAGGATTTTCAAGAACATACAAAGGAGTTGCAGCAACGAAAAAATGTAGCCAATAGAGTTGCAATAATATTAACAACTACAGTCAACAGAGTTGAAACAATAGCACAACAGAGTTGCAACAACATTAACAACTAGATTCAATGGAGTCGTAGCAATAGGAAAACAAAGTTGTAATAACAAACATGTAACATAGATGCAACCACAAATAGCTACAAGTAATTTGGAGAAAGTATGAGCAACAACTAAACGAAAAGCACTTTGTTTTTATTCCACTACTATGTGTGTTCTTCTTTTTATTACATTCATCCATATATATACATAACTTTCAGTTGGTTAATTATATTTAAAAGATTAATTTTCCCCTTCTCTAATAACCCTTCGAATCTTAATTGGGAAAAATGATCTAGATATTTTCACTTTAAGGATTCATACAAAATTGCATTTACAGGAGCATGTAACGATGAATTCATACACATAATAGAAGAGGGAAATAAAAGGGCAACCATAAAGAGAATGCGACACCAAAATTGATAACGGATTTCACCCGATGTGGGGTACGTCTTTGGGCCCTGCTTATAGTGGGAAGGCCTCTTCATTCATGTTGGCTTGATGGGGCCTGACCCAGGTTTCGCTGTGAGTTAGCCAAACAAATCCCAAAACTACCGGCCCTTTCGGCAACAGTCCGCGGTGTGCGGACTGAGGTCTCACCCGAGGTAGTATGGGAGGGTGTTGGAACCAAGTTTCCGCACCCTAGTGATGTCTTGATGAGGTCTAGGAAGTTCGTGAAACCAACCTGTGCGCTTGCGCTGCTCCACGCAGCTGTCTGACCTTCGCAACTTGTGCGACTGCTTCTGCACAGCTCTGTAAAGAGCGTGAAGAGGTGCTATCTAGATCCTTTATCCTCCCTATGCTATTATTATAGATCTGGACTTAATTGTGTGTGTACCCAATATTCCTATTGACCATTCAATATTCATTACAAGTGCGTGCAATCATAAAATTGTAAAGAGATGCATAAATACAACAGAAGCATAAACACACAGATCTACGAGCAGATGCACAGTATTTCAGAATCAAATTGCCTTTTATTAATCCTCTTGTTCAAGTACAATCCCAACTCCGCCCTGCGCACTCAGCTACAAGGGTCCGCGCACATAGCTGCGGACTCTACCAGGCCTTTGCGCACACAACTATAGAACCTCTTCATACTACTACAACCCAAGACTTGAACTTATAGACTCAGAGCTTAATTCCTCATTCAAAATCCATATTACTTCTCCACAACTCAAAACTGCCTTTTACACTTAGAGCCTCGCTCTATTTATACAATCCCACGGTCCGTGGACCATGGTTAGGCCGCACATTCTATATTTAATTACATTATTTTAGGGCAGACAACCCTAGACTCTCACACTCTGTGCCTGCATTTTGCGGGTTCTTTACATTACATTGACCAAAACTCAGGCTTTAAGCCCCAAAAACTTGTTATGGGGGGATTTGCTGCCCAACAGGCCCCCAACACAATCATCGTGACTCGTCCTGAGTCACTCGGCTGGTGCACTAATCTTTGCACGGAGTCCATCCAGCAACCTCTATGCTTTGCTTACGTCTGCAACAAATTCTTCCGCCGTCCACCATATTAGTTGTGTGCGAATCTCCGATGCATCGTTGTTAGGGGCACCTTCTTGCCTTAGTGCATATGTACTCTGCATCTGTGCCAGCTTTTCCTCGATCATGGTGGTGACCATGAATTCTTCCTCGAGCCAAGGCTGGATGTGCGCTTTAAGCACTGCTTCTTTCTGGCGCGCAGCGTCCACCTGTTCCTTTAGAGCCTGGGCCTCCTTCATCTTGGCAAGTCGTTGAGTAAGGGAGATCGTCTGTGCAGTCCCCTTGATACTGTCATATGTCTGCTGTAACTACCATGCTTCTGTCTCCAGACATTGTATGATTGGATCTTCCTACAGTGAGGTGATCGTGAAGAGGAACTGATCCAACAATCATGTGCAGTCCTGTACACCGTGCTCTATCTCTTCCAACCCCGATTGAATGGCGTGGTGGAACTGCTCTTTGACTTTCAGGGGTGTAGAGAGCTCTGCCTTCAGTCACAGCTCCGCGATCTGCAAGTTTAGCTCCAACTGAATCTTTGCGGCCTCTTCCTGGGTCTTGCTGACTCCAGCTACTAGCTGGTGAATATTTTTTGCTATTTGGAGTACCATCGGCACAACCAACTCCGATATGCTGCTATAGGTCTCCACCACGGCCTGTTACAGTCTCTGGGTGTGTGCAACTAGGTTGTTGCACTACATGCTGAGCTGTTCTAAATTTAACTTCTACTCACTCAAGACCTAGAGGGCGCGACCCTCCCTGGTGCGAAGCTCAACAGTTACCCCATCTTGTAGTTGGTATAGGTTTCTCTGGGAAGGGCAGCCAAATTCAACCCCTAGCCCTTCATTTGACTTGTCGTGGCCCCATCGTACTCGGTGGTTGCTAACACTGCGCCCTTTGGTAATACAAAAGTGTTTGTGGTGGGGGCGCACAACATCAGCTCAGCTTCAGATGTACCTATCGCAACGTGTGGTGCCATCATTCCTGTAATGCCTGCAACTGCGCTCTGAGCGCCCCCAACATAGTTGTCTGCTCCGTCACTAGTTTGTCAAAAGCATCCTTAGTGACATCGCGAACTGTTTTGCCAATGTAAAGAAAGTCTCCCTTGGTGAGCTGGATTGGGTCAGCGAAGGTCTTTGTGCCCTTTGTCTTTTTCCGCAAGGCTGGCCTCTCATGGACGCGTGGCCACTTGAGTTGGGTCGATTTTGGTGGTGAGTCTGTGCATTCCTCTGTCCCTACCTCCCCCTGTATGTCCTACTTTGTGGACATTTCCTGGCCTTCCTTAGTCTCTTTGGTAGCAACGGTTGCGGTTTTTTCCATATGTGCTGCCATTGTTGCCTCAGCTGCCTTCTGCTGCGCAGCCACTTCTTCTTCTTGGCGCATTCTCTCTGCAAGCTATGTGATGCACAGCTTGGTATCCTCTTTTGCTGTTGTGCCGTGATCTTTTCCATTTCTTCCAAGTCCGGGGTGCACCATTTCAGAGGCCAAGACTCCATTACCGCAAAGATCACATCATTTTTTGCGATGAGCAGGAGCTTTCCCCATGTTTGTGTGAGATCTTTGTGTGCCCCGATATACAAGTTATGCATATCTGCCTTGAACTCTTTCACGCTCTGTAAGCTTTATGGAATGTAGGGGACAAACACAGTCTGTGATTAATCCATGTTCGTATGCTCGCCTCTGCGAACACCCAAAACACCCTTATCTTGTGAATCCTCATCGCGTCTTTTGTTTCCTAGAGTGAGGTGTACCTCGCGGGTTCAGGTAGGTCACCCTCAACCATGGGAAACTAACTGTCCTTTGGTAGTTTTCTTGCAACCAACAATATGGATAAGAGAAACCATGCATAGCGGAAGGTCTTACCCTACTCCTGGGCCTCCCTGCAATTTTTCAAGAAATCGTCATAGAGGAACTGTGCCAGTTGAACTAGACCCCCTCTGCGAGTTTCTCTGCCAACACAATTACAGACGTTGGCACTTCGTCTACGCGACATTTCCTCATCAGCTTGCGGGCTAGTAGCTGGGTGGCTAGGCACACCCCTTGGTCTTTGATGCTTGTGATTACGTATCCTCACTTCCTCTTCTCCAACTTATATTTGGCCTTCATAGCTTCTACAAGGCCCAAGTCGCTACTCTTTCTTGCTATGGCTGCGGGGTCATTTCCTTTGATGGGCAGTCGAGAAATCCGGTGAATTAGATCGGTTGTGATGGGAATCAACTCCTCCAGCCAGAGATACCCATCATGTACTAGGCACAGTAGCTATCGGATGACAAAAATAGTGACGGGTGCGCGTTGGTAGTGGGGTATCCATCATAGATGGAGTAGCCCAACCTTCTCTATGTCGCATAGCCATTTCTGCTTCAGTAATTTCTCCGCGGCCAACTGTGGGAACTTCTCGCCATCCACGAGGTCTCGAGATTTATATTAGGTACCCGTCCCAATGGCGAACCTTCAAACCTTATTTCATCAGGAAGGCGTGGTGTCTGGAGCACACTCTTCGTGGCCTCCAGGTCCTTTGGTATCTTGGCTTTCCCCTTCCGCCGGGTGATGTAGGGGGGTAACTTTATTGCCGAAGGTACTTGGGAGACATTCTCCACCTCATCATCGTGTGCTTCAATTTGGGCCAATTTGGGCGATCATGGCTTGAAAATCTTCCTCCTCCTCCTCTATTTCAAAGGTGAAGGCTTTGCCCTTCTCTGCCATTGAAAATTTACTAAACCATGGGTTCCGTGGTGATACCCAGACTAGTCCCATTGTTTACTTGTCTTTTTGTGGTCGTGGCGTGCGTGGTGACTTTGGAACCTCTAGTGCAACCGCCGCCTCTCCAAGCTCCTCTTGGATCATATCGGGCTCTGGGGTAACTTCTGTGAATCGCACTCTGGTTCTCGCAGCTGTCATCATGTCTAAAATGGATCCGTTTGGTCACGTACTCAAAGGTGGCAAGAGTGCGTGGTGCTCAATGCTCTGTACTATCTCAAATCTTAAACAAACAAGTGTTACCTTGAGGCTAGCCCAAGGGATTTTATAGTATCGTTTGAATTTGAATTCGACCATTCCCTCCACTTCTGAGTCATTAATACCTTCTTGGTGGTAGATCGTCCTGAATCTAGCTCTTAATTACTGTCTTAATTGCCCGCTGCCCACTCCTTTTTGCATAATCTCTTCGCTCTGGTCCTCACGTGCTATCCCAATTATGGAAGTTATTACGTGAGGATTTTTTCCCATGCTATGGCCTCGACTCTACTGGTCGTCTTCGGAATCATTCCCGCGCTCAGTTTCTTATGCATGGCCCTATAGGCCCATCAAACCGCTGGTATGCGCAGGTCCCAATCAGTTCATTCTGCCTGGTAAACTTTGTTCATGATTCCGCATAACTTTTTTAATGCTCCAACGTGGAATATTTGTGGTGCGCATCGCTTCTCCTGTTGCCGTGTTTGGTTCTGATTTTCGATCCTTAGTCTAGGATATGCTTGCGCAACACACGTTTGCACCCATCGACACAGGTGGGCGTGTAAGCTACTTCGTCCTGGCTACTTGGTACTCGTTCGACGATGAAGACTTCCAAACCATAAGCTCATATTTCTTCTACATTCACGCTAGTTACCCATGGTCTTCTGATGTGTACTCCACCATCGTGTGGGTGTTGCGCGCAATGCCCATTCCAGCGCACCGTACCACTGCTATTCCGGTATTGCCCTTTCAAATTTGTCTAAGAATTCATCCACCGTTGTTACCCCATCATAGGTTGGCAGTTCGCTTGATTTTGTTGTCATGCACCACAATGATCTAATCATCATGTTGCAATTCAGTGTTGTCACTTCATGCAATCGGTTCTGCCAGCGTTCTACTTCTTCATCTGAATCCAAAGTACAGGAACTGTCGTGTTCCCATGGGATTCTCCCATCTACAGTCGGGTTCACCCAATCCTTGTCTTGCGTTGTTATCTGGTAAATGCAATCTAGCTCATCGTCGCGCACAGGTTCAGTGTAGCGTGCCCCTTTGGCTAGATCTAGCAGACTACTACGCGTAGGGAATTTTTCTCGAATATCATCTTCCACTTCTTCAGGTTGATGACTCCATTAATATCAGTGGTCCAGTCTATTCCTAGCAACGTGGGATAAGGATTGCTCTCATCAACAATCTCTATCACTTCAAAGTCTGTCTGCGTGCTCGCGCCTTAGATATCAATTGTTACCCCTTGTAACCTCCCCATGGGAAAAATCTTTTATTGGTTTGCCATTTGTAATTGAATAGGGGACCACTTTAATGTAGGCCTGCCCATGCATTCCCACGTCTGTTTTGGTAACACATTCGCGTCTAATCCCAGGTCTAGGATTACCTAATCCATTTCGCACTCGCCAATCTGTGTCGTCAATCTCATTTCCCTCCCGGTGCGTAATGCATGCTTCCCCAATTTCCAAACTACGTGCGGTTCCCCTAATCCCGCGCACCTGGTGATCAACTCTTGTAGTCCCTTAACTGCCTTTTTATCATGCAGCACTTTCATGCATGTCTCTAGAAAGGTAGTAAGCATAGAAGGATCCATTCCTAGCTCTAGTTGATCCTTACTACCTGAAGTAGAGACCTCCGCGAAGCTCTTCTTAGCTTCCATAAACATCTCCTTTGCGCGTTCCAAGTCAAACTTAGGTTCCTTTGTAGGAGCCTTATGAACCCATGCATCCTCCTTGAGCTGCTTCCCCTTATCCTCCCCTGCGATCGCACTGCTCCTGAGCACCATATTCACATTTGGGTCTTCTTTGCGTGTTTTAGACCTCATCATTTGAATATTTTGAGTCGGAGTAGGTTGAAGTACTCCTTTCTCGTGCATCTATGCAATCAACGTAGGACAATCTACTGCTTCATGATTGAACTGAGCACAGTATGAACAAGATATTCTTGTTGGATTGGTACAATCATGGGCGTAGTGTCCTGGTCCTCTACAATTGTAACAAATTAATTGTCTGCGACCCCTTCCTAGGCCCATCCCTCCTCGTCCTCGACCTTGACCCTAAAATCAAACATGCGCCATCCCCGCAACTGGGTCGAGGCCTCGCGTTTCTGCCTGCATTCTATAGGCTGGGGTTTGCTCCATCATCAGTTCACAGCTACGACAAGTACGCTCGTTGTGGCCTACCAACCTACAGAAATTACAAAACAACTGCTGCGGAGTCTGTGTATACTTATGCAACATATGATAATTGTCCATCGTGTGTTTTCCTCCTATCTAAAAAATTGTGCACCATAACGCGGGTGTCGTACTTGGCCCTACCTGTGCTTCTGGTCTTAACGGCATCGGTCCCCCACCTGCCAAGTAGTTCGCGAATACTGGACAACAATCCTTGTCGTACCCTTGACCTTTGCATTGTATGCACCAAACTTGCTCGTGCGCCTCTGGCTGTGGTGCCCTATCCTGCTTTAAGCTCTACATTTCCAGGCAGATATTCTGTAGCTACGCGTGGATTTGTTGAACTCCTAGTCCTGGATCCTGTATCAGTGTTTCATACAACCTCATCGCCATCTCCAACGCTTCGGCCTGGGTTGAAAGCTTCTGCTATGACAGCATTGTCCTCAAGTGGGGTGTCAAAGACGCCACAAACCACGCACGGTGCTGCGCATCCGTTAGTGTCATATTAGCCTCATGGATTGTACTCTTCAGCTCCTTATCCAAATCCCTTGGGGTCTCACCTGGAAGCATCACGATCTCTTTAAATCCGATGATTGACTGCGTCTTTGATTTCAGCCGGATAAATTCTTTGTTCAATACATTCTGGATCTCCACTATTCTTGCATTTGGGTGATCATTCGAGTGCTTGATATACCATGTCAATACGCAATCCTATAGTGCGCTCACCAATGTAGCCTTCTTGATGTTGTCATCTGTGACCCCTTGTGCTTCTCACACTGCTCTGACCACGAACCAAAACTAATCCAGCTCCTCATTCCCCACTCCTCTGAATACAGGTAGCTTGATTGCATTCACCATATTGAACTGCTAGTTTGGTGGAGGTGTGGTGGGTGAAGATGGAGGTGAAGGAGGTAAAATGGGTGGTGGCGTAATTGGAGGTGGTAACTGCGAAATGCGCTACCTTATCAAGCTAACCACACTTCTCGGAGAGACACGAGCGAGCTCTTCCTCGCTCTCTCGCGAAGGTGAAATCAAGGGACTGTTTCCTAATTCCCTTCTACTGTTGTAGATTCTTCTGCTTTGTGTTGTTTCAAACATTAATGAATTCGCATCACCCATTTTTCACATAACAACATCTTAATCCAGGTATTCAAGGATTTAATGTACCTACCTCGCGGTCCCTTGAAAAACATCGCTCTGCCTCGTTGTAGCTCACTATCGTTTCTATCACAAACTCAGCGATAACCCCCCCTATTATCAGGTCGAGCCAATGGTCCACAGCTCGTGCGATCTTATCTCCTGATGTCTCTAGCTTGCGCACTAATTCTGGAGTCCACACTATCGATTGATCGAGCTTATACCTTCCCTGGCTGTCAGCTAACCTCGCAATCTACTCATATAGTTCATAAGGGAAATACACGAAGAAGATCTCATGGATTTCTGTATATACGTAGCAATCCAACCACCTTTTCTCATATATCTACGAAGTTCTGTTTTCCTGTGTCACGAACTTGTGGAGCTTGTTGTCCAACCACTCTTCAATTTCCCCCTTTGTAGGGTTCCAATGGCATGACATCAGACATGCCTTAGGCAGATCCCGGTCCCAGCAATGGAACCATTTGTTGGCGTGATGGGGCCTGACCCAGGTTCAACAGTGAGTTAGCCAAACAAATATCGAAACTACCAACCCTTTCGCCAATAATTTGCAATGCACGGACTGAGGTCTCACACGAGGTAGTATGGGAGGGTGCTGGAATTAGGTTTCCACACCCTAGGGATGTCTTGATGAGGTCTAGGAAGTTCGCGAACCCAAGCTGCGCGCTTGTGCTGCTCCGCGCAACCGTCTGACCTTCGCAACTTCTGCAACTGTTTCCGTGTAGCTCTGTAAAGAGCGCGAAGAGGTGCTATCTAAATCCTTTATCTTCACTATGCTATTATTATAGATCTTGACTTAATTATGTGTGTACCCAATATTCTTATTGACCATTCAATATTCATAACAAGTGCGTGCAATCATAAAACTGTAAAGAGATGCATAAATATAACAGAAGCATAAACACACAGATATACAAGCAGATGCACAGTATTTCAGAATCAACTTATCTTTTCAAGTGCAATCCCAACTCCGCCCTGCGTATTCAGCTGCAGGGGTCTGCGCACACAGCAGCGGACTCTACCAGGCCTCTACACACACAGTTGCAGAGCCTCTTCCTACTACTACAACCCAAGACTCGAACTTATATACTCAGAGCTTAATTCCTCATTCAAAACCCATATTGCTTCTCCACAACTCAAAACTGCCTTTTACACTTAGAGCCTTGCTCTATTTATATAATTTCATGGTCCGCGGACCATGGGTAGGCCGACACATTCTATATTAAATTACATTATTTTAGGGTGGACAACCCTAGACTCTCGCACTTCGCGCCCGCATTTTGCGGGGTCTTTACATTACATTGACAAAACTCGGGCTTTAAGCCCCAAAAACTTGCTATGTGGGGATTCACTACCCAACAATTCATCAATAACAAAATCAAAATGAATACATGGAAAAATACACATTATACCTCCAAATTTGGGGATGACCTGAAAATGGGCTGCTCTGATTAGAAAACCATCTACACCACTAGAATCTGGTGAAAAATTAAGAAATATGAGTATAAACTCGACCCCTTTCTACCTTGGTCAATTTAGGTTGCCCGGGAATTTTTTAGATTCCTCAAAAGATTCTCTTCTCGAGTTAGGAAAAAAATACACTGCTCAGATGAAGAAATGGACTCCACGGCTGAAAACCTAGCGAAATTCCAGTTCAAATGAGTATAAACTTGACCCTGTTCTGTGTTGGTGACCTCTAGGGCTATAGGGAATCTTTTAGATTCCTTGAGGAATATTCCAAAGAATATTCCCCTAGAATCTTTCTCATATTTTGTGCCCAAGAAAGTCCCCTAGGTGCACGATTTCGACACACGGTTCCACAGGCAATGGTACGTTCCACCTTCAAGCTAACACATGTCCTCTTTCTTTCCCTTCCCATCGGGAATCACTTTTTTAAATACACGTAGGTGGGCATACTTATCAAAGTTAGCCACTTATGGCATATTGGTAGTATCCCATATTTGGTCCTCGGTGACTCGAGTTCAAACCCATGACATATGGTTTTTTTACGTTGGTTTGATTTCGGCAGTTGGTGGGAGCTGTTGGGCGCTGGGAAATTTAGTACCATTTGCGGACCGACTGATGGAATTTCCTAGAAAGTTCAACACTCGACGATAATTTTAATATATCATAATATAGTGGGGTTCGGTTGGTGGGGTTTGACCACAGACTGACCAACCCAACGAAATTATTTTTTAAATGTCGCCAATCACCCAAATTTTGTTGCCATGTTTTTGGGGGTCATTGGGAAAATTAATCACGCCAAAATTTGGTGCGCAAAGGTGTAAAACGTCGCCTTGTTAAGAAAATGACTGACCGCTAACTGGGCACCATGTGGCGCAACCTGATTGGCTTGTACAACTTCCTAGGTTACTGACATCACTTGTCACGTGTTGCCTCCTGCTTGGCTCCCTGTCATCCATACTGCCATGTCACCTTGTCAATGTCAGCACCCGTATAGATGATGTCAACGTTTATACTACTAACGTCAACGTCATGTGTCATTCTTGTGGGTCTTGCCTGCAAAATTTTTAGTTATTTATCAAAAACTTCAGCGGGCCATAACTTTCACATATAATGTGAGATTGAGGTGTTGTTCATGTCATTCAATTTAGAAGGACGAGATCTTCAATTTGAGATAGGTTTATATGGGTTTTAAAGACTTCGAAAATTTGACCTTTTAAAATCGTCATATATATTATAATATTAGTAGATATATTTATATTATAAAATTCTATGGCATCATTACTCCTTCAGATTTCAATGAGTTGAGGTGACAACAACCCTTCATGGCATCATTACTCCTTCAGATTTCAATGGGTCGAGGTGACAACAACCCTTCATGATTTCATGCTTCCCCTTTAGATTTCAACAAGCTAAGACAATGATAACTCTTCTTGATTTCGGCCAGTAGTGAAATAATTACTAAAACAAAATAGGTTTCAAAGAAGGAAAATGAAGTAAAGATGGATAATTCTTCCTTTCGAATAACAATCATATCAAAGAAAAAAAAGTTACATGATATGAAACTGTAAAATAAACAATTATATACAATTTCAAATCAAAATCCAATTGTGAATTAGGAAATTATTTCATGATTAATTAAAAAAGCTAAAAAATTAAAATTAAAATTAAACAAAAAAACATCCGAAAATAAGAAAATATTTAGAACTTCCACTTTCACCTTATGGAACTAAAATTTTCTTCCTAATTTGATTTTTTTTTTTTTTTAAACAAAATTATACACAATCTCACTTTATATATAGATTTATCATCACTTGTTTCTTTAAGATGGTGTGTCCCAATATCATCTTCTTAAAAAAATTAAAAATAAAACATTATATCAAACACAATTAAAAAAAAAAAATCCCATAAAAAGTATTTACGGGAATAAGAGTGCCCATTACATTTGCAAACCAACTCCATGTATATGGAAACACATTTACTTCACAAAAGACAATAGATTTCCAAGTGTATCGATCAATGGGGAAGGTCAATTATGTCAATGAAATGAATGGCTGACCGATGAATCCCATGAGGGAGAGTGTTTCTTCTTTCCTGGCCTTTTTTACATTTCAGATGAACCCCATGAGGGAGATTGTTTCTTCTTTCCTTACCTTTTCTTATGTTTCATTTTAAAGAAAAAAATACTTAATTGTATTAATATTAAATTTAAGAAAATACATAATTTTATTTGTTTAAAAATAGTTATTTAAAATTATTCAAAATTGCACACCTATTCTCTATTAAAACTATATCCATCCTAAATTATATCAACTTATACTCATGACTCCACCAAACTTCGAAACCAAAAATGCTTTTAACAATACTCATGGCCCTTAAAAGAAAATTATTCAAAATTGCACACCAATTCTCTATTAAAACTATATCTATCCTAAATTATATCAACTTATACTCATGATTCCACCAAACTTCGAAACCAAAAATGTTTTAACAATACTCATGGCCCTATGAAGTTTTCAAACTGTAATAGTTTTTTAAAAATAATTAGTCTACCAAAACCCGTTATCACAACTATACTACACCCCATAAATCTAATGCCAAATAAATAATAAACAAATTAAAATAAACCTTAAACTTTCTAAATTTCTAATACTTCAAAAGTCCTAAACTAAAATAATTATTTAAATTGGGGTGTCAATTCTGGATGTGTATATTAATACTTAGTATGATGAATTTGAACTCATCATATAATATAAATATAATATTATATATATATATATATATATATATATAATATATAAAAAAAAAGAATTGATTAATTAATAATGTAAAATGTGATTATATCACTCACATAAATTTATATTTTATTTTAAAATATTATTTTTCAAAATTAATACCTTTCTTTACAACTTATAAAAAAATATTGAATGATATAAATATCAGCAATATTTTCCAAAATTATCATTTAATTTGTTAATAAACAAAATTATCATCTCCAAAATTATCATTTAATTTGTTAATAAACAAAATTATCATTTAATTTGTTCATAAACTTTGGAGTGATAATGAATAAAAACATTGGTAATTTACATGGAAAAACATGGTTAATTTTCATAGTAGAACACCCATATGTTATCCAACCGATGTACTCTTAAAATGATAACGAAACTCGAATAGATCCTGTGCCCCAGTGAACAGTACTGCTTTGCTTTCATTTACTTACTAACTTCCATTAATTAGTTAAATACTCAGCACTAGTACTTAAAATGTTGTGTAATTTTGTTTATAAATGTGGTAGAATGTTGTTTTTAAAGTTTTTGTGTCAATAGTATAGGTTAACATTTTTATACTTATTATCTCAGTGATATAAGTTAAATATACATGTTAATAAACATCAATCAATCCATAATGAATATTAAAATACTTAATGAATATTAAAATACTGGCTAAATAATTCATCAAAAACATCAAAAATAAACATCGAAATACTTATAATGCATAACCTCTTATATATATATATATATATATATATATATATATATATATATATATATATATATAATTTTTATTTATTTATTTTTAGTAATATAATCTTTAAAATTTATTTATTTATTTAACAAGAAGTTTTCGTTTTCTGATGTTGAGACTTAAAAGTTTATTCAAGATCTCTTTATTTTTTTATTGCAAATTCTCTGGAAATCGATACCTTTGTATACGTATTCATAATCATAAGGGGAAATGTGTTCTTATAATCTCGGAAATGATAAATTGAGTGTTGTCCTCGGGATAACCATAAGCTGAGCTTTAATGTTTTCTTTAGCGTTAAAGGAGGGTATTGCTATACATTTCAGCTTTTCAATGTGGGATGATGCCACAACTGCTAGATGTTAGGTCCAACATGCATGGATTACATGAGAGTTGGGTACACTTCTTGCTCACTCACTTACTATGCATAGTTTGACTTTGATGCTCAAGAGCATCAATTGGTTGATTGAGATTAACGAGACAATGGTCAATACAGCGACCTCTTACATGTCATACATAGGACGAGGAGGCAAGGGTTAGATGCAAAAATACTTGGGATTTGGTGAAAGCGACCACCAAGGATATTGATGTGTGTGGGGAGTTGTTTGACATACCTTCGGGCCACCATTCTAGGCATCATGGTTCGATTCCACTAAGATATTTTAAGAATGTTGATGCAACCCTTTTTGTTTATGATCAATTCATTGGAGTTAGGGGCCAATTCCCCCACCATGACCAAGTCCTACTTTACTTTTCCCTACATGTATATGCGGAGTTCGTGTTGTATATGAGGCCATATTACACCAACATTGGATCATAGTTTTATGGACTTGATAGGAAAAATAGCTACGACTAAAATTTTATAATGGACAAACTATGATAGGAATGGACAACTCTCAGGTGAGGGTGACTCAACTTGAGAGTGTCTGCTCACAAGCCACTTCAATCATTCACCAAACCATTCATACATAAATAAGATTGAAAATATTTTGAGGAATTTAACAAATTCCTTAAGAATAGGATCCAATCTAACTAATCGCAACAGATCACAACAAATATCTATTAATAGAATCAACTAGAGAATTATATATTTCTCCATTATTCCAAGTTCCATCCTTAATGGATAAATGGTTCAAAGAATAACATGAATATCATGTTTGTTGGTCTCAATCTCAGCTAGGATTACAACGATACATAAAAAAAACTTGATTACCAAGCTTTCGTTTTGCCTTCTTTTTGAAGGGCTCATGCTTGTTCATTTGTTGGTGAAGTTTCATATTCACCTTTCTCACCATAAGATAGTGGTGGATATTCTCCTCTCTTTTACATTTTCTGCACCAAAGGTGGAACACTTGAACTCTTAATCTCCTCTTTCTTGATCTTTATTGTGGACTAACATTATTTGTATTCAACATTACTCTAGCTTCCTAAGACTTATACTTGTCTTTAATGCTTGCAATTGCTTCTTCCTGGATGCCAATATCTGCATACTTAAAAATAATGTTAGATTCATAAAGAGAACCATATTGATTCTTATCGTCCTTCTCTTTTAAGAAATATTTCCTTTCTTCGTCTTTCTCTGTTGGCATAGATGGTTGTTTCATGTCTTCAACCTCTTTAATCAATTATGTTGTTGCAAAAATGTTGTCCTGCATTTGATTTATGTATGGAGGTAGGCATCTCTTCTCACCAAACAACAACCCATCAATAAGATGCCTTTCATGCATCATATTGAACCCCTCTCCATGAGATACATAGATCTCATCAAATTTGACTTCACATGTCTCCACATTTGAGAGACTTTATTCATAAGAAAATTCAGATTCTACATTAATGGTTGTTTCTTCATCTTCACATGTTTCAATGTCAACTACATGAACACAATAATCATCCATCATTGCAGCTTCAATGTTTCCATCTTCAGTTTCACAATAAATTCCGAGACTAAAAGCACAATCATCATTTTCAATAAAAATACTTTCATCATCTTCAACCTCATTCAAACTATACTTTATTTCTAAAATATCCCACAATACTTTTGCATTTGAATCTCACCATATTCATGCAGTATACTGAATAAGATGTTTTTATCTAATGTTGTTGTTATAAGATGTAATGATAATGCATCTCTACTCATATCATGGTTCGAATTAACAAAATCATCTTCAACATCATTCAATAAATCTACCTTCCATAGTATTGTTTTCTTTTCAATTGCCCAGATTTCATAATTTATTCTTGAGAAGATGTGCAGATACAACATTAACCTTTTCACAATTTCATCTATTTCATCAAATTATTCATTGAGTTGATATAGATCTAAATTCTGATGCTTGACTTAATCAACTACAAGTCCATCAGCGTCAACCTGAAACTCTTCACCAAATTCTACTGAAAAATATATTGCATATGTCTCTTGATGCTTTCTCCTCGTATGTTTTAGTTTTCTTCAAGACTGTTTCAGTCTCCTTTGTTGACCCATCACTAAATTCGGCACCAAACCAAATTTGGCAGCCTCTAAAACCTCCTTCGCTGCAACACAGTTAGGTTGTCACCACCAGTTGGCTCTTCCAGAACGCATTCATCGAATTCCTTTTGAGAACCAAATAGGAAAAACAATTTGCACAAAATCTCTATGATGGTGATTCTTCTAGACTCGTTCGATATTGTTCGAGACAACCCAAAATGAGGCTTTCTTGGCCTTCCTTCAAAAAATCACAATGTGTCACTGTATATGTCGCTGCTACCAAAGAGTGGCGCGAACCTGCCGAAGCCATCAACCACTCCTCCTCCTAGTCAACACTTAGGTTAATCAATCAACCGATTTTCCATAAGGCAACACCGCCACATTCTCGCTCAACACTTCGGCTCTACTAGGCTCGGCTTCTAGCTACCCAGTCGAGGGATCTCCTTTGTGCCTTCATGCTAACAACAATCACTCACACTGCAATCTTTTCTTGGTATGTAGCTCTGATATGTGGATCGAGCTTATCTTCACCTTCACGCTTCCATTGAATGAAAAGAAAATCACACTCCCTAACATTCGTATGAAGGGATACATGAAAAATTTCTCCGGCCTCTTACTTTGACTCTATAAACAAAATAGTTTATGTCCTCCTTTGTTATAAGGTTGCTCCCTCCTGCTCGTCAAAGTCATCCTCAGGGTTGTTCCAAACGACGACCAACACCAGCAAAGTAATGGAGCGAACACAATCTACTTAGCTCCACGACAACCAACTCAAAATGTCGATCAATTTTTCACAAAAAACCAAGGAGGTGTTGATTCCCACATTTGATTCGCCAATAACTGTTATGCCACATGCAAATGCCAATCCATTCGATCCTGATGCTTACTTCATTGATTCACTCAATCCCACTTGATCTCGATGCTGTAAACTATTGGGCTCAGATTAGTCTGCATAGTTCAAATAATGGTTGATACCAGGCTTCTACAAGCTAACAATGGGCTTCTAAAAATGCTCCCTTTTGCAAGCCCGAACATCTGCTCAAAGCACAACGCTTTCCGACACTGTGTCATTGTTTCTCCACGCTCTCAGTCCCCTTGTCATACAGATCTGTTCACGGCTATAGATTTGTTCCCAACTTTTCTCCCACTATGCTTTTTGCAATTAATCTTCAAATGGAGTCCACGCGGGTCTCTACCTCCTTCCAACAACTCCACACAGTGCTTGATCTGCCAAAGGCTTGCGGGTTCTACTGAGACAAGTACTTAACAGGTTCTTCAAAAATGGTGCGATCATCCAACAATGGTGTGTCACTATGCAACCTCTTTTTCAATCTAAATGCTCACTGCACTTACACAATGAGACAAAAAATAAAGCTCAAATAATGAAAAAAAGTTCACAACTCGTAGCATCTCACTCGATCCTTCTTATCTCTACACACACTTTCTATAGCACAACTGGTTCAATGTAAGCGATGTAAAGGGTATTTGTTTTCTCATGATTTGGATAACACATTACCCTAGACTTATCCAAATCATGAGTGAAGATAGTAAAGGGTATTTGTTTTCTCATCATTGGAACAAGTCAATGGTGTATTTTCAAGTCAGTTTCAAAGTCACATCAAATGCTTCATCATATAATTATCACCACAAGTTTTTGTTGCACTTCTCCTTTGCGCTACACTTTCACAGTGGTTATGGTTTCTTACACGTTGACAACCTCCAGGTTCTTTAAGTTTGTTTTTCTTATTCTTTTTGTGTTTAATACCTCAAAATTCATCTCAAAATGTTCAATAGGGCGCTTAGCTAGTCAGTTTCACATCTATTCCTTCATCGCTACGCTGTTTTGCTGTGCTACTGCCAAAGCATTAAAATTGGACAAATGATTAAGATTTTGGTGTTATTTCTTGTGTATGGAGGCCCAAGGAGGTTTTTAAGTTTATCATAATTATCATAAAACTATTTTCCTCATCCAGAGACCCCAACACTTAGTCAAACATCTACAGGTGGAAATTTGTCGCGCTAAGGCTTTGCGTTTATCCTGTGGGTGATGTTTTCCAAGGATGGGAGTTTACAATATGAAATTTTTTTATACAATAGGTACTTGATGATTTTCAGGTTGTTTCTCACATCATGATACATTTAGAATCCTAGGAGGTGATCATAAGCATGCAAATCATGAATTCATTGCGATTTTGAAGTAGCACAGCGAATGCGCTGTGCTTCAACACAGTCAACAGTTTGACCTTGAAATTCAAATACAAACCTCTTAAAATTAATTTTCATGGTTATGAAAAGTGTCCTTAAGTTTCTTTCAGATTCAACATTCAAGCATTGATTATATAGTATGAAAAGGAACCTCGCTGCATTTTGACTGCACAGGATTTACTGTATTTTTTATTGTTTTATTAGTTAACTTCAAAATCATTTTCTGACCAAATGGAAATGAATTTTGAAAAATTAAAAGAGGTTTTTGTCAAAAACGAGCTAAAAAAAAAAAAAAAATCCTTTAGTTTCGTCACAGGTTTCATATATTGGAATATTTAAATGAATCTTTACAACCTATTTTTCAGATTTCGTTATTTCCTATATTAGTCATGATCTTTGGGAACATATTACTAGGATTTGGCGAATAATTTTCAAAATATAAGGGAGGTTTCTCTCAAGAGAAAGCTTGTATACATAAAACTCCTTCGGTTTTTTAACAACTATCATGATTCAAGATATATGGTCTAATGTTTGAGCCCTAGTTTCCAAAAATTCAGTCTCTATTTCCTAGAAGGCAGATTCTAAATCTAATGTAACTGGTTCTATCTTTGGGGAAATGGTTGAGCTCGACCTCATAAGTACAAGGATGAGCTAATTGTATATATTTCAAGAATTTTAGCATGAAATATGTTGGTTGGTTAGGGTTTAATTGAGAAGACATTATGCATTATATATTTTCATTAAGTTTTAGTGAATGACGAAGGTTGAAGTCTACTTTTACAGGGATTCATGTGTCAATTTCTTATGGTGATGTTTCCTCCTGTGTATGCAAATTTCTCTCTTTTTATAATCATTCTTTATGTTTTATGTCTTCATGTTTAGTTAAGAAATAATTTGTTTCATAATTCAGTGTTAAGTGATCTGTTATAGCTTGAATACAAGTTCCAAATACCTTGAACAAAAAATTCTCAACACAAAGCCAAACCAAAATAGCTTCTTACTCTTATGATAGTCTCAACGACACTAGACATCACTAGACTTACTCTAGCCTCTCCATGCATAGGTTGCCACACCATGCACAGGTTACCACACGACTCCCGATTCGGCCCTCCACGGGTCAAGTAGCCTAGCAGGTAGGCCACTAGACCGCTAACACAACTCGCTCGACCTTTCACATACACAACTAGCTCTTTTTGACCGACGCTCCTGCTCTACAAATATTCCTCTCTCAGGCCGAAGTCTAAACGCAGACACCACTACACACACACAGGCATCTTTTTGTCAAATAATACTTGGGCATTCCTAAAATCACTCCTACCCACACGTCATTTTCCACAGGTATGGAAAGTATCAGATCTACATGTTTTTTTTGCGCAACTCCATGCTAGTTAGAAACATGCATATTGCCTCACCACACTATCAAAAACCCAAACCCAACATGAGCCTTGCTCTAATACCAACTAAAGTTTAATAATTTACAAACTATGATAGAAATGGATAGCTCTCAGGTGAGGTTAACTCAACCTGAGAGTGCCTCCTTACAAGCCACTTCAATCATTCCTAAAATTTTACAAACACTTCTGCATGGTTAGGCATTCATGAACATTCCTCCCCTTTTTCTGTAATTTCCTATTTAGACTGAGATCCTCTCAACATTTTTTCCAGCAACTCTAACTCTCGATATGCTTCTTCAGCATTTCATCAGAATGCTTCTCCTCATTTTTGTTCTCATTTTGGCTATCGCCATGGGCCAACTTCGTCCCGTTATCTTCACAAATAGGTTATTAGAATTATCCTCTAGTAATTGCATTATATGCAACTATGTATAGATCATCATCATCAATTTTTTACCCTTATGAGAGAATGTGATCTCATATCCTTAATCGCCATGAAAACTTCAATTTATTTTCATTCTTCTTCAAAACCTGCAATCATAGAAAAATTATTATTTTTAAAAACACAAGGATTTCTAGCATTATTTGATTCCTTTTTCATCAAACCTTCCTCATCCTTCTTTGAAATTTCCACATAGTTACAAAAATCTAAATAAGTCTCCTATTAGAATCATCTCCAATGAATGATCCTTGCATTGGTTCACAAAAGTGAACTCCTCCTTATATCATGAACCTTTTCTTAAATTGAAATCCCCTCAACTTCTCATTCCTTAACTAGGCATTCATCCTTTGCCTCATTTTCACTTGCGAAAAATTCCACTTAAATCTCTTATGCAAAGTCCATCTATACCTTTGGTTTTCCCCACATTCTTATAGTATTTACATCATCACATCTAGTTGTACTTTCATAATAACTATTTCTGTATCAAATTTATCATGATTTGATTTCCTATGGCTTCCCTTTAATCATTTATTACGACCATCAATAGCTATACTTCTCCTTTCTCTATGTGATTTCTCTCGTCACTATGGTATCTAGTTAATCCTTTGTAACAAGCCTTCTCCATTACCTATTACTCAATACTCACTAAGCTTTCTCCTTACCTCAACCTTTCAGTATTCTTAGGTTCTATCCACCGGAACCTCCTTCCAAGCACTCGTTTCTCTTCTAGTTTCTCCACTTATCTAGTTCACCTATTTAAAAACCTTTCCTTTTCTCTTTTTTTAAAACTTTTAGCTAGAAAAGGTCCTTTGCCATAGTCTCCAAGAACATCAATTGTTTTTTGTTGCAGTCCCCTTGTTGTAATCATTTCCACCACTACTACCTATAATTAACGAATCTCTTTCACAAGTTGACTAAAAATAAAAATATCAAATTACCTCTTGTTTGAGCTCTTTCAAACTTGCATACTATCGATACAATTTCTCCAATCCTTTTGTTGATTATTTATTGCATTCTTCCATGGTTCTTCCACATCCAAAGAACATGCTTTCCTCCTAAATTGGATTTATTTTCAAAGAAATCCAGTGTTCTTTCTCCAAAATTTTAATCTGTAAATATTAATTTCTTATTCAAATCAAATTAATCATATAAAAACGTTTCACCAATCAAATTTTACTAAACCTAAACTCATGCAAGTTTTGTAAGCTCTATCTCTTAACTTCTTCCACCACAATTATTGTCTCTATTATTTTTATCTACAAATTATCATTTAATGATGTCAATCAACAATAGAGATCTTCATTATCGGAATGCATCTGATCTGTATTGGTTCACCTCACCGAAGTTCTACCCAACTTCTCTTATTGGAATTGTTTTCTCTAATTTAAAATCTACTATTACATATGTCATTGTCCTTTAACTATTAAAAAAACAAGCTTCTACTCACAAAGTAGTAAAATCCTTCCATTTCCTCAAAGAGCTTATGTTTTATTTATTAACCTTCTTTTTAGAGCTTAATCCATGTATTCATCGTTCCACTATCACAATATAAATTGTGAAGTAAAAAAATTTTACTTCATCAGTTTCTACAAACCTGAGATGCTATAAGCTCTTAATCTCCTCCAAGGAGTGTATCTCTACTCTAATTTCCTTTTCCAAAGAGCACGACTGCTCTAATACCACTTAACCTAGGAAAAATCCACTTTTCCTACATCTTCAACTTCTCTACTTCTAGGATGTCAATGCACTACTTACATCAAGGTGTCCATACACCTTTTCATCAATAAATCATGAATTCCCTCTAATCCTCACACAACATCTATGCCTTTACATGATATATCAATACACTAATCCATCTTTAGTTTTAGATTTTACAATAGATGCTGAAACTCTTCTAATTCAAGATTTTCCATAGACTAGAATTCTTCCATTCATAGAGACACAATTTGTGAACACTATATATATATTTATATATATATATATATTATATGTATATATATATATTTATGAACTATATTTGACTAAATCAAATAGTACATATAAATACACTCGACTCTTTTTTTCTCTTCATTCACTCTTTTGTGGAGCGTTTTACATTCATTGCCATGATCTCTTTTCCTCGGGTGTTTTTTTTCTTTCCCGTAAGCTTACAATAGATAGAATTTAGAAACATCATATATTTTTATAGATCCTAAAATCACTCCATAAATCACCCATAAATCATATTTTTCTAAATCCTTAAATCACTCAATCTATCCCTAGAAACACACCATATATCTATTACTATTTCTTTGATAATTAAAGAAAATAAAATTATTTACAATAAGGAACTAAAATTCCTTCTCCATGTCCAAACCCCCTTTGGATATTTGTCTCCAAAAAGCTTTGATAGTTTTGGGAGCGAGAATGCTCCTGCATCATAAATAGAGGAATCACAACTCAATAGTTTGAGGTTTTCTTGAGGAGTTGACCCAGTTTCTTGTGATGCATCTAGCTATTCACTAGAGGCAATGAAGAAATATGTTAACTCATGAAAAAAACCCTAAACCACTAGCTTCAAGGGCACTAAAGGATGGTTTTGAAAGGTTTTTCATGTAGTCAATTCATGTTATGTTCTAAAGGGGCCAATTGTAACCCTAGTCACCAAATTCAAGTTATGATTAATTCATGGAGCTCAAATCCTGAAGGAGCCCAAATTTCAGCCATGGAGCCACTTTTTTGGTGGTAACTAATATACTAATATTTTTTAGTTTGTGGAAACATGTATAAACCCATTTTTTTAATTTGGTGGAGTTGTACAATTTTATATTTCAAAATCAATCTAGTGGAGATCACAGTCTACAAATTTTTTTGTGAAGACATATATATGTATGTATACATTTTCTAAATTGACATACTTTTCGATAAATATTTTGGAGGGACCATATGTGTAGATATTAATGATGAATATGATGAATGTTGAATTTGAGGTGGAGATGTTTAACAGTAAAAATAATTTTGAATTATGGAAACTAAAAATGTGAGATTTTTTAGTACATTAAGGATTGCATAAGGCATTATATGGGAAGAGGAAGAAACTTGCAAATATTACTGATAAATAATTGGAAGAATTTGATGCCAAAGTTCTTAGCACCATTATGTTATGCCTTGCAAATGATGTCCTATTTAATATCATTGTAGAAGTAACAATAAAAGGAATATGGACCATGATGGAAAGCCTTTATATGATGAAGTCCTTGACAAACTGAGTGTAATTGAAGAGACAATTGTATAGTATAAAAATGAAGAAGGTACAAAAATTGAAAATCTTTTGAATTTATCTAATAATATTATATGTTAGTTGAATAGTATGGATGTTAAAATAGAATACAAAGATAAGATAGTTAGATTGTTGTTTTCATTTCCTAAATCATGGGATCATTTTATCACTTCCACTAGATTTAGTTCAACTAATACTCTTGAATATGATTATTTCATTTGGGTGTTCTTGTTTGAGGAGATGTAGATGAAATCAATATTGAAACTTCCACACCATAAGAAATGATCACTATAGATTAGATAAAAAGGAGAAAAGTGAAGATGTTCATCCAAATCAAAGTCAAAATGAATGAATTGTAAATTCAAATGTTGGTATTGTAGTAAGTTAAGGCATCTTAAGACTATTTTTAGAAGAGGTAGGGATCCAAGGAAGATTAAAACAAATAGAAAATTTCAGTTGGATCATATCCATGTCTGATTGATGAAGTTTTATTTATTTTTCATGTCCCTCAATACCATGAAGAATGGCTATCATATTCTAATGCTTCTCATCACATGTCTCAGCATAGAGTTGATTTTCTTCATATGAAGTTGTTGATGATGAAAGTTTTCTTATGGGAAATAATGTTTCTTGTATGACTATTGGGATTGGAAGCATCAAAATTAAAATGTTTGATGGTATCATAAGGACATTAAGAGAAGTTAGACATGTGCCTAAACTAAAGCATGATTTAATTTCTTTGAGGGCTCTGGATTATAGAGGTTACATGTTTATAGGTCAAGGTGCAACACTAAAGTTTCCTAGGGGCACTTTGAGTGTTATAAAGGAAACAATGATTCAATACCTTTACAAGTTGGTAAGAAGTACACAAATAAATGAACCATTGGTGGTATACAAGGAGGTGAATCAATCTACTCATTTGTGTCATCAACAATTTGGTCATATGAGTGAGAAAGGGTTATAGGTATTAACAAATGACACCTTATTTCAATATTTAAAATACTTGAACTTGAATTTCTACAATCATTGTATATTTGGAAAGTAGTCTACACATACATTTAAAGTAGGTGGTAATATTACTAAATATTTTCTTGATTATATCCATTCATATGTTTTGGGTCCACCCCTTATCGTTTGTTTTTGGAGGATCATCATAATTTTTAACATCTATAGATGATTTTTCTAGAAAAGTGTAGGTCTATGTCATGAAAAGAAACTTTTGTTTTTAATACATTTAAATAGTTTAGTGTTATGGTAGAAAATAAAACTAGAAGTAGAATCAAGTGCTTAGAAACAATAATGGAGGTTAGTCCATGTATTTAGAATTTGAAAAATATTACAAAGAAGCTAGGATAGAAAAACACAAAACCATTGTATATACTCCCTAATAAACTCTTTTTGTAAAACAAATGAATACGACTCTTATAGAAATATCAAGGAGTAGTCAATACTAGCTGTTATCTTGTGAATCAATCACCAACAATATTAATAGATTGAAATAAGTCATTTTTATGATTATTAAAATTAAAAAATAATTTTGTGAAACTTATGCTCTTTCTCCTAAAAATCGATGTTGTAAGTTAGACTCTAGATTGAAGAAAGATATCTTATTTTATTATGGTGATGAAACCAAGGGATATGTATTGTGGGATTCTACTATCCACAAAAATCATCATTAGAATAAATATAATATTTGATGAATCCCCTCTCATTAAAGCAATTAATGTAGAACTTGATTTGAAACTATTAGGAACATGTACCACCAAATCAACAAATTCATCTTAAGATTCAACCATATACACAAAATAAGAATAAGGAAGAATATTTTGAGGATAAATAATTTGTGATGTTGAAGATCTTTAGGAAAATGTGGAAATTCTCCAACCAACACCAAGAAGATCTACATGGGAGAGAAATCCTCCTAAAATGTATATCAATTTGGTTTCATTTATTGTTTAGATTACTAAAAATAGGGAAGCTTCTTGTTATTATGAAATAAAAAATAATATCAATAATGATAAATGGAAGATGGAAATGAAAGAAGAGACAGATTCCTTAGAGAAAAGTAAAACATGGTACTTGGTGGAACTTCCTAAAGACAAAAAAAATGTTGGGTATAAGTGGGTACAAGTTGAAGAAATATGTTGATGGTAATGTTGAAAGGTACAAAGCCATATTTGTGACAACAAGGTACTCTTGGATATAATATGTTGATCTACATGAGATCTCTTGACTAGTTGTTAAACATGTTTATGTTTGTATTGTATTGATGCTAGTTGCTTTACTTGATTTATAGCTAGAGCAATTAGATGTTAAAATAACATTTTTACATGGAGATTTGGATGAGGAGATATACATGGAACAAATAGAAGGATTTGTTAAACATCACAAAAAAAGCCAGTTTACAAGCTCAAGAACACATTGTATGGCTTAAAGCAGTCTCTTAGGCAATTGTATACGAAATTTGATTGCTTCATGATGAGCTAGAATCATACTAGAACTGAGTATAAGGATTATGTTAATTTGAAAAGTTTGAATGGTATATTCATTATCTTGGGGATTGGGACAAGAGGAGGTCTAATTCATGTTATATATTTACTCTTGCAAGAGGATATATTAGTTGGATTTAAAATCTTCAAGAAAAAATTACCTTATCCACTACTAAGGTAAAATATATTTTTGTCTAACATGCTTGCAAAGAGCCAATTTGGTTGAAGAGTCTTCTAGGTGAGTTTAAAAGAATAGAGAACAATGTAACCATATCATGTGATAGTTAAAGTATTATCCATTTGACTACAAATCCAATACGTCATAGTAAGACTAAGAATATTTATATTAACCACCATATTGTAAGATAGGTTATTAATAGAGGTGAAGTATATCTTGAAGAGATCCAGACCTTAAAAATAAGTATAACCATGTTTACAAATTAGTATTGTTAGAAAAGCTACAATGGTGTTTGGCTTCTCTTGGCTTACAGAATATGAAAGGGCCTCAAAAAATATATAATATAAATTGTTGTGAAGGTGGAGATTGTTAGATTTGTGACAACAACAATTAAAAGAAACTATAAGAAATCAAAAATTTTGTAAGTATATATTTGGTGGTTTGTTTAATGATGTTGATTTATGAAATTGGTGGGAATTTGTATAACGAATGTAACAGATCTATATAACAAGCACAAATCCATCTTAAATATAGATCTATCATGAGACGAGAGGGATCTAATTTCTTCACTTGCAATTTTTTTTATGATCATACATTATTTAAATGTTTTGTATAGTTATTTATTGCTTTTTGGATATTTTAAAATTTGTATTTTCGCTGAGATGAGCAAAATTTCAACTTTGATGAAGAACAGACAAAGTTACACATCATACTGAGCCATAGAATGAACCTCTCGGCTCAACTAAAAAGATTAAAATGGGTTATAAGTGTAATTTTCTTCTTGATAAATAAAATACCTTACCTTACTTTATGAATATTTCCTTGATTCCTTAACACACTATCAAAATTTTGCAATGTAAAATTTATATTTTTTAAATTATTCATCATCTTTATGCAATCATTTTTATTTTATTAATATTTTATATGAGTTGTACATACCAACATAATCTAGAGAAAGGATAAAAATAAGTTCATATAAAAATAAAAAGTTTATTATGGCTTTCGAAAAGACACACACGTTGAATTTTGGGAGACTATCACAAATGATTCCATAACATTCTTCGGAATATATTAAACTGATACACTTTAGAAATTTTGCACCATGATTTTTAAATCACAAAGATGAAAGTTAAAAACCTTTAACTGCAAGTGTATTTATATATTTACAAAACCAAGTGTATTTATGTATTTATATATACAAAACCAACTAGGTTTGGAATATAATGAGCTAAAACAACCAATGAAATGGTAATGGAAATGTTATAGCGAATAGGGTAATAATTTCGTTGCTAAAATCAACCATATGTTACAAGATCCATAATATAATTGAATATAAAAACAAATAAATCAATAATATAAAAAAAAAATCCAGGATGAATTACCCGGCAAACACATTGGAGATGCTTTTTCACTCATGGAGGAAGAGGGTCAAGCAAGAGGGTGGAGTAGCAGAGGATTCACACAAATCCATGGGAAGAAACGGAGTAGGTCCCCAACATAGAAAGAATAGGGGAGAGGTGTTATTAGATTACTATAAGTTATTATTATTTCGTAACAATTATATTGGACCATAATTCATTATTAATTACTCTAATCTTTTAAATAGAAATTAAAACAAATATTTAAATTGGTTAATAAAAAAATATTAAAATTATATATAAAAAATAATTATTTTTAAAATTTAACATAAGAAATTATATAAATCAAATTAAAATTATTAGTTAAAGTGGTGTTTATTTTAAAATATTTTTTTTAGAATTTTATTTAATTATTAATAATTATTTTTATATAAAATATTTTAGAATATTTTTTATAATAATCACACATCAAAATTAAATTAAATATTGATGAATTTAAACATTTCTTCTAGGTAAACGTCTGTCTGTCCTTTAATCTTAGTCAAATGTCACTTAAAAACGGAGTTGTCTATAATGCTACTTTTTGGAGATTCCAGTGACGGAATCCGGCGGAAGAAATGAGGTTAAATCTTGATTTTTAGCAGTTAAAATGGTTTTTTAACTGCATATTTGGATTCAGCGCCCTGAAAAACCCCTGGGAGCCATTGATTGTGCAGAAACTAGCTATCAAACATGGGATTCCAATGAATTGCTGTCAGATTTTGGCCGGAAAAATCCGCCGGAAAAGCTTTCAAAAAATCGCGTTATAGACTACTGCCTTAAAAACACTAGATCGATGTCACGTTAAACGAAAATTGCAAAAATTTAGATCCCTTTGTGTGCAGAGATCTGAAGCATAACAAGCTCAGAGATCTGTACGTCTCTTGTTCTCTATTGCGAATTATATTTTTTAAGTAGTATTATATTTTTTTTAAGTTGAGATGCTCCTGGTAATTATAAAATAAACAATTACTCATTTATATTGAAAAATGTGTCCATGTCCTCTTTCATAATTACACGCATCATATGCCTGCAATATGATTGAAATGTTGACGAGCATTAAATGATGATGTACATTATAATTTGATGGGGCGGCTAATGAAAGGAACCTACTTTATCTTTGAATATTATACTGATACTGGCATTCATCCATTCGTCTTGAAATTGAAATTACCGGGTCACATGCCAATAATCAGCAGATTGGAACTTTGCCAAAATTTTCCAAATTAAGTATGTTGGAGAGACTGTAAGTGATTTTTTCTCGACGTTAACGCTTAGTTTGTCCGTCTTTTAATCTTAGTCAAATGTCCTTTAAAAAAACCAGATCGATGCCATTTCAGAAAAAAAATTGCAACAATTTAGATCCCTTGACTGATGTTGTAGCTGTTGTCACGCAACAAATTCTGCTCAGCCGGATCCGAGGTGCCAGATGCATACTAGACCACTTGTTTAGTGTCCTCTTTTCTCTGGTTTAGGATTCCTCGCCATCATATATCATTGGCATTTGTTTCAACAATCTTGAATGCATTGTCGTCAGAGACATATAGAATAGGAAGAGATTTTACTTTGTCTTTGATGTTCTGAACAGCGCTAATGTGTTCTTCTGTGTCTACTGAGGTGGATTCTTTTTAAGCCTTTTATTCAATATACTCCTTTCCGTGGCACAATTTTGATAAGAGTTATTGACATAATTCAAACAGCGCAAAAACCTTTGAAGCTGGTTTTTATTTGTAATAACATTTGAAACTCTTAGTAAATTCAAGCCTATGCTTTTTTAGAGAAATTTAGCCATTGAAAATAGTATAGTCGAGAAATTTGATAGTAATTTGGAAAATTTCCATCTTTTTCTTACTTAAAAACTTAAAACTAGACCATTATGCTTTACCAGCTGCTTAAATGTATGAACATGCTTGAAATGGTCCTGGATGTTCTTAGAAAAGATTAGAACATCATCAATGTAAACTATAAGCCAGTCAAAGTATGGCTTAAATATTTTATTCATTACTTTTTGGAATTTAGATGGAGCATTTTTCAAACCAAAAGTCATGACATTCCACTCATAGTGGCCTTGCTGGGATGCTGAAGGCGGTCTTGAACTTATCTTTCTCTGAAATGGCTACTTGCCAAAATGTTGCCTTCAAGTCAAACTTTGAAAATCTCTTAACTCCTGCTATCCTTGCAATCAGACCTCCTTTGTGAGGGATCAGATAAGTATCATTTGCAAGAACATAATTTAGAGGTTTGAAATTTATTACCAACCTTGGAATCCCTCTGATTTGTTCTACTCTTTTGTTGACATAGAATCCATAACAGTTCCAGGGACTGTCACATTCTTTGATGAGCTTTCTGTCTAAGAATTGTTTAATCACTTTTTCACAGAGATCTCTATATTCTTTACTCATAAGAATAGCTCTATTTTTACAGGGCTTACCTATATATCCTTCTTTGTATGGGAGCTCAATAGTATGCTGCTTTCGGTGCCAGAGTGCATTTGGTTCTTCTGAGCAGCATTCGCCCTCAATTTGTTTTCTCAATTCCTCAATTTTTCTCCTAATCTAAGGATTCTTCAGTTGTTCTTCTACCGTAAGTGTAGATTTCAGATCTGTCAGTTTGGCTTCTACTTTGTCCAGCTTTCAGTTTGACTTCTACTTTGTCCAAATTTTAGACAGTTTGGACCATTGTAGAGACTCTAGGATTTGAGATATAGGGCAACTCAATCTTTTTTGTTATTCCTTTTGAAATAGGAACAGAAATAAAATAACCAGCGTTGTTTTATTTTAATCTTGTTGACCCATGTGGCTCAACAACTGCTAGGAATATATTTCCTAGAATACAGTGAACTCGGATGTCTACGACTGGAAATTTCAAATTGATGCAGTGATGTTCAAAATAGTTAGAAGCCTTAGGAACTTCCTACTTGAGCGTTTTGTCGCTAGCTATACTCGTGGGCTTGTTCTTACTGAATTCCATGGGCTTGTGGCTAGCTTCTTCAGTCGATTCTTACCATCAGATCCCCTATACTCGGGGGCTTGTCGCTAGCTTCTTCAGTCGATTCTTAGCATCAGATCCCCTATACTCGCGGGCTTGTCGCTAGCTTCTTACCATCAGATTCCCTACACTCATGGGCTTGTCACTAGCTTCTTCAGTCCATTCTTACCATCAGATCCCCTATACTGGTGCATTTAGCCAAGCTATCATTTTATGTGAGGCATAGATTTCTAATAAAATAGCTCTTGTCAGTTCAACGGTCTTAACGATTGACGTGGACATTTTCTTTTTCCTGTGGAATGAATTTATACAAACGTCCGAATGAGAATGGACGAATCATACTTAGGCAAAACATCAGTCTGTTTAGACTAATAGATGAGGATGTACAAACGCTTAACAAGAAATCATATTTTTCTTTTTATGTTACATGAAATGGATTATCTTAAATGTATTGGTCGACAATATTTCTTTAAAAAATACAAAACTAACACAAAGTTTTTAAAATATTAATAAATTCATTCTTATTCTTAAGAGCATGTTAAATATTTTAATGTGCATATAAAGTAACATGAACTTAGATCAATCTTAAAGTTAGTAAGTATTGAGAAGGATAAAATTTTTTAATATATAAATTTATTTTAAAGCAAAAAGAGATTTTACCCATGTCAAAATTCATAGATCCAAAATTAACATAAATGTAGGTTAGTTTAATTTCTCTTTTAAATAGGCTATATTCCACATTAATATCATGGGTCAATACCAAGAGTTCTCATAAACATGGAGTTCATTGATAACTTAAACAAGTCAAATTTACATTTAATAATAATATAAAAGTTTTTTTTTTTTATTTTTAGTTTGAAGTTATTTTTATTTTAACATTAGGTTATTTTTATTTTATTTTATTTTGACCAAGTGAAATGTTTCCCTGATATTAGGTGCAACAATAATTTTATATCACAATCAAATTTAAATACTTTAAAAATATATTATATTTTCAAAAAACAATTGAGTGTGAAAAAATGTATAATTTATATATTTTATAAAAATATTTTAATACAGTACTTTAAATAAATTATTTGAATACTAGGTTAATTAATCTATTTTAATATCAACTTTTTATAATGTAATATATAGATAAAGTGAAAATAAAATAATATTTATTTAATCTTAATCATAATAAAATATTTCAATGTCTAAAGAGAAGAATTGATTAAAAGGAAAAAAAATTAGTTATTTTCTGATAATAATAATAATTTAATTTAAGGAAATGATTCAACTAGACATCAAATTGGTGTATGGAACCCGTATTTGTTGGAGAGAAGACTTATCTCTAAGGAATTGATTGTTAAACATTATAGAGCCATACATACTTTAGGCTCCTTTAGATTTGAACCTATTCTTAACCATTAAGGACATGTGTAATTCATTTAAGTCTTAAAATAAAATTACTATTCATTTAAAAATATTAATAATTAAAAAAAAAAATTCAATATATAAAGCTAAGTAATATTAATGTTAAAATATATATTAATAATAAAAAACATTTTAATGTGTAAACTAAACTCAAACAATAAAACATTGCTATTTATATATATATATATATGGTATTATATAATATATATATATATGATTAAAACTATATATCATAAAACAATTTTAAAAAATCAATTGTTGTGGTTAAAATATTTTAAATACTATGTCTATCTTATATTTTTGGTGTTTTTCAGGTATATCTTTTAGACAATTTTGTTTAAAATTCATTAAATATTTGTCAGAATTTAAGTTTAAATTATGTAGCCTACACAATCTAAATGCCCAAAAATATTTGCAATACATTAAAAAAATGCAATTTAAATAATAAAACACTATATAGTGTGTGCATGTGTGTGTATAAATATGAAAGTAAGTTGTTAAAGTTGTTCAATATTAATGAAGTTTTATTGTTGTGTTACCAAATGATAGATATCACTATAGAATATTCCGATATAATTTTCCAATCAATAATATTTGATTGCATTGAAAACTAGGGTTGTTATATAAATTAAATAGTTGATGAATAGGATAGTCATAAAAATACTTACTTCATTATACATTTGGCATTACCAATTAAAAAAATAATCAAATAATAATAATAATAATAACAATTATTATTATTATTATTAAAAAATTGATATGTGAGTTAAACATATATATTTTTACAAAATCATGTAGTAATTTTATTTTTGTTATGGAGATTCCCCTCACTTTACTATGGATATTTGTAGCACATTTCACTATCAACTATGTAAAAACAAAAAACAAAAAAACAAAAAAATAACATGAAATAAAAATATCGCAAGAAGGTTTAATCAATCATTAAAGAATTGTCCTTATCACATATTTGAATTGATGTGATATTTTTATTTTTATTTTTTTACATAGTTGATAGTTAAATGGTATGAGAGTTCAGGTTCGTACACTGAGAATCTTTGGGGAAGTTACGTATATATGAATAAATGTGAAATTAATCAAAATAACTAAGTAAATGTGCATGTGAACACAGAGACCCGCATCAACACAAAAAGGGGTTAGAATGCAGAGAAGCCCAAGACCACCAAGCTTGTTAGAGACAAATTATGTGAATTACAACCCTAACATTTGGATACAGCTAGGAGAGGAATCTCTTTAAGATAATGATGTCCTACTCGAAACCATTCAGCAACTGCGTGCTGAGATGTCAAACTTAAGAACAGACAATGAACGGTTACGACTAGAACATGAGAGAATTCTTAGAAGTCTATCTAATCGATAGAACCAACGAAATCTAGACCCCAGAGCTAAAGATAAAGAGAAAACCCCAACGGCTCAGCATGGAGAAGAGAATTTTGAGTTAGCTGAAAAAGATGGGGAAGATGAAGAAGGATGTTCGGACAACATCTCCAACCAGCACAAGACAAAAAGATAGACATTTGAGTTACAAGGAGAATTCAAAAGGATTAAATCGTCACTCTTCGAAGGAGAATCTGGAGAGGTGGCGGAAGCTTGGTTAATTGACATGAGAAAATACTTTTAGATTTAGGATTACACCGAAAAACTGAAAGCACGTTTGTCAGATTATCGGTTAAGAGGTAAGGCTACTCTTTGGTGGGAGGAAATTAAGACTGTGAGGAAAATCGATGAAGAACAGGTCACGTGGAAGTAGTTTCAAAAGCATTTCAAGGATAAGTATTTAAATGAACGTTATTATGAGGAAAAAGCAAAGGAATTTCACAAGTTAATATTGGGAACTGTTGGAGAGGTAAATCCCCTCTACGGATAGAGGCGATCCCTACTAGCCCAGAACGGGTCTAGCAACAATCAAACAATGCTATCACGCAAGTTCCTAATTGCAAATAAAAGGTAGATGATGAAGACCTACTTGGATTCCAACGCTTTCGTTCGTAGAAGAGATGTCGCCCATGCTCCTTTGCTTTGGCCGGTCACAATCCTCCACTATCTCTGTGAACGGACACCTACACATAAAGAGAACAACACAAACACCAGCGTGAAATCTAATATATGCAATTATACATTAGTCAGGAAGGACATAATTCAACATTAATCATTACAACAATGAGAATGGAACCATAATTATAGTCATCTATTATTAATAATCAACAAAGGAGAATACAACCAGCGTCCTGACATCAAGTCCTCCTTTGGCTGGGTGCCCAGCTACACAAGTCTTGCAAAGCTTGAAGGGATGAGGGACAAGCCTCTCTCTCTTTCGTGACAAGATCTCCTTACTTAGGTTAAGCCTTATGGACACAAAGAAGGCTCTTGCAACTCTAATATCTTGATATCTTCCTTTCTGCACAAGTATTACTACTACCACCACTAAAACTAGCTTTCTCAAGGCATGGAGACAAGCTTTTATAGATGAGAAGGAAGGGATAAGATCAATCACAACAATAATGGATTTGGCTTCATCACTTGGAAACTTCTATGGAATGGTGGCAAACTACCTCCCATTCAAGGAGATTCGAAGCCAAACCATCCTCACTTAACTTGGATTCAGTTGGTGAATGAGTTGGATAGAACTTTTGAAGGTTGATTGGTTAAAAACTTTGCCCAAAAAGGTTGGCGCGATTGCGACTCTGGGACAGAGCGCTAATAGCGCGCCCCTTTTATAGGATTTTCCCCATTGGCGCGGGCAGAACACAGTGGGCCAACACTAATGTAAAAAGGGATATTTTTAAGGGCAAGCTGCAGGAGATGTCTTCAGGGCATATGAAGCTCATGTTCAGAGGGAAATGACGCAAGTGGTTTCAAGTCTTGTCACTTCTCACAAGTCCCGGAATGAGTCCTCCAAGGTGCAGGAGAGGGGTAACAGGGACGGTGACAAACGGTGACAAATTACTGTGTAACAGGAACCTTAACGATGGATGAATATGTGAAACGATTCACCTCCTTACTACGATATGTGCCTTATATGCAAGAGGAATACGCCAAGTTTCATTAGTAGCTTACCCAATTTTATGAAGGAGAAGCTTGAGTTTGATTATCCAAGAACCATGGATGATGCGGTGCGAAAATCTTGCATTTGCTACCAGCAAATGAAACAAAAAAATGAAGGACCTAAAGGAGGACTGAACAGGAAAGGAAGGAACTCGATCCCAAACAGACAAAGAAAATTTACTAATGGCAGGAATATACAACAAAAAAGTCTCAGTAAATTTCTAGCAAGGAACGAGCCCAAAGTTACATATTTTGAAAATAGACAGTCAGAAGGAGTTAATAAATTTGTTAACGACCAGCAGTCAAAACCGCCTCTTCAATGTTGGGGATGTAGAGAACCCCACTATTACAAAAACTGTCTGCATAAAGCAAGGATGGAACAACTATCAAATATGCAAGAAGCTTTCATGGTTGGAGAAGTGGCGAGGAACATGCCCAAAATTAGTGCTCCTCTAGACGACCATCAAGAAGAATACCAACCCACGATGATTGAATGTGAAGGAATGATTGCTAAGAAACCAATCTCTATTTTGTTTGAATCTTGGTGCTAGCCTAAGCTATGTTAGTTCTAAGTTTGTAGAAAGTTGTCAGCTGCAGAGCAGTAAGTTTCCAAAACCATGGTTAGTTCAATTATCCACAAGGGAAAAAAGAAGGCTAATTGCAAAAACAGAACGTTGTCCTATAACAATTTCAGGACAACCCATTTACGTTGACCTTAATATACTCCCTTGGGTTCATACGACATTTTAATAGGGATGGATTGGTCGGAAATATTTTGTTCCCTAGTTGATTGTACGCAGAAAATGTAAGTTTTATCACTGAGTCAGGCCAAAAGCAGGAACTTCAAGGAATCAAGACAAATACCAAGTTACGTACTATTACTACTAGTCAGCTAGGAAAATGGATTAGGATGTTGTCCAGGTGGGATTTACGAACTCCAAAAATAAAATGAACTCCTTGGAAAATATTCCTGTTATTCATGAATTTGCTGATGTATTCCCTGAATCCATTCCTGGGTTACCACCCAAGCGTGATATTAATTTCACCATCGAACCAATTTCGAGTGTAGCCCCTATATCCAGGGCCCCTTATCACATGAGTATACCTGAGCTAACAAAACTCAAATGTAGCTTCAATAACTTATGGATAAAAAGTATATCCACTCCAATGTGTCCCATTGGGGAGCCCCCATACTTTTCATACGGAATAAAGACGGAACTTTGAGATTATGCATCAATTATCATCAATTAAGTAAACTGACCATCAAAAATAAATATCACTTGCCACGTATTGATGATTTATTTGATTAGGTGCAAGGAGCCAAAGTATTCTCGAAAATCGATTTAAGGTCCGGCTACCACCAAATAAGGATAAAGGAGGAAGACATTTGCAAAATTGCATTCTGAACTCAATATCATCATTACGAGTTCGTGGTGTTGTTGTTTGGTCTCACAAACGCCCCAACTACTTTTATGAGTTTGATGCATGGTATTTTCCAACCTTATCTTGATAAATTTGTACTGATTTTTATTGATGACATTTTAATATTCTCCAAGAATCAAGAAGAACATGAAAAACATATGAGGATAGTGTTGCAAACACCGCAGGAAAATTAGGTATATGTCAAATGTAGCAAGTGTGAATTTTTCAAAAGTCAGATTCAGTACTTGGGTCACATTATATCAGCAGGGGGAATAGTAGTGGACCGTTAAAAGATCAAAACCATTATGGAATGGATCGTCCCAAAGAATGTTTCTAATATTAGGTCATTCTTGGGTTTGGCCGCGTACTACCGTTGATTCATTGAAGGATCTTAAAAAATTGCTTTTGCAATGACCACATTACAGAAGATGGGACACACTTTCCGATGGACAGTTGAATGTTAGCAAAGCTTTGAAAGACTAAAACACCTACTTACCACTGCACCTGTGTTAAAGGTAGCAGATCCAGAAAAGTCTTTTGTGGTTTGCATGGATGCTAGTAAAGAAGATATTGGCGGATTGCTGACACAGGGAGGAAATTTTATTTCCTATGAATCACAAAAATTGCAAGAGTATGAGCGGTGATATTATTCTTACGACCTTGAATTAACAACAGTAGTGTATGCACTTAAAATGTGGTGACTCTACCTGTTGGGGAAGAAATTTCTGCTATTAACAGATCATAGCAGCCTTACAAACCTTTTTAAGCAGTTTAGCTTAAATGCGCGGTAAGCCAGATGGACAACATTTTTGAGTGAGTTCGATTTTAAAATGAAACATCATAAAGGGGAGGAAAATCGAGTGGCTAACACATTACGCAGGAAATTACATTACATTTATGAGGTCCAAATCAGTCAGGTACACTCAAACATCCTTGAAATAATAAGGGAAGCCTCCCTCAAGGATACAGAGTACACTTTTTGCTAGCTTCTTCCGTCGATTCTTACCATCAGATCCCCTATACTCGTGGGCTTGTCGCTAGCCTTTTTGGTCGATTCTACCATCAGATACCCTATACTCGTGGGCTTGTCGCTAGCTTCTTCAGTTGATTCTTACCATCAGATCCCCTATACTCGTGCATTTCGCCAGGCAATCATTTTATGTGAGGCATAGATTTCTAATAAAATAGCCCTTATTAGTTCAACTGTCTTAACACATGACGTGGACGTTTTTTTTCATGTGGAATGAATTTATACAAACAATCGAATGAGATACCCAAGCAAAAGAACAGTTTGTTTAGACTAATCGATGAGGATGTACAAATGCCTAACAAGAAATCATATTTTTCTTTTTATATGACATGAAATGGATTATCTTAAATGTATTGGTCGACAATATTTCTTAAAAAATTTAAAAAATAACGCACCTGTTTTAAAATATTAATAATTTCATTCTTATTCTCAACAACAGGTTAAATATTTTAATGTGCATATAAAGTAACATGAACTTAGATCAATCTTAAATCTACCAAGCACCTAAAAGGATCAAATTTTTTAATATACAAATTTATTTTAGAGCTAAAAGAGATTTTACTGATATAAAAAATTCATAGATCCAAAGTTAACATAGATATAGGTTGGTTTAATTTCTCCTTTAAATATGCTATACTCCACATTAATATCGTGGGCCAATACCAAGAGTTCTCATAAACATGGAGTTCAAAAATCATTGATAACTTAAACAAGTCAAATTTACATTTAATAATAATAATAATAATATAAAAGTTTTATTTGTATTATTTTAGTTTGAAGTTATTTTTATTTATTTTATTTTGATTAGTGTGGAAATGTTACATGATATTAAGTGCACAATAATTTTATATATATTCAAGTTAATACTTAAAAACTATATTATATTTTCAAAAAAAAAATTGAGTGTGAGAAATGTATATTTCATACTTTATAAAATATTTTATACAAATTTAAATAAATTATTGAACACTGGGTTAATTATATATTTAATATCAACTTTTATAATGAATTATAATAAATGAAAAATATCATATTTATTATTATCAAATAAATATTTTAATGTCTAAAAAAGAGATTAATTTAAAAGAAAAAATTAGTTATTTTCTATATAATAATATTATTCTAATTTAAGGAAATGATTAAGCTAGACATCAAATTGGTGTATGGATCCCATGTTTGTGGGAGAAAGAACTACCTCTAAGTAATTGATTGTTAAAAGTTATAAAGCCATACATACCTTAGGCTCCTTTGAATTTGAACCTATTCTTAACCATTAAAGACATGTGTAATTCATTTAAGTCTTAAAATACAATTACAATGCATTTGAAAATATTAAATAATTAAAATCAATATCTAAGCTAAGTAATAGTGATGTTTAAAATATATTTAATAAAAAAGATTTATACTGTGTACATAAACCAACATAAAACATTGCCAATATTCATGTTAATAAAAGATTATATATATATTATATTATTTAGGGGGTTAAAACCTATATATATATAAAACAATTTAAAAAAAAAATTGTTGTGGTTAAAATATTTAAATAGTATACCTATCTTATATTTTTGGTCTTTTTCAGGTATAACTATTAGACAATTTTGTTTAAAATTCAATAAACATTTGTCAGAATTTAAGTTTAAATTATGTAGCTTACACAATCTAAATGCCCAAAATATTTCCAATACATTAAAAAATACAATTTAAATAATAAAACACTACATAGTGTGTATATGTGTGTGTGTGTGTGTGTGCGTGTGAAAGTAAGTTGTTAAAGTTGTTCAATATTAATGAAGATCTATTGTTACAAAAACAATGAAAGGGTTATGTTACTAAAGGATAGTTATCACTATAGGATATTCCGATATAATTTTCCAACTAATAATATTTGACTGCTTTGAAAACTAGGGGTGCTATATAAATTAAAAGGTTGATGAATAGGATAGTCATAAAAATACTTACCTCATTATACATTTGCCATTACCAATTAAAAAAAAATTAATCAAATCATAAATAAAATATAATAAATTAATAACAATAATTATTATTACTGTTATTATTATTAAAAAAATTGATATGTGAGTTAAACATATTAATATATGAATTTTCAAAAGCATTTAGTATTTTTTTTTTTTATGGAGATTCCCCTCACTTTACTATGGATATTTGTAAGACATTTCGCTATCAACTATGTAAAAAAAAAAAAAAAAAAAAACAAAAAAATAACATGAAATGAAAACATCACAACAAGTTTTAATCAATCATTAAAGAATTGTCCTTATTGCGTATCTGAATAGATCTAAAACATATCAATTCAAATACGCGATAAGGACAATTCTTTAATGCTTGATTAAACCTTGATGTGATATTTTTATTTCATTTTTAATTTTTTAATTTTTTTGTACATAGTTGATAGTGAAATGTGTTACAAATGGTATCAAAGTTGAGGTTCATACACTGAGACTCTTTGGGGAAATTATGTATATATGAATAAACGTGACATTAATGAAAATAACTAAGCAAATGTGCATGTGAACACAGAGACCCACATCAACACAAAAAGGGGTCAGAATTAGAGGAGCCCAAGACCACCAACCCTACTAGAGACAACTTATGTGAATGCTAACCCTGACATTTGGATACAACTAGGATAGGAATCTCGTCAAGATGATGATGTCCTACTCGAAACCATTCAGCAACTACGTGGTGAGATGCCAAATTTAAGAGCAGACAATGAACAATTACGATTAGAACATGAGAGAATTCTTAGAAATCTATCTAATCGACAGAACCAACGAAATCTAGACCCCAGTGCTAAAGTTGAATATTCTGAAAACAAACAATCATAAGGAGTTAATAAATTTGTTAATGACCAACAGTCAAAAGCGCCTCTTCAATGCTGGGGATGTGGAGAACCCCACTATTACAAAAACTGTCCGCATAAAGCATGGATGGAACAACTATCAAATATGCAAGAAGCTTCCATGGTTGGAGAAGTGGCAAGGAGCATGCCCAGAATTAATGCTCCTCTAGACGACCATCAAGAAGAATACCAGCCCACCAAGACTGAATGTGAAGGTACGATTGCTAAGAAACCTATCTCTTTTTTGTTTGATCCTGGTGCTAGCCTAAGCTATGTTAGTCCTAAGGTTTTAGAAAGTTTTCAACTACAAAGCAGTAAGTTTCCAAAACCATGGTTAGTTCAATTATCCACCGGAGTAAAAATAAGGGTAATTGCAAAAACAAAACGTTGTCCTATAACAATTTCAGGACAACCCATTTATGTTGACCTTAATATACTTCTTTTGGGTTCATACGATATTTTAATAGGGATGGATTGGTTGGAAAGATTTTGGTCCCTATTTGATTGCAAGAAGAAAACTGTAATTTTTATCATTCAGTCACGCCAAAGGAAGGAACTTCAAGGAATCAAGACAAATACCAAGTTGCATACTATTACTACTAGTCAGCTAGGAAAATGTATTAGGATGTTGTCTAGGTGGGATTTAAGAACTCCAAAAATAAAATGACCTCCTTGGAAAATATTCCTGTTATTCACAAATTTGCCGATGTATTCCCTGAATCCATTCCTGGATTACCACCCAAGCATGATATTTATTTCACCATCGAACTAATTCTAGGTGTAGCCCCTATATCCAGGGCCCCTTATCACATGAGTATACCTGAGTTAACAGAACTCAAAATGCAGCTTCAAGAACTTCTGGATAAAAAGTATATCTGCCCCATTGTGTCCCCTTGGGGAGCCCCCGTACTTTTCGTACGGAAGAAAGATGAAACTTTGAGATTATGCATTGATTATAGTCAATTAAATAAACTGACCATTGAAAATAAATATCCCTTGCCATGTATTGATGATTTATTTTATCAGGTGCAAGGAGCCAAAGTATTCTCAAAAATCGATTTAAGGTCCAGCTACCACCAAATAAGGATAAAGGAGGAAGACATTTTCCAAACTGCATTCCGAACTCATTATGGTCATTACGAGATCGTGGTGTTGTCGTTTGGCCTCACAAACACCCCAGCTACTTTTATGAGTTTGATGCATGGTATTTTCCAGCCTTATCTTGATAAATTTGTAGTTATTTTTATTGACGACATTTTAATATACTCCTAGAATAAGATGATCATAAAAAGCACCTGAGGATAGTGTTGCAAACGCCGCAGAAAAATCAGCTATAAGCCAAATGTAGCAAGTGTGACTTTTTCAAAAGTCAGATTCAGTACTTGGGTCACGTTACATCAACAGAGGGAATAATAGTGGACCCTCAAAAGATCAAAACCATTATGGAATGGATTGTCCCAAATAATGTCTCTAATATTAGGTCATTCCTAGGTCTTCCTAGGTACTACCGTCAGTTCATCGAAGGATTTTCAAAAATTGCTTTCCCAATGACCTCATTACAGAAGAAGCGATGCACTTTTCAATGGACAGTTGAATGTCAACAAATCTTTGAAAGACTAAAACACCTACTTACCACTGTACCCGTGTTAGAGGTAGCATATCCAGAAAAGTCTTTCGTGGTTTGCATGGATGCTAGTAAAGAAGTTGTTGGCGGATTACTGACACAGGAAGGAAACATTATTGACTACGAATCACGAAAATTGAAGGAGTATGAGAAATGATATTCTTCTTACGACCTTGAGTTAACAATAGTAGTGCATGCACTTAAAATGTGGCGACTCTACCTGTTGGGGAAGAAATTTTTGCTATTAATAGAATTTCTTTAACCAGCCTATCTTGAATGCTTGGCAAGCCAGATGGACAAATTTTTTGGGTGAGTTCAATTTCAAAATGAAACATATTAAAGGGTAGGAAAATCAATTGTTTAATGCATTAAGCAAGAAATTACATTATATTTATGAGGTCCAAATCATTCATGTACGCTCAAACATCCCTGAAATCATAAGGGAAGCCTCCCTCAACGATCCAGAGTACACTTTTCTTTGGTAGTAGGCAAAGGAAGCTTAGTTGAAAGGGGAAATATCATATTTTGAAATAAATTCATATGATATCCTCACCTTCAAAAATAGAATATATGTTCCTAACCAAAATTCTGTTAAACAATTGATATTGGTTGAGTTCCACAGGAAACCATGTGTTGGCCACCCAGGGTACCAGAAGTTGTTTTCAGCCATCAAGAAAGGTTATTTTTGGCCTAGGTTAAGGAAAGACGTCACTCAGTACTTGTACAAATGTTTGGAGTGTCAGCTGGTGAAGGCAAAACATCACCATCCCATTGGTTTGTTGCAACCATTGCCCAGTTTGGAGTGGAAATGGTAGACCATATCTCTAGACTTCATCGCCAGCTTACCTTGCACCAAGAAGTAGCACGACTCAATTATGGTGGTGGTGGAAAAATTGAGAAAAACCACTCACTTTATACCTGTGAAATCCAGTTACAAAACTGTGGAAATTGTAGACATATTTATGAGGGAAATTTTTCGTCTGCATGGAATACCTAGGGTGGTAATTTTTGATAGGGATGTAAAATTTACATCCACATTCTGGAAAACCCTCTTTTTAGGATTGGGTACCCAAATCCAATTTATTACGACTTACCATCCTCAAATGGATAGACAAACCGAACGAGTGAATCAATTGCTGGAGGACATGTTACGTATGTTTGTGATGCAACAACTACATAAGTGGGAAGACTATCTCCACCTAGTGGAATTTGCTTAAAATAGTGGGCATCATGAGTCACTAGGCATGTGCCCCTTTAAGATGTTATATGGGAGAAGGTGCAGAGTACCCATAGATTGGAATAGTCCAGTCAATAAACTAGCCTTGGGCCCTCACATGCTAGCATAATGGAGGAGACGGTTAATAAGGTTCGATAAAATCTAAGGGCTACCCAAGAGAGGCAGACGATGTTGGCAGATAAAAAGAGGACATACAAAGAATTTTAGCTAGGGGATCATGTATACCTAAGAGTAAAGCCCTAAAAAAGTTCCTTACAATGGAGGGGTTGTGCCAAGTTAGAACCCCGGTACTGTGGACCCTTTCAAGTCTTGGAACGGGTTGGATCGGTAGCATATAATCTTGCATTACCAAGCCATATCTGGGTCCACAATGTTTTCCATGTTTCCTTGCTAAAAAAATATGTGTACAACCCTCAACATATAATTAGCTGGGAAAATATTCAGGTAATCAGTTAAGTATAATACATAACTTTTGGATAAATTGTTTTGAGAAAGTTGTGACTAGGAATTGTTTATGTGTAGGTCAAACCAGAAGGAGAATTTCTAGCAGAACCTCTTCGTATTCTTGATCGGAGAGAAACCAACTTGTGGAAGCAAGCCATCACCCAAGTTAAAGTGTAATGGAAGCACTTTGGCTTGGATGAGGGCACCTGGGAAGAAGAGGAATTTATGTGGAAAGCCTATTCGGAGTTATTTTCTTAAATCAGAAAGAACACCAGGGATGGTGTTCCTCATATGGGGGGGAAGATGTAACACCCCAAGCTACATAAGCAATCACTGTGGTTATTAATTTTTAGTTTACCATTTACTGCATTAATTTTCTTACTTTATGTTGTTAAAATGATAAATAACTGAGGCTGGAAGGCTAAGATATATTTTGTTACCTAACTAATGGATAATTAGGAGTTAAGGTATTTTAACAAAAAACTATTTGAAACAGTTAAAAAAAAATAGTTACTCATCTATGCCTGGGGGGCGGGGGAATATAGATGGGGGAAGGAGTCCAGACAGGGGAGAGATCCTTGAGTTGGGTGAAATAAACAAGTGGGAAAATACTCAATTATAGTTTGCAAGGTACATGACTTAAGGTTGGACAGTGAGTCCTAAGGCCTAAGGTACTGACTGTGGATGGTCTCATCTCAACTGTGACGAGAAGGAAGTGCTCGGGGGAGAGTCTATACGTAATTGCCAAAATCGAGGCTGGGTGGCGAGACTTTCCAAATAGGAACATAGTCGCATAGTTTCAAGTCTGTGGACAGATAAGTAATTTAAATTTATCTTCAATAATTGTTAGTGGAATGTGGCATCACTAGCATTGCAGGTAGAAGTAATTAGAGTATTAATTAGCATTTGAATCCCATATAACTACAATTGGACAGAGAATAAGATTGCATTACATAAATTTAGGAGAACAGACATTAAATTTCTCAACCAAAGTAATATTGATCATAGCATGCATAAGTGAAGGCATTTTGTTGTAACAAATAAATATAGATGTCTTGTTGTAACAAATAATTATGGAGGTTTTACTTTAACAGATAAGTATAGATATTTTTCTCATGAACCCATGAAATTGGTAAAGACCACAACTTGATTGTAGGTAAAGAAATTTCTGCGAAAGTAGGATTCAGAGTTCCAATGGAAAACAATAGAAAGGGAAAGGAGCGACAGTCAATCAACAAACTCGAATAACTAGAAATTGCCATCCATTACTTTACAATTATTTTCAAAAATAAACAAGGAGAGAAACAGTAAAGGACCTTCACCATTCATCTTAGAAAATACTTTACTGTGAGGATTCATTTTATTAAACACAAAGGGTTGAAAACTTAAATGCAAAGTTCTTTCCAAAGACTGAAACTATAATTATGAATTGAGTTCTTCATGACAGGTCTCGCCTCACGGCCTTGAGAGTTTCTCTTCAAACATTAAATAACAGTAAAGCAAAGTCCAACTCAATTTAAAAAGAAAAACAAAGTATCCCTTGGCTGAATAGCAAATCAAGCATGACTCAGGACCCATGGAATGCTACGCACAGCATACACCCACAAGCATTACAACCAAACCAAAAAAAATGTATCAACGGTCGCCCAAAATCAACATTTCAAAGAAAAAACCCCACATAGATATCACCTAAGAAATTAAAGAACTAGTGAGGAGTACTCCAACCTGAAACTAACAACGGGAGTCCGTGAACCCTCAATCATGTATAATACTACCCTTAACCAAGCAAAGCGCAAACCATGTATAGGTTAATACTTGCAACCAAAAAATGAGTGACCTTAGAGTCTGGAGGAAAGCTAACCATTAACATGTACATCTAAAAGAACATCCCGAGTACTCTAGCTTACCTAAGATTGGGAAAATCATGTAGATGGCAGACCACTTACAAACCACCATACACAGTTAGTGAACCGGGTGGGGAGATAATTCGAATTAAAATAATAACAGAAACCAGAGGAGGGCATGGTGAACTGCACACTTACCTGCCTATGATCGGCATCAGTTCCTGCTACCTTCCACATATTCAAAAATTTGAAGAGAAAACCCTAAACGGTTGGGGTAATTAGTTAGTTTCCAAACCAGATGAAACCCTGAGGTGAAAACCAACCTCAAATAGCTTAAAGCACTAGAACAGTGAAATGTCGAGTGGGAATGATTACCTCCTAGTGAGGGTAAGGCGTAAAATCCCATTGAAAATAGAAATGATGGTCATAAATATTTCTAGCACAATGAAGAGACAGCTTTGTTGCAAAGCAACCAAGCCAAAACACCAAAAATACCAAATGACCCCATAGTCGGCTGACATGGGAGAATTGGTTAGTTGACAAAACCCTAACCCATCCACGCCATCGAATCGCCATCCACAGATCGGACGGAGCAGATCGGACCACCTGTTGCAGGTCAACCAATGCCTCTCACTAGTACATGCAGTGAGATGGATAATGTTGTTGTCGTGTGTCTCTGGGTACTGGTAGCATTTAACGAAGGTCCGATCGCAAACCTCAAACCCATTGGGAAGCCATGTGAACAATAAATACAAAACATCGAAAACCTTGAAGTGCACATTGCAACGAATGAAACAGATCAATTTAGATATGTGATAAGGACAATTCTTTAATACCTTGTTGTGATATTTTTATTTCATATTATTAAGTTTTTTTTTTTTTTTTTTACATAGTTGATAGTGAAATGTGTTACAATATTCTTAACTATAAATACAATTTATTACAATACCACAACTTAGTACTACCACAAGACCAAAAATCTATAACTCATATTTACATGGCACACTTTCATATGACATTTTTTTAATTAATCAATTTAAATAAAAGTGAATAAAGGGAATAAGTATTCTTGAGATGAATCTCAATCTAAGATATGTGAATACTAAAAATATTTTGGAATATTTCATGCAGTTAAATGCATATCATCTACCTAATAATTTTTGGTAACTAAATTAAAACTTTGGAAGCATTATTCCAAAATAAACATGCCTGTTGGCCTAATTCCACTCACAAGCATGTATATGTTGGAACAAAACTTCAAATTTTTAATTTAGTTATCAATAATTATTAGGTGGATGGTTTAGATTTAACTTGCAGTAATAGTAGTATAAAAAAATAAAAGGTTGAAATTTGGAGATAACTTCAAAACTTTAATTTAATTATCAATAATTATTAGGTGGATGGTGTAGATTTAACTTGCAGTAATATTCTAGAATATTCATAGTACTATACATAAATAAAATGTTGAAATTTATCTCCAAAGTAGTTTACGCCCTTTGTGTTTTTTAATTAAATTGATTAATTAGAAAAACAAAGGTCTTATGAACAAATTCCATATGAAGTGATTTATGGTTTATGTTATTTTTTGTAGCATTGGATGTATTCTAGCCACAAAATTTGGTGGAAAGGCTAGAATACATGAGATCTCCAAAACCCAAAAATCATTTTTGGAAATTCTGCCTAGAAGTGACTTAATTAGATTATTAACTAGTTTTTAAATATTTCCTAAGTCTAAACTTAGGGAATATGGTTAATTAATCAGTATTAATTATTTCAAGGTGAGAATCATCTAAAAATTCACATGAATTGATCCAAATAAGATCCTAGCCCTTAATTAAGTTTTAATCTTGGTTGTTGCTACTCCAACAAAGAATTATAAGAGGAGGTCAATGTGGTGATGGAGAGATCAATTGAGACACTTGAACAATTCGATTTCTAGAGTAGCAGTTGTTAGTTGCCAGAGAGAGAACTAGAGATCGAAGCAGTGAGAGAGGGGCAGAGACAATGAGGTTGGAGGAGGCATTTCATATCCAGTGAGTGCATTTGTGGAGAGGCAGAAGAGTCACAAAGAGGCTAATGTTGGGGCAACACAACAAATTCTAGAGGCAAGATTGATTTGTTGAAAGGGAGAGATGTCTTCAATTCCAAAGGTTGGCAAGGAGTCCCAGAGTGCTTGAGAAGCATCTTTCTAGTCATCAAAACGCATAACGACTTCATCAGGGACTAGTCAGAGGCTAGACGTCAAGCAAGTTGTGTAGAGGTTGACGCAGAGAGTCAGAGGGTTGAATTTCTGAAGGCAAGTCGTGTACGTGTTTGCATGTGGGGTGAGGAAAATTTTTCACTAGATTTTTTTTGCCAGTATTTTTCTCTGTAAGATTACCAAATTTCCACATCCAATTGTACTCATAATTTCTCACTGCTGAATAATAATAAAACCCTCATTTGTTGCACTGTTTTTCCCAAGTAGGGCCTTTTCGAGGACTTTTGTCCAAAAATAATTGTGTTAATTTTTATGTGTATGTGTCCGCATTTCTCAATTTCCAGCACATTATTTTTCCGCAATTTTTTTAGTGAAGGTTGCAATGTATTTATTTCGATATTTGTCATAGTAGACAAATTTTTAATTAATTAACAATTAGGAGAAATAATATCAACTGCTGCAATAGGGTTCCAGTTTGAGGAATTTTTACATGGTATCATAGCGCAGTTGATCAGCTAGAGAGCTTAGAAATGAAGGAAAGGAATTTTGCTGTTTAATGTGGGCAGCAGGATGAAATTCCCAAGGGAAGTATAGTCATTCTTCCAGGTGAACAAGTTACTTGTGGAGGCTCTAAATATTTATTTATTTATTTTTCTTTTTCTTTTTTCTAAAAGAATGGCAAAAAAAAATTGATCTTTCTAGATTGAGTGATTTTAGAGGAAGGGGGGGCAACTCAAGGTTTTTGTTGAGAATATCTCTAGCTGGACATAGTGGCTTTTGCAACAGTTCACTAGAGTAGAGAAAACGTCAGGGTGGAAGAGAGAAGAGCACACATAGAGGGTAATTTTTCCTCAAGGAACTTCTAGTCTCAAGAAGTTCGATTTTCCTTGCAGATTGATAGTAGTTGTGAGTAGATCTTTTCACTCCAGAAGGGAGTGTGAATAATAAAGAAGGAACCAAGCAGAAGGAAAGAGGAAGTTTTCGTCAGTTTGTTGAGATGGCCACTGTTGGGCTTCGTGATCAGGACAGGTTTGATGGAGCTTCCAACTACATCATCTAGAAGGCAAGGATTTTTTTCCTTCTAGATGAATATGGCTTGAAAGCCTACATTCATGTAGTGGTGGCAGTTCCTTAGGATGTTGATAAGTTGAAAGAGTTCATAAAGGAGATGCCGTGGGTGAAACAGTTAAGATTATGGGATGATATAGTCTCGCATATAGCTTGCAAAGATACTACCAAACAGATATGGGATGCTCTCTCCACGTTATATCAGGGTACTTCCGAGCAGCGGAAGATGTACTTCAAGGAGAAGTTGAGGCTCATACGAATGCATAAAGGGAAATGCATAGACCCCTTCCTCACCAGGATTCAGGAGGTCCAAGACCAATTGTTCGCTATTGGGGCAACACTTCAACCCACAAATCTTGTGAGATTGGCACTCAATAGTGTCTCCGAGGACTGGAAGGTCTTTGTGTAAAGCATATTGGGCAAACACAAGTTACCAGAGTGGGACAGGATGTTGGCTGACTTGTAGTAGGAGGAATTAAGGCAAGCTCTTCTAAAGAGCTCCATTAGTGGCTGCAGCAACAGTGGATCAAACACGGAGAGGGAGGAGGAGAATGTGGCCCTTACATCTAAGGGTCCTAGTCAGGGATAGGGAGAGCAGTGAAAGGAGAAGAGAGACCTATTAAAATTCAAGTGCTTCAAGTGTGGTGAGCTCAGTCACTATAAGACCCAATGTCCTCTCAGGAAGAAGGAAACAAAGGAGAAGGAGGAGTAGTAGTCAACTTCAACATATATTGATAATTTTCGTCCAGGCTAGAGGAAGACTTCACTATGTTTATGATCCGGACTTAAACAGGAACACAACAAATTACAGAGGTAACCATAAACACATATATGTAGTGGAAATAATACTTCATTCCATTAATGTAAAATACTGAAAATATGCTTACAAATAGTAATGGAAATAGACTAACTAGGGCGATGGTAGCTTATCTCTTAGAAGAGATGTGGTGGCTACATGCCTCTGAACTGTGTTACAATGAGGATCGAAGGCCTATTTATTTTTGAGAAACAATGGAAAAACCTTAACATTCCAAAACCTAACCCTAGAAGATGAAACGCCAAATTGTGGGCCTCGTTTGGGTAAATTGGTACATCAACTTCCCAGGGTTGTAACTTTGGCATACGATCTCCGTTTGATGCGTACAATAGCTAGTTAGAAAGATCTATCCAAGCACTACCACTTTGTGAAGGGCAACATCGGTCCACAGACCCATGTTACCCCCATATTTCCCAAAAAAGGTCATTTAGGGCCTCAAAACGGCTCCAGAAGTTCAGGACCCGAAAAACTGCTAAAAATAGTAAGTTGTGCTACAATTAAGGAAACTGAAAATGAACAATGGTGGGGGTCCATGTGGACTTGGCAGGTGGCCACCAATATCCACCTGGATCATTCCTCTCCCCTTAGGAAGCAATGCTCCCCATTACGTTGAGTTCCTCCATGAGATGAGGAAACGTTTGCTGAGCTTGGTCCCTGGTGAGCCACTTGCCCTCGTGAAGGAGTTGGCATGCTTTAACAACTCGATACAGTTGGATATTCTATTGGCGAGTGCTCTTGATCTGTGTGTCCATGATCCGATCAGTTGCAGCATGTTCCATGCAATCTGGATTTAATTCTATGGGTGTGAGTTGTTCTGCAATTTCAGATGTGTCTAGCAATGGTGGAAAGTATGGCCGAAGGTGGTCCACATTGAACACTGGGTGCAGGCCAAAGAATGGGGGAATGTTGAACTCAAATGCATTGTCTCCCACAGCCTTAATAATGGTGTAAGGACCACAGCAGATTGGTCTCAGTTTCCGATAGGCTCCAGTAAGGCATTCCTTTTGCAAATGCAACCAAACTTTGTCACCCACTTGAAACTTGTGTGGCACCCGATGTTGATCATGTCACTGCATGTGCTTGGAATTTGATTTCTCTAGAATGTCATGGACCTGCTGGCGAATATGTTGGATGTGCTCAATGAAGCTGGTTTCCTTGTCTGTTTCGGACTGGACATGAGCCGAATCTATGTGAGTAGCTGCAAGTGGCATGGCCACATCAATGGGGCATAGTGGCTGAAATCCTAAGCCCACCTGAAAAGGGTTGTGGCTAGTCGAGTTGTGAAGAGCTCAGTTGTAGCTATGTTGAACATAGGGGAGGCTCTCATCCCATGTGCGTGGATGCCTTGAGTTGTACATGCGTAGAATGTGTACAATCATCCTATTGACAACCTCTGTCTAGCCATCAGTTTGAGGATGGAAGGCTGTGGACTTAGTGAGTTTGGTGTCCAACATTGACCAGAGACTAGACCAAAATGTACTGAGGAACCGACTATCCCAATCTGAGATGATAGACTGTGGGATCCTAAAGTGCACCCACACTCGTTCAAAGAAGAGTTTAGCAGTGGCTTCTGCTGTGATATTCTTCTTACAGGCCGCCATAATGGCCATCTTCGAGAACCTATCAACGATCACAAAAACACAGTCATTTCCATGCTCAGTGGAAGGAAGGCCTGACATGTAATCCATGGAGATGGATTCCCAAGGTCGACTAGGGGTAGGCAGCGGGGCATAGAGGCCTTGCTTCTTGATGGTCGGTTTGGCAATGGCACAGGCAGTACATGATTTGATGTACTTCCCAACATCCTGTCGAAGATTCGGCCAATAGAAATACTTTTGCAGCACTGCCACCATTTTCTCAACCCCGAAATGCCCAGCAGGCCGACTGTAGTGTGCTTCCCAAATCATCTTGGTACGCTTGCTGGAAGGAACACAAAGGTGACCCAGGTGGCATAAAAGGGCATCCTAGAGGTGAAAATCTGGAACATGCTGACACTCCAAAAGTGTCTGGTATGTGTGGCCAAATTCTGGGTCGCTTTTGTAGAGAAGTGGCCAGTCAGAAGTCTCATGCCCACAAGAGTTTAGCATAGTGGTTAACGCCATGATCGGTGGTCGACTGAGGCAATCTGCAACATTATTGGTGCCACCCTTATATTTGATATTCAAATGGAACTATTGCAGGTATGTAGACCACTTTTGATGGCGATCATTCTGCAATTTCCCTTGGGTCTGTATGAATTGCAGGGGTCGATGGTCGGTGTGGATGACCGTTTCCTTCCCCAAAATGTAATGCTTCCATTTTCAGCAAGCCTGCACAATGGAATACATCTCTTTATCATAAGTGGGATACTTCCGGACTGTGTCTGAAAGTGTTTCACTGTGATATGCCACTGGATGCCCGTGTTGA
>APFE030632500.1:124352-137841 GCA_000404065.3 Pinus taeda | reverse complement strand
AAGGACTGCCCCAATAGCATAGTCAGAGGCATCTGTCTCGACCTCAAATGGTTGTTGTAAATATGGTAACGCGAGCATTGGTGTCGTGCAGAGGCGATCTTTCAACTCTATGAATGCTTTCTGTTGAGATTCAGACCAAAAGAATTTTGCTTTCACTCCTCCCTTGGTGACGACTCAAGGGCCAAGTGATATGAGAAAACCCCAACACAAAGCTGCGGTAGAAGTTGGCAAGACCTAGAAAGCTACGGAACTCTGTCAAAGTGGTTGGAGATGGCCAATCCCGAATGACTTGGATCTTGGCTGGATCCACATGCACACCCTGTTCATCAATAATGTATCCTAGATACTGAACCTGGGTCATGCCAAAAGTGCATTTTTCCAAATTGGCACATAGCTTGTGTTGCCACAGTGTTTGGAGAACCTGTCAGATGTGGTAGAGGTGCTCTTCCCAAGTCTGGTTGAAGATCAGAATGTCATCCAAGTATACCACTACAAATGAGTTGGTGAATGGCTGCAAGATGTCATCCATTAGCCTCATGAATGTTGCAAAAGCATTCATCAATCCAAAAGGCATAACCAACCATTCGAAAAGGCCCTCCTTGGCTTTGAAGGCAGTCTTCTACACATCAGAGGGTTCGATTGGTACCTAGTGATATCCTGACATTAGATCAATCTTGCTGAAATATTTTGCCCCCTTTAGTTGGTCCAGGAAGTCATCAATCCGCGGGATCGGGTACCTATTATGGACAGTGATCTTGTTCAGCGCTCGATAGTCAATACAGAGTCTCTAAGTCCCATCCTTCTTCTGTACCAACACAATCGAGCTCCCACAAGGCGATGAACTCGGACGGATGTGACCTTTCTGCAACAGCTCCTGAATCTGCCTCTTGATTTCATCGTTCTCCAGAATGGAGCACCGATAAATTGGTCCATTAGGTAGCGGTGCACCTGGGGTCAGATCGATGGAGTGCTTGACATGACAGTGCAGAGGAACCCCTGGGGGGGAGGTGAAGATGTCCTCGTACTCCTCCACAACCTTGTCCATCTGTAGTTGTCGTGCGGAGGGGCCTTGTCTAGAGGCCATGGCCACCGTCTTCTTCTTTCCTTGAGGCCATATCATTAGGAAAACAAATTTCCCAGTTTTGGAAATGAGCTTACTGCATTGTTTTGCAGTAATCAAAGAGATGGCGGTAAGCAGTGCTACCTTTGGTATCCTGTACAACTTATTTCCCAATGTAATAATAACAGCACGGGGCCTTGATTCATACACAGCATGTCGCTTCCACAAGTATGCTTGTCCTAATAATACATCAAAAACTTCAAGGGGAGCAATGTCACACAATACCTCATCCGTGAAGGGCTTGATGTTGTATGGAAGGTGACACTGCTAGCTCACGCGAAGATCCCGTCCTTGGTGAAGACACTCGATGGTGTACGGTTGTGGATGTGATGTGGTCGGTAAGCCCAACCACTTCACGACCTCTGCCGAAATGAGGTTCTTTTGGCTCCCGCTATTGACAATGAACTATAGCGGGGAGCACTTTACCCACATCTGGGAGTGGAAGAGACGCTCCTCCTCCTCTGGATCTTCGGGTTCATTTTTTTGGATCTTGGTGGTAGCAACAGTGGTGTTGGGATCTGCTTCAATGATCTGGTTCCCTTTGTCATTCCCCTTGTAGGGTTCTGACTTAGAGTCAGAACATGCATCTAATTCTAAAACCTTTAGCTCAGCCACCAGTGACTGCTTGGCCCGACACTCACTTGTGTTATGAGTGGAGCTCTTATGGAACTCACACCATTTTCCCGTGTCCTTTTTCAGCTTCGTGGTGCTGTTATTTGCTTGCAGCTTTGGCAGGTTGTCTTGGGCTGCCGTGCCTCAACTTTGTCCTTTGTTCTATGGTTTAGGGGCACCTTTCCCTTTCTTTAGATTCACAGATCCAAAGTCTCGCTTCTTTTGTTTAAACTTCTGCTCGACCTTGACAGCATATTGGTATGTTGTGCCGAGCGAGGAGGTGTTCAGGAATTCTATTTCTTCTTGGATGTACTTGTGCAGGCAACCGCAATATTTGAGTATCAAATGCTACTATGAATCCTTGATACCCAACTTTGTGTGAAGGGTATGGAAAAGATTGGTGAACTCTGGCACGTCTTGGTCCCTTCCCTGCCGCAACGTGGTCCACTTTATGTATTCATCCTCATAGCTTTCGACAGGGTAGTACTGCTCCTTGATGGCATCCCGAAATGAATTCCAGGTGGGTGCGGTTGAAAATAGTTAGCCGGTATTTTCATCCTTCTGCTCGCAATAGGTTTCCCACCAGTCCTTGTCATGGGGGGCTGCATTGAGAAGAGCGAAAACAATCTTTTCCCGACTCGAAAATTCATGAATAGAAAAATAACCCTCTAGTAAATTTAACCATTTATCTACAACATCTATGTCTATCTGACCCTCGAATATGGGGATTTCAAAATTAAATTGTACCTTAAAGGGCATGGCATTTCCAGAGTAGCTGCTCGAAGCCGATGCGTCTCTTCTGGGTAGCCGCTGAAGGATCTCGGCAAAGTTGTCCATCATCGCGTTATGTTGTCGTTTGAGGGCTTCTTCGAGCAAGATTTTGATAGGATCTCCTGCCCCCTCATCTTTCTTCTCATCTGCTATGGGAGGCCGTCGGGATTTGCGAGGCTAGTCTTGCAAAGGTTCGACTAGTTCAAGCCCTAACTCCTTATATCCCGACCTCGTTGGGGACATGCAAAGAAAAACAGAGAAAAACCAGACCGCTCTGATACCACTGATCCGGACTTAAACAGGAACGCGACAAATTACAAAGGTAACCATAAACAAATATATGTAGTGGAAATAATACTTCATTTCATTAATGTAAAATATTGAAATATGCTTACAAACAGTAATAGAAATAAACCAGCTAGGGCGATGGTAGCTTATCTCTTAGAAGATATGTGGTGGCTACATGCCTTTGAACTATGTTACAATGAGTCTCGAAGGTCTATTTATTGTTGAGAAACAATGGAAAACCATTAACATTCCAAAACCTAACCCTAGAAGATGAAACGCCAAACTGTGGGCCCTGTTTGGGTAAATTGGTACATCAACTTCCCAGGGTCGTAACTTTGGCATACGATCTCTGTTTGACGCGTACAATAGCTCGTTAGAAATATCTATCTGAGCACTACCCCTTCGTGGTCAAATGTTGCCCTAAGATTTCCCATAAATACGTCGTTTAGGGCCTCAAAACGGCTCTGAAAGTTCAGGACCCGAAAAACTGTTAAAAATAGTAAGTTGTGCTACAATTAAGGAAACTGAAAATGCTGAGAGAAACAATGGTGGGGGTCCAGGTGGACTTGGTAGGTGGCCACCAATATCCAACTGGATCAGTTTACTAATATACCTCCAGGAGAGAGGTGGGGTGACTTGCTTTTGTAGTCCCACAACACTACAGTTGGCCAGGTTCCTTGAGGAGTCCACCTCATGGATCATTACCTGGTTACAAGGGCCCACAATATTCAGTAGCAGGATGGATCAGTGGCAGTTGATGCAGTCAATACTAGAGTGACAGTTGTAGCTTGTTGTAGTCAGATTCTGAGGAGCGCAGTGCAGAATTGGTAGCAACACAGATGCTAGTAGCAGCCGGAGACTCGGGAGACAGATGCATCATACTGATCACAGTTGATTCAGTATTTTGGATGCTTTTCAGTTGCAAAAACAACGTTTGAGAGGGAATTGCAGTGGAGATGGATTGTTGGAAGCAATATGACAATGTTAGCAGTAACACAGATGCAACGTATATCGTAGTTGCGCAGTGGATGGTAGGAAGTATGGCTAGACATCAGCAGCACGATAGGAGATGATGTAGAGACAGGAGTTATGGCAGGGAGTGCAACACTACAATGCATTCCTCACCAAGAGGGAGTGTTATTTTTTGTAGAATTGGATGTGTTCTAGCCACGAAATTTGGTGGAGAGGTTAGAATACATGAGATCTGCAAAACCCATAGATCATTTTTGGAAATTCCACCTAGAAATGACCTGATTATATTATTAACCATTTTTAAAATATTTCATAAGTCTAAACTTATGGAATATGGTTAATTAATCAATATTAATTAAGTAAATGTGAGAATCATCTAGAAACTCACACAAATCGATCTAGGGAATATCCTAGCCATCGATTAAGTTTTGATCTTGTTCGTTGGGGCTCCAACAGAGGATAATAAGAGGAGGTCGATGTGGTGATGGAGAGAGCACTAGAGACACTTGAGCAGTTTGATTTCTTGGCAAATCGATTTCCAGAGTAGCCACTGTCAATTGCAGGAGAGAACTAGAGATTGAAGCAGTGAGAGAGGGTAGAGACAACGAGGCTAGAGGAGGAATTCCAGATCCATTAAGTGCATTTACAGAGAGGCAGAAGAGCCAAAGAGAGGCTTACGTTGGGGCAACGCAAAAACATCTAGAGGCAAGATTGATTTGTAAGAGGGAGAGGCATCTTTAGTTCCAGAGGCCAAGAAGGAGTCCCGGAGTGTCGGAGAAGCATCTTTCCAATCAATAGAATGCACAATGATTTCATCAGAGACTAGTTTGAGGCTAGACATTATGCAGACTACGAAAAACAGCACAAAGGTTGATGCAGAGGGTTAGAGGGCCGAATTTCTTACGACAAGTCGTACCAGGAGTGTGCTTATGGGTGAGGAAAATTAATTAATAATTTTTTTGCAAGTATTTTTCTCTATAGTATTACTAAATTTCGGCATCCAGTTGTACTCAGAATTTCTCACTGCATAATAATAAGACCCTCAGCTACCGCACCGGTTTTACCAAGTTTTACCAAGTATGTGCCAGCATTTCTCAGTTTTCAGCAAATTATTTTTCTGCAATTTTATTTGCCAAGGTTGCAGTGTATTTATTTCAATATTTTTCGTAGCAGATAAATTGTTAATTAATTAACAATTAGGAGAAATAATATCAGTTGTTGCAATAGAGTTCCAGTTTGCTGAATTTTCACAGTTTTTTGGGAATGCGGTATTGATAAGCCACGGTATTGGCCCATGGTATTGTAACAAAGCCTATTTACAAATTAGGAATATCCATGGTAAAGTAAAGGACAATCTCCATGATTAAGAATCTTGTTCCATGTTTTTTTAAATGTAGATATGTTTAACTTATATATTAATTATTTTATTATAATAATAATGGGTAGTCTGAATAGGCCACAATCTTTCTGGCTAGAAACTCCTTGTTCTAGTGAAATTGTGGCCTTAGTTGACAATGCCTAATAATAATAATAATATTCTAGTAGTTATAATTTAGTTATTTTTTAGAAAAAAAATTTTAGCAACATAAGATGTATCATGTAATATGTGTTTTAATGTTTATTATGGACTAATGTCTATCCAGTCTTGTAACCATTTAATTTATATGACTACCTAATTATAAATTTATTTTTGATTATTAGTTGCTTGTTATTATGATTTATTATAAAAGAATTTAATTTATGAGTTACACATCTATACAAGGAATTGTTTCAATATCATGAACTAAAAAGGAGTCGTCTAATGAGGGGGAGGAATTGCCCAAATGACCAAAAGTGGTCGGACTCCGGACAAAAAAATTTGAAAAAAAATTGTAGATGTGGTGTTTGGATCATGTTTTTGATGGTGGAAATGGATTCAGTGCCATCAAAAACGTCTAGGACACCTAAAATTTTGAAGTTTAACAATTATAACTTGGATTTACAAAAATCCTTGCCAGATTTTCTCTAAATATGACTGGAATTTCCATAACTTTCCGGACAACTTCTCCACCTCGTTAGACTACGCGAACTAAAAATACCATAATTCATGTTCATATAACATTTTTTTAATTAATCAATTTAATTAAAAAAATAAAAAAGAAATAACTACTTTTAAAATCAAATATCAACCTTTGATTTATGACTATTTAAAAATATTCTAAAATATTCAACAAACAAAAATCTCTACTGACCACTTAATAATATTCCTAATTAAATTAAAAATTTAAAACTCTAATTCAAAATAAACATATCTATCAACATAGTAAAAACATTGTACTAATATTTTTTATTTAAATTAACAAATAAATAAATAAATATACCACTAAGTATAAATATTAAAAATAAAACCTTAAAAATAAAAAATATAAATATAAAAAAAAACCAAGTCCACTCACAAAGTGCGGTACATGTTAATAACAATAACGGAAGTAATCCATATTAATACCTCGATAAAAATACCTACTTAAACTAATTAAAAGTAGTTAACTTCATTGGAAATTATAAAAATACACTAGCTATTTTAAATTAAATTATATTTTTAGATATCATTTTATTTTATAAATTTAAATTAATTAAATCTAAGTACTATTTTTAAAATGATCCTAATTGAAAATCACTAAAATTATAAATCATGGGATTCAATAAATATGAAGAAGATTAACTCCATCATTAATAAATATTAATAATAAGAAAAAGAATAACTCTATCATTTATTCAAAAGACTAACGACAAGTAGAACGTGAAATCCGTAATCAATTATTGCCTGCCGTTTCCAATGATAGTCGTCACGATTCATGATATTTGCAAACCACTAACGACAAGGACAACATGGAATCCGTACCCGATATTTTCTTCCTTTACCTGTCTATGACCATTTATTTTACAAGTGGATATCAATTAAACACAACGCATATTTTCAAAGAATATCAGTGAAATATATTTTACATTTTTTTTGTCGGCTAAATATTAAGCAATATGTAAATATTGTAAAATAGGTATTGTAAAATAGGTAAAATAGGTTAATGATTAGTTTATTATCTATGCGTTTTATTTATGACATTGTAACACAGTGTAGAGGCATGTAGCTTTTGAGTCTCATTGTAACACAGTTCAGAGGCATGTAGCTGCCAAATATATTCTCAAAGATAAAGCTATCATCGTCCAAGCTAGTTTATTTTCATTCTGCATGTTAGCATATTTCAATTCTTTGATATTAATGAAATGAAGTTTTATTTCTGTTGCATCTCTATGTTTATGGTCATATTTGTATTCTGTTGTGTTCTTGTATAAGTCCATATCAGTGGTATCAGAGCGGTCTGATCTTCCTCTATATTTCTTTGCATGTACCCAATGAGGCCAGGGTATAAGGAGTCAGGGATCGAACTGGTTGAACCTTTGCATGACCAGCCTCACAAACCCCAACAACCTCCCATGGGGGAAGAAAAGACAGATAAGGGACCAGGAGATCCCTTCAAAATATTGCTTGAAGAAGCCCTTGAGCGACAAAGGAACGCGATGATGGACAACTTTACCCAGATCCTTCGACGACTACCCACCGACGACACATCTTCATTTAGTGGCCACTCTAGAGGCGCCACTCCCTTTAAGGTAGAAATAACTTTGACATTCCCATATTTGAAGGCCAAATAGATGTGGATGTCGCAGATAAATGGTTAAATCTACTAGAAGAATATTTTTCAGATCATGCTTTTTCTAATCTAGAAAAGATTAATTTTGCACTCCTAAAAGTTGCCCCCAACGTCAAGGGCTGATGGGAAAAATACTGTGAGAATAGGGATGAGAGGTAACCCTCACTATTTTCGGCCGCACCCACCTGGAATTCTTTCTCAGACGCCATCAAGGAGTAGTATTAATATGTCAGGATCTATGAAGCTAAATACATAAAGTGGACCACGCTGTGGCAGGGAAGGGACCAAGACGTGCCAAAGTCCACAGATAGTTTTGATACTGTTCGCATGAAGTTTGGTATTAAGGATTCTGGGCAGCATTTGGTACTCAAATACCATGGTTTTCTATCCAACTACATCCAAGACAAGATGGAGTTCTTGGACATCTCCTTGCTCGACACCGTCTATCGATATGTTGTCAAGATTAAGCATAAATTTAAATAGAAGAAGCGGGACTTTGGATCTGCGAATCCAAAGCAAGGGAAAGACACCCCCAAACCGTAAAAAAAAAGACAAAGCCAAGGTGGGGTGATCCAAGACAACTAGTCGAAGCCGCAAGAAAATAAAAACACCACGAAGACAAAGAAGGACACAGGGAAATGGTGTGAGTTCCATAAGAGCCCCACTTACAACACGAATGAGTGTCGAGCCAAGCAATCACTGGTGACTGCGCTGAAGGCTTTGAATCACATGCATGTTCCGACTGTGAGTCAAAATGTGATAAAGAGAATGAAAAAGGGAAGAAGACTATTTACACAGAGCCCAGTGCCACCATTGCCACCACCAACATCCAAAATATTAAGCCCGAAGATCCAGAGGAGGGGGAGCGCCTCTTCCAGTCACAGATGTAGGTGAAGGGTTCTCTGCTGTAGTTCATTTTTTACAGCAGGAGCCAGAAGAACCTCATTTCAGCAGAGGTTGTGAAGCGGTTGGGCCTACTGAGCACACCACACCTGTATATGTACACCATCGGGTGGCTTCACCAAGGACAAGATCTCCACGTTAGCCAATAGTGTCGCCTTCCCTATAGCATCAATCCCTTCACAGATGAGGTACTGTGTGATGTTACTCCTATTGAAGTTTTTGATGTGTTATTAGGCAAACTGTACTTGTGGAAAGGTCATGTTGTGTATGAGTCTACGCATCGCACTTTTATTATTACTTTTGGCAATAATTTATACAGGATACTGTAGGTAGCACCGCCTACCGTCATCTCTTTGATCTCTGTGAAGAAATGCAATAAGAGCATTTCCCAAACTTGAAAATTTTTCTTCCTTATGATTCGCTCTAAGGGAAAGAAGAATATTGTGGCCACCTCCACGGCCTCCAAATAGGGCTCCTCCACACGGTAGCAACATATGGACAAGGTCATGGAGGAGTACAAGGACATCTCCACCTCACCCATAGGGGTACCCCTACATTGTTAAGTCAAGCACATCATCAATCTAACCACGGGAGTGCGGATACCCAATGGACCAATCTACTGACTCTCTGTTTTGGAGAATGATGAGATTAGGAGACAGATTCAAGATTTGTTGCAAAAAGGGCTTCTTTAACCCCTCAACTACACAATTTTCAAGCCAAGTCTAGCATTAACTATGCATTGCGCAATCTCAAGGCTTAATCCTCACCCTTGACTACTTGAGCTGCACAACTACATAGTCCTTGAGCCTCTCTCTTAGCCTACCACCCAATTCTAGCTCAATTAATGATCATCATGATGAATCTTAGACTAGGGGTTTATCTAACTAATGTCGCATTGTCATGAGTTAATTTCAGTCGCAGGTATTTTATCATGCTATGAGATGATGATGATGAAGGATATAGAGAAGGAGGCCATAATAGAATACACCTTTATAGCTACAAGTACAATTTGATTAATCAAGAGGAAGCAAAGGGACATCATATTGCGACAACAACTTAAGATCCATATGACACTGAATACTCCTCATCTATAAGCCATATTTAGGTGGAAGAAGAGATAAAGCTCTATCTTCAAGAAGAATAAAAAAAGTAGCAACAAAGAATGACTTGACATTGTCATCATATAGTCCATGTCATGAGTGTCATATCATGTCATGTCATGAGTCATTATGTGTCACATCATTTTTTGGTTTATGTAATTCAATATTGGAAAATGTATTGTAAATTGGAAGTCCAAAGGACATGTACAAAATGTGAAGAGTCATATAAGAGTCGAAAAGTCATAGGGAATTCAAATAGTAATTACGGTAGTCTAAGAGTCACCCCATTTGTTATATATACACCCTCATTGTGCAAGAAAATGAATTTTTACCTTGGATTCTCCCATAAGGCATCAGAGAGACAGAGTTAGTACATTTGGGGAGCAAGTAGTGGTTCCAATGCTCCACTATTGGAGCAAGTGATGGTCATTGTATTCATGTATCTTGGGAATTTTACTTAATATTCAAAGCCTGATGGCCAACATGCTTTTCATGCATGGATTATGAATATTTGTAATACTATTCTATGAATGTTTATGATTCATGTTTATTTTCACTTGTATTAAATTGGTTGAACTATTTCAGTTATTTTAGTGCTTATCATATTGAGAATGTGTTGTAGTGGTTGTAACAATCGTAAAATCTATGTGGACTATTTCGTTGAATGTTAGATGAATATTTTTGTTTGTGTGTGTCTATTCTATGGTGGTACTATTACCTCTCTCTTAGAGGCTCACTTTTCTCCCCCTTCGCAGTAAAAGAAAATTGATACACCTGCAACTGAACATTCACCAAGCACACTTGCTTTCTTTTTCAAAGGCGCATATGTGCTTCCCTTTCTTGCCAATAGATAAATCCAAGGAAAATATTTAAGTAAACGATAGTCAGGTCATATTCTGGACGGGGCTCCTACACCAAATGGTGTGAGGTCTAATTGGGACCTCATATCGGGAAGGCCCCCTTGAATGTTGGCAGGTCTAGAATTGTAAACATGTGCTTACCTTCTTTCATTTCTAAGCTTTTCTTCAGCTAATACTTCTTATGTCCAGCTTTTCTTTTATCCTTCCAATTACTTTTAATACCAAGTTTGCTTTTTGCTTGCTTCATAACAATGTTCTAGCTTCTTGATAACATATTGCAGGGTTTGGGGTTCCATAAACTCAATTTTATCCCCAAAATCCATAGGAAATCCACTAGGGAATCTCTGAATTTTGGCCTTTTCATCCTTGAGATACATCACATAACTCAATAGTTCTAAAACAATTGTGACATACTCATCACTGGTTAACTGATCCATTTTGAATTCATAGAACTTTGTTGCCTTACTATCAGAATAATATTTAGACAAGTATTTATCTCTAAAGAGTTTTTCAAACTCATCCTAGGTCAGTTATTTCTCAAAAATACTTCCAACGTTCTTCAAATCCTCCCACCATATGTCTGCTTTTCCCTTTAGGCTATAGGTGGCGACTCTAGTTTTCATATCCTATAAATATGCATGTATTCTAAAATACTTCTTCATTTTCAACAACCAAGCTTCTGCATCCTCTTATTTCTTCATATCCCCTTAAATGTGGGCGACTTGGATTTCTTAAACTCCCTAAGCATGTGATCCTTTCCTTTTCTTCTTGAATGATGATGATGGTGGTTCCTCCAGGAAACATAACTAGATGTTTTTCTTGAATAATGCACTTATGTGCTATTCCCTCCTCTTGGAGTGCTCAAAGGCTCACCTCCTGGAATATTTTCCTCACTTCCTTGTATGTGCCTCTTTCTTGATATTCCACCATCTGATCCATTTGTGTTTTCTTCTAACTCATGGAGGCTTGTCCTGTCTCTATGAATAGCCCTCAACACAGATTGCCATTGTCTCTGCCAATCTAAGAGACCACATAATGACTGCACTGATCTCTTCTTCTATTTCTTGGGATTTTACCAACCTCTCATTGTCAGCGTTAAAGCTTCTCACCTCAACCCTCAGGGCCATCAGGGTGTCTATCCAATCCAAGGAGTGATTCCCTCCCCCTTATCCAACGGATCTCTCTTCTTCATTAACTCTTACCCCATCACTTTCATTTTGTGATCGATCAAAATTTTACTCAACCATTCCAATCCTCATTATTGTAACTTCTCTACTTTATCATTCTTATGATGTTCTATCAGCCACATCCATTGTTAGACATTTCAAAATAATAATAAAACACCTAATCATGACCATGAGCTAGCATTCATGGTTCTGCCATGGGGTTTTTTGTTCTGACAAAACAACCATGTTAGTGTGCAGACAAATTTACAAATCATATGCATCAATCATTCAATGATTTTATCATGAAAATTAACAATGAACAAAATATTAATGGTCATAACCTTGCTCTCGCCAAGCTGCTATCAAGAAAATAGTTCACATTAACAAAAAAGTATCATAAAGGAAACAATTAATACTTCATACCAACTTTTAACACCTAACAGTTACTTAGTAAATTTTTCAAAAAGTCATCACTTTCCCCTAACGTAGCCCATCCAATCCAAGCGTTGAACCTGGATGCTGTGATACCACTGTATAACGTCACCCAACCCCTTATTTGACATTCGAGGAATGGGGTAGTTATTACTATTTTTTATTTTAATTACCGAATTGTTAATACCATCCATATATATATATATGGATGGTATTGACAATTCGGTAATTAAAATAAAAAATAGTAATAATAATAACTACCCCATTTCTCTAATGTCAAATGAGGGGTCTTCATAAAATTACTATACCCATTGAAGACCCAATGACACCTTCTTCCTGCACTAGCTTATGCATTTTCGGTGTGTCCCTACGGAAGACGTCACCCCACTCACCTTCTCCCGAAAGTTCCCAAACCGTGTGTTTGGTCACCTGCTATATTCTCTTATTTGGGCTTACCTAGACGACTTGGCCCTTTTCTATCTCGTCATTGGACCTTGGCCTGTCCGCCAATCATTATCATTGTTGATTCACTTTATCCCGCTGCCTAGTAACCCGACACCCTCACTTGAAGCATCTTTCTATATATATATATCTAGGATGACAACATCGGGATGATCTGGATGTGGTCCCTCCCTTCACCAATGAAAACCTTGCCAAAATTGTGAATGTGGCCAGTGCTTCCAGTCACATCATCCCATTCGGTTCCTATTGGCACACTCCCACAACATCCATTTGTTATATGTCGGCTTCACTTACTGGGCTTGCATGGATGGTGGTTCTATATGTCCTCCTCCCCTATTGGACCCTAGCACCAACTCTCCTTAGCCACTGTATCAAAACCCATGTCATCTCGCTTCCCCTTTCTTGGCTTTCCCCCACATGTGCCCTTGGATCACTTTGGTTAGAACTTCTTGCTCTCACTTCTGAGCCATGTAATTTAGTGGATCAGACCCTTACAAAGCCCTCACTCTCAATTGGGACACATGGCGACACTTTAATTTCATCCTGTGTTACGCACCCCATTCCCTTCTGCCTACACCCTACGCGAATGCTCCACGGTGAACCTAAAGAGTTGAAATGTTAGGTCAGGCTGCCTTTGGCCAATCAAAAAACTCCCAAGCCGGCATGGCTTACATCTCATCCCGGTTGGTCTCTTCTATGATAGTTTGTATTTCCTCCCTTGACAACCTTCCGAGGTAACCCCTCCGAGCCTGTTGTCTAGGTAAATCCTCTCTGTGGAAAAAGATGATCCCTCTAGCCCAATGATTGGGACTAGCAAACTACGTTACAATCTACTACATGCTTTCCTAAGTTACAATTGAAATGAAAGAGGAAGAATATGGCCTACCTCGTTCTGATGCTATCACATTCTCCTTTTTTGAAGATCTTGAATCACCTACATCACGAGCTCGTTCCTACTGCTCACAATGTTTATGCACCTGCACAAGAGATCAAGACACAACAAGGCATGCAAATACAAATAACATATTCAAAAGTAACCTACTTAACATATCAAGGAGCGTTAAGCTAAATGGTACATGAACATACACATTTAGGGAAAATTAATTAGTAGATT
>APFE030632500.1:72663-121835 GCA_000404065.3 Pinus taeda | reverse complement strand
TGACCTCATCTATGCCGAAAAACCTCCAACTCGCCGCTCTGTAAGCTTCTAGATCACGAAGCTTCTCATCCTCTTTGGGTAAAATGAATTTTTTGGATCATCACAGGTATATAAGTAAACATAGTGATGTCATCACGGGTATATAAGTAGACATAGCAATGTCATCGTGGGTCGAGTATAATACAACAGGTGACCATCGCAGTTTTTAGTCTCATAAGAGCGATGATTCTAAAATTAGGGTTTTAGAGCTATTTCCTTCAGGGGAAGCTTAAGGCATTTTCCAATCAATGTTTTAGGGAAGATCTGAGCTGCATACATGAATGAGTACACTGCATGATGTTCGTGTTTCAGGCACTTTGCGGTATGTCATAGGGAATTGCAAGAGGTGTTTCAAAATACTGTGTAACAAATGACCCCTAACACATGAAAGTAGAAAGGGGAGTGATGGATGAGATGCTTTACGAGCTTTCAGAAGGACAAGAACAAACACTATCAGGAGACCTACAAATCAAGGACGCATATACATATACATATATGATATCAAAACATGAGTCCACGGTATGGACATATTCATTAGGATAATAAGGACTATATAAAAGGATCCGTAGCATGGGCACATCCATCCAAATGAGAAGGATCATCTATAAATCTGAGATCCAATGTATGGACGCAGACATCCAATATAGAATGATCATCATAAATGTAAAGTCCCATGGTATGGTCACAACCATCCGTATAGCAAAAATATGTGTACAATCATGAATAACACATAACTCCACCCAACTTGAGTCATATCAGACAAGACTCAGGGTCTTGTGCTCCATCCCAATCAGATCAAAGACGAATGTTAACATGCAAATGAATGTGTCAAAGTTGAATATGCTAGAAAACTGCTTGTTTATCGGCCAATGATGTGGACCGTTAACAGGCACGAGAGAAACCACCAATAATGAAAATGGCTCTCAAGGTACGACAGTACAATCCATGAATGTGATAATGAAGTTGAAGTCAAACACTCATGGAATCATCCAATCGAAGGCCAATGATGGAAACCTGTCGTCGGATGTGAAGAACTTTCCATTAAGGCATATAAGCTCTAAGCTACTCAAAGGGAGTTTCTAATTCATCTTTCTCGATAATGAGCTAAAGTTGAGAGGAAGTGATCCATCGAATGAGGATCATAATAATTCCCTCATCATCGACGCAAAACAAGGAATAAAGTGGAATAAACGAGTATGATCCAGGACTATTGCAAGAGGTCAGACAATGTATAGGTAGTAGACCGCAGATAGGACTTCTCTTAAACATATCGGTGACACGACTCCGGAGTGTGGCAACATTTGACTCAACATAGGACCAAGGGTCATAATGATGAAGCATAAAAGTTAGGTGAGAGGCAAAATGGATCACCCAAACCCGGGAAGACTGAGTGAAGATATCCCAAACCCGACACAATAAACGGATGAGTGTCATGTTCAAGAGCAACATGCTACTTATAAAAGAGATGTTTCACTTTCATTTTTTCCCCACTATTTCTAGCGAGTACCTATTTATTTTTACACAAGCTTGAAGAGGATACCATATGCTTGTCGTATAAGTTCATTCTTCGAATTAATCCATCCTAGTAAGTTTTACAAGTCCTAGGAAGGAGAAACTTGGTCTCATCATGGTGACGAGCCTTTCGTTGTAAGATTTTAACGAGTCCGACGTAAGAATATCTTGGTATCCTTTTCATATTTAGAGAGTTTGAAAAAAAGAAGAAAAATAAGACTCAATCATGTCCCTTTTCATAATTTGTCCCTCGAACCCGAAAAGGTAAAAAAAAATATTCGAGAGAACCTCTTGACCATATCGACCAAGGTGTACCTTTTTCATGAATAGTCAATCTTAGCGTGAAAATGGGGTAAACATATATTGATATGGCATCAATTCATTTAATTTAACGAGTTCAAAAAGACAAGTACTCGACGATCTTTTAATTTTTCTAGAGTAAGAAAAGAGCTTAAAGATGACTCCTCCTAGAGGAACGAGTGGTATAAAAGGATAGCAACTGATTCCAGTGATGATGGAACTGCTCAAAACATATAAGGGTCAAGAGGCTGGCTAATAAGATGACTCACCAGACATGTTCCTCAGGAATAGGTAAAACAACCAAGTGAAAGCATATGATCGGCTAAAGAGATGGTGATTGTGGAATGAAAAAACCAAGGCTCATCTGGCAAAAATCAGTTGACAAAAACGATAATCACGAGATGTAAAGTGGGAATGGTTTCATTTTTACACAAGCTTGAAACATGGGAAACTATGCTTGAGTATACTTTAAGGATGGTTTCATTTTTTCACAAGCTTGAAACACGGGAAAAAACTATGCTTGGATTTGGTTTCATTTTTACACAAGCTTGAAATAGAAACAAACTATGCTTGAGATTTGGTTTCATTTTTACACAAGCTTGAAACAAATATAAACTATGCTTGGATAAGTTTTCATGCCCCCAACATAATGAATGAATTCGAGGTACATGCCACGCAAGCTTCATTTCATTCACCTAAGTAGACTGCTGGTTACTAACAGGTGGATGGAATGAAGGTTCACTTACGAGATCAAGTGAAAGTATCAACTGGGATTTTACGAGATCTAATCAAAGACTCGAATCAGAAGGGGATTTGTTTCATTTTTTAATGAGATTAACACGGGAAAAGAACCATGAACATGACACCTTGTTCATGTTTTAATGAGGTTGACGTAGTAAAAGAACTATCCTCATGGTATTTGTTTCATTTTTAACGTGTTTGACACAAGACAAGGAACTTTGCTCCATATCTGATCAGAGACCAAAAGAGGCCATGGATTCCAAGAGGTGCACATTAGATGGGAGAACAACACTCAGGATGGGATGCATGTGATCCATTGGAAAAATCTGGCTCCAATGACCCCAGTACATGGCGTATTATATCACCTACTAGATCGTCAGTGGATGTGGGCATGGAACAGGTGGCCACATAATTAACCTGTGGTAGGGGTGATACCGCTTCCACATAAGAACCATTTAGGGATGATGGTTGAGTGGGAGTTGATTCAAGACCAATGAATGTAAGCTGATCAATGATCACAATGCTTCCTTCATGCGAGAAACAAATCACTCGAAAGAGGGAAGAAACAAGATCTCCGATGACATAAAAATAGTGACGACCAAGGAGTAGATTAAAATCCAACGAGCCATGGACAACCATCACGTCTATATAGACAATATTTCATCCAAGATTAATAGGTAACTTAGGAAGGATCCCTAACGGTTGATTGATACCTCTGTTAAAAGCTAACAGATTCTGGGTGACGTGGACAAGATGAGGAGAACCTAAAGCTTGCAAAGTAGTTGAGGACATAATGCTAACATATGCACCCTCATCTATGACTGTGCTAGGTATGGCCATATGGTAAGCCTCTACTGTAGTCAACTCCAATAAGAAGAAATGACTAAACTACTCAGAGGGGGTGTCATAGGAATGTGAGAGCTTCTCTCTTTCACTATGGTAAAAGGAGAACTTCTCTCATGCACCTCGGGAACGAGAGGATTTCCCTCTAGTTCATTCGAAACTAAAGAAACGAGAAGAATCTGAGTAGTACAGGGTTCACTCTGTACCTAAAAGGTACGTTTAACTGAAGATGGAGCCAATTCTGCCGTTTTCTCAACCAATGGTTGATCGAGAATGGACTCACGAGACTCACTTTCAGAGAGAGTGAGATTGACCAAAGATGACTTTTGATCAATCACTTGATCAATTAGCAAAGGATTAGGGGAAAGCTTTTGATACCTAGATGGAAGACAAGGTTGATAAGTTGTAAGATTTTCCAACTCTTTGTAAGATTCATCCATAAGAGGACAAAGGTGAATGGGATGATTACATTCACACAACTTACAAGGAAATTTGACTTTTTCATTTTTCCCATTAACTTTACTAGTTGAAGGTTTATCACCAACATGATCTCTAGAGGCTGATGACAAAGGTCGATGTGAACCTATGGACCACACTTCTAAGACCTTTGGGATATGAGGAAAATTTCGAAGAAGGTGGCCACCCTTAAATAACATGCAAGGCAATTTTACTTTATGGGGCTGATTGGAGATTTTTATTCATTAGCTGCATCAGTAGCAATATTTGTTTGGTTGCCCCCTTGCTTATTTTGCTTCTTCTTCTTCTTCATCCTCTTCTTCTTCTTCTTAGCTTCCTAGTTACTAGAATCCAGACTTTCACTAGGCGAAGAGCAATAATGAGGTGAAGAAATAGGCGAAGAAGGCGAGGGGTCAACTTTAGGATCAACATGAGGTTGATGTTGTTCAGGTGGAGGAGAACTTCGCTGAAAAGAAGTTTGGACACTCAGAATCATCGAGGCTGAAAATAACGAAACTAGCAAACCAATGGTCAATCTAGGAAGGGACAACGTTGCCATATAAGGAGCAATGGTATTTCCGAAAGAAAGAAAAGTACTAGGATTTCCGTCAGGGGGATTTCGTTGGTTAGTAGACTCAAGAAATGTTGCCATTAGTATCAACCTAAGATATATGATGGAGTATTTCCATAGGAAGGATGTTGTTCCGCAATCAATTAATTGATTTTAGAAATTAACAAAAAAGAATAAAATAGGGGTAAGATAGGCAAGAGCTTTTACCAAGTATTCGTGAACCGCAATATACACCTTAGCCGAAACCAAGGACTTAACATATGGTGGTCAATCCCCCTGAATGTTGTGTTCTGTGTATCACGTTTACAAGGAAACAAAATCGGTTACATGTGGCGAAAGGATAGCAACCTAGTGGGGTCTCCCAATATATATGCGATGGTATAGGGAGCATAAGTCCGTGATAGCATTGTCTATTGCAGAACCGTTCGATGAGAGTGTCCCTATATACTTATCATATTGAAGTGCCTCCTATATACCCGAAAGTATTGGAGAACCTTTTATATACTTCCATACTGGGACGGGATTACACCCCCAGGATACACTGTAGGTAGTTAACGATAGTTGCTATGTTTAAAGACATCAGAACATGTCTCTAGCCTAGACCTCTAGATATTTGCATTAAGTTCCAAATGCTCCTTAGGTTAATTGAGGTAAATTTTAAAGTTTATCTTCAATTAAGTTTTGGTTTTAAGGCTCAAAACGATGTCACCTAAACCCCTATGATGTAACTATATGAGAAAAGGAAAAATTTTCATTTCTATGAAAGCTAGACTAATCAAGGGAAGAAATTTCAATCAATAATGCATCAAACAAAATACATCATGAAAAGTGCCTTCCACTAACTTTCACAATGCAAAATGTGAAAACGAAATCTAATCTTTCATTTCACTAAATGCAATGCCAAGATGTGATCCTATAAGAAAAGAAAATCACTTTCCTTTCACTAAGATGCAATAATGATTTTTCTTTTCACTTTGATTTAATCAATGCAATCTAATGCAATGAGTAAAGGAAAATGTAATCAACTCAATGAAAATGAAAATTTCTTTCACTTTCGTCTTCTAAACACAATGCCAAAAGAAAAAATGATTTCCACTTTTCACTATCCTAACTGCAACTTTTCGAAAGCAAAATGATTTTACTTTACAAAGATGCACTTATATGACTTATGCTTTTCTTTTAATTTTGAATGATTTGATGCACCTAATATAGTTTTTAGCTTTCAATCACTGAAAAATGTGATCTATTTTGAATGATGAATCTCAAAAAATAACTTTTCAATGCAATAAATCTAATGTATTTTCACGAAAAGTAAATTTCGAAATACAAGGTAAAACAAATGCAAAACAATTTTTTCAATGATTTGTAAAGAAAACAACACTCAGTCAATCGGAAAAATGATCATCCCAATGACACCAACAAGCAGCAAGAAATGACCAATGACTAGAGACCCTAGAACATGGTTAGATTTCACTTCAAAGCCAATGGGACAAAGTTTTCAAATTAATCAAGACAATCAATCAAAGGATTGATAAATCCAAGCATATAGGATGGGAAAATACCTTAGGGGCCAAGGCACACTTGATTCTAAGAAATAAATCTTAAAAAATCTCACATTCAAGGATCATCGCTACTTTATATACCCAAACCCGTGATGATTGGGTTATCATCGCTACTTTGCAAATCCAAACCTGCGATGGTCAGGGTCATCATCACTATTTTGTATAGAAAAAGTAGTTATGATTTTAGCGTGACCAAATAATGAAGACACCTTTTTTCATCGCGAATGTAAAGGTAAAAACAACGATGCCCTCATGACTGTTAAGGCTAAACCCGCGATGGGTGAGGAATATGTGAAAAAAAAAATACATTCCAAGAAACAATCCAGACTTAGCACTCTAACGTAGTAATGAGTGATGGTATAAATCCAGACTGATGCAAACAAGTCAAAAAATTGACAGTTGGTCTAATTAGTCAAAGGATCTGATTGAAGGAATGGATGGAAAGGGTTATAGCCTCCCTAGTGGAGTCGTCATTCTGTTGTCTAGGTAAATCCTCTCTGCGGACAAAGATGATCCCTCTAGCCCAATGAGTGGGACTAGAAACCTACATGACAATCTAGTAGACGCTTTCCTAAGTTAAAATTGAAATGAGAGACGAAGAAGATGGCCTACCTCGTTTTGATGCTATCACGTTCTCCTTTGTTGAGGGCCTTGAATCAGTTGTGTCATGGGCTCGTTCCTGCTGCTCACAACGTTTATGCACCTGCACAAGTGATCAAGACATAACAAGGAATGCAAATAAAAATAGCATATTCAAAAGTAACCTATTTAACAGATCATGGAGTGTAGAGAGAAATGATACATGAACATACACATTTAGGGAAAATGAAGTAGCAGTTGTATATTAATAGAATAAAGGAGGAAGCATACAACCAATCCTTGATGTCAATAGGCTCTCCTTGAATGAATGTCTAAGTCCAAGCTAGGCTCTCCAAGCACTCCTTCTCCAAGCCAAATGAATAGCATATAGTCGCAATCTTAGCATAAGGGTGCAAACAGACAAAGATCAACCATTTAGGAATGGGAGAGGATGAATATATAGGTAGGGAAAGGGAGTTAGGATCTCTCCAAAGATAGGAATAGGCCCTCATCTCAAGGAGGTAGCTCATAGGGATAAGACCAAGAGGCCAAGTTGGGAGAACTCGACCTCATCTATGCTAAACAACCTTCAGCTCGCCGCTCTGGAAGCTTCTAGATCACGAAGCTTCTTCTCATCCTCTTTGGGAAAATTTCCTTTTTTGGATCATCATGGGGATACAAGTAAACGGAGCGATGTCATCATGGGCCGAGTATAATACAACAGATGACCATTGTAGTTTTTAGTCTCATAAGAGAAATGATTCTCAAATTAGGGTTTTAGATCTATTTCCATCAGGGGAAGCTTAAGGAATTTTCCAATCAATGTCTTAGGGAGGATCTGAGATGCATACATGAATGAGTACACTGCATGATGGTCATGTTTCAGGGACTTCAGGTTATGTCACAGGGAAGTGCGGGAGGTGTGACGAAATACTATGTAACAGGGTCACGTCAACATTTTTGTGGCCAATCACGTAAGGGGGAAAATTGGTCGTGCCAATAGGAGGCTTTCCTAGCTAGGGTTTTGATCTGTGATAAGAAAAGGTTGCCTAAAATTTCGTATAAGTTTACGGTTTGATCCCCTTGCACCGCAATTTTTTTTAATTTGTTCCCCATGCCATTGTTCGGCTAAGGGGCTTGGCCCTGCCCCATGTGACATCTCAGATGGGGATCTCCGCGATCACCCCAAACACAAGTTCTACTATTGATCAAGCTTCCTAGAGCAAGTATTCTTGACCATGGCTTTATCTCAAAGGTCCGATAGACCTCTATAACATCTCCATGGTTTCATGCCAATTCCAGTGACTTGTTAAGGAGTGTTGTGGTGCTACCCCTCCTAATCTTAGGCAAAAGTCTCTCTAGTGGCCATTACCTACCACAATCTTGGCATGGAATCCTAAGAGGCATCAACCTCAACCGCCACACCCTAAAAGTTCCAGAATCCATGACAACCCGAAAGCATCTCCATGGCACTATATGAACCTTCCAGTGTCTCACAAGAGACACTAGGATGCCAATGAAATACATCTAGCCTAGTTAGAACGTAAGGCTAAATTCCATTTATATAAATCTAATGGCCTCATATGGCCCCAAGGGAAACAATCCTCAATGCTAACACATTTCCTACCGAGTGGTAAAGCATCTTGTAACTTAAGAAAATAAATGGATGTAAGAAAGTGCAAACCCTACTAAGCAAACGGTCTTCAGTGCAAATTTTCCACATTAATAAAGTGTCTCTAAGACCATTGTTTCAAGTTTTCTTCCAAGCTCTTATGGATTTTGCTGCAGCCTGCAAAATGGCCTTAGGTTTCTCTATTTTTAATTTGTGTGTTGTTCTCGTTACAGTTAAGAATTTCATTCGACTAAAGGTTCAGTTTAGCGTTATAGATTGGTTCTTATTATCATATGGTTTATTACACATTTGTGCCTCTTCTCTTCTCTAATCAACACCAACAAGTTATTCAGACAACATCCTATTTCCAATTAAGAAGCTTATGCTCAATTTATTTAATAGTACCATTCTTTCTAGAGAACAACACACACACACACACACACACACACACACATATTCATCATGTTCATCCATAGCATATCTGCATAAAATGCATTGACATATTCATACATGAAAAACATGATAACAGTCCCAGAATCCATAATTATCACACTCAAGAATGCATCATGGTTCATCAATAGATAAACGAGTACAAGGAGATACGTATATTTAAAATTGTAGGGAAATCAAGTCTAGGACAAGGACTCTCCACCCAATCGTAGACGGTTGTAGTCAAACTTACTTTTTTTTGTAGAAACTAGGATGTCATAAGGCCACCTTCAACAATCCCACCAGCTTACTACCTGTTGATGGTGCTGGACCCGCAAACATTCAGTGGATCATCTTGGTATGAAGTCCCAACTAGGCGTCACACTGTTTGGTGTGGGAGTCCCATCCAGTATGATGGCCTTGTTAGTGCCTAAATCTACCTCAGGCTGAGATAGGTAGGATCTAGGACAACCTCAAACCATGCTTAACCTGGTAGCTAGCCCTACCAGGTCGAGAGAGGGCTCTCTCCTGGTCAAGATCAGCAAAAATATGATCAATAAGGGCTTGAGATGACCAATATGCTGACTGATTTTAGGCTAGGTATGTGTGCAAAAGAGTTTGTTTGAATAAAATGATGTTTTTGTTGGCTCAAATGGAAAGGCAGATTTTGGGTGTGGGGAATGAGGCTCAGCTTTGCAGAGATCTCGATGGGGCAAGGTAGGCAACTGATTTGGCACTTCAAATTGAATGATATGGAGAGATTTAGACAGGTGAGGATTTGAAGAGGGCAAGAAAACCTCAGGGATCCTCTTCAAACAGCTGAAAACATAAAAAAACTAAAGCAAACCCTAGGTAGAGCATTGCAATTTCAATGGATTCTACCTTTACCCTTGTTTGATTTAGTTAAGAAGAAATAAGATAGATAATGGCATACATAACACATAAGTAAATTCACAATTACAGAAGAAAGCACTATACCAAAACAATATGCCACATGAATACCAAAGAGTGCTACAAACCTTGGTCTCTATTCCTTAGCCAAAACTACTGATATGAGTATACAATGAAGCTCCAAGATTTCTCAAAAGTCCAACCATGCTAATGATCGAAAAATCACAAGATATAGACAAACCATAACTCATCCTAGCCTCTAGGGGTCAAACTCACAAGTTTAGGAGCTATTCCAACTAATTCTAAACTGAGAACTACAAATTAGGCAGTGGAACAACTTGCCACTAGAAACTAGGGAACTGATTCATTCAGTTGCCAACAACTTTTTGATAGATGAATCTACCTCCATGAGTGAAAAATTGACATAATTACATCAAGCTCCATCCATTTACATTAAATTACATCATAAGTTTGACATTAAGAACGAGGAAATTCAAACTGTCAAAAAGCTAGGCGAAAAACAGGGTATTCTTGGTCAAACTGAGCAAAATTTACTCAATGCGCCTCGCTGATTTCCCTATGTGTAGCCCCTGTTTGCAACCACTTTTGGAGGCCTTCCTAGTGTCCAAATTTGTTCCAAGTGTGCCTTTTGGAAATTTTTGCCTGCCTACTTTCCAGAACAAGTGGAATTTTTGAATTTGGCCTCCATTTGCCCCTCCAAAACTGAGTTCTCCCAACACTGCTCCATGTGTGTCAAAATAGGGGCAGTAAGGTCATTTTTTGGGTGTTTTTGACCTTTATAAGGGCTCAAAACCTGTCAAAATTTCTTGGTCATTGGTAGGCAAGCATATTTTTCATGCCAAATCCAAAAATTCTGAGTTTTTGTCATTTGGAGGCTCCCATCAAAAGCGAGCGCCAGGTGGCGTGGCGCATAGGGCAGAAAATTCTGTGTTTTAGCCCAAAAATTTCGAAAATGCAAAAAGTGTCTCCAATTTTTTGAAATTTGGGCTGAGTCTTCTCCATCAAGAGCTGTGTTGGGCCAAGGAAGCCTCAGCCAATATCTGAAGTCTATCTTGCTCCTTTCACCTCCTGATGCCCTTTTCAATTTTGCTTTCAAGCTTCTGATTCTCGCCTTGCAACTTTTATTCCTCACCATGTAATGGTAGGCCATATGCCTCAACATTGCTTTCTCCCTGTTAGCCTTCTCTAGCAACCTTTCTAAGTGGATATTCACTCTCTCAAGCCATGATTCTCGATCGGCATCGATTTCTTGCTCAAGTGACGTGAGCTTCACCTTCCTCCTTTTGGCAGCTTGGTGGTTTTCTCGTATGTTTTGCAATTCCATAATCGTTTGCTGATCTTCAAGCTACTTTTTTCTTTGCTCCAGGTACTTTATTATCCACTTAGCTCTTTCTAAGTTGAGGGACAAAGCATTGATGTCCGCCTGTTACTCCTGGATGACCTCTTTGAGCTTTGAGCTTTGTGAGCCCAAATCGGTGTCATCATCCTCAATGAGAATGAAACCGGTCTCCTGCTCACCTGAAGGCCCCTCATCCTGTAGTAGCCTCTTGCTTTTATCCTGAACCTGTTGTGCTGATGAAGGAAGCGAGACCCCTTCCACCCTGGGTGGAGATAATACTCGCTTTGTTGTTGCAAACAACCGTCTAGTGCCCTTTTGATAGGTGATAAATACCGGAATACTAGCAGTCTGTGTCTCATGACCCTCCTGCTAATGTGAAGGTCCACCTGTGTCATGAAAAGCCTTTGGAGGTCCCTGAGGAGCTATGAATAAATCATGAAAAATGAAATCCTCCCATGAGATGCCCTGCAAACCCAGCTGATGTATGCCCACAATCTTAATGAGAGCAAAATGATATATATTGTTGAACTGTTGCTGAGGAGTCTTTTGTTGTACTAGGGTGGTCATATTCTCAATATTTCAGCACATGAAGTAGGGGAGGTTCATCATTCTCACCCTGGTAAAGTGCATCAGCAACCTAATATGATAGGCATATAGGCGAGAAAACCGGCCCTCACAGCTGAAATATTTCATTATTAGTTTCATTAAAGGAGCATATGAATCTTTGAGGTGCCGAAAGGGAAAAACGCTGCTGAGTTGTCTCAAATAACCGGGCTTGATGTATGGTTTATAATGTTCCCTGTCAATTTGATGCCTTTTGTTCCATTACTGTCCAATATTAGGAATGTCGGTTGCTAGAGAAATAGACTCTGGTGTTAAAGTGAATGTTACACCAGCTAGAGTGGCTTGGCCATTATGTAGTTGAAGCATGAACAACCGGGCCAACTCATGATGATACTGGACTCTAGCAACCATCTCACAGAACTCATAGCAGGATTGGTGTTGGAAGCATGTGATAGCGAGAGGGCAGGCCTGCAGCGTGGCAAGTGTAGTTGGCTCCTCTCGTATATGTTTGCCACCTTTGTGAGGTCTCCTTGGTGCATGTATTTCTGTAGGAGAGTCACTATGTGTCTCTTCATCACGATCATATGAAGGATCAGACTCCATGTTTGCTAATGGGTGAGTTTCTCTTGATGAGTAGTAGGAGATTTATGGTGTTTTTAATTTTCTGCCACCAAGGGAAAAAATATATGAGGGACTATGGGGGGAGAGAGTATGAGGGGTTTTGGGACTGCTAGGACAAGGTTTTGTTTGGGAAATAGGGGATTAGGGAGTAATATGTAAGCTTAGGGATGGTAATTAGGGTTTGGGGATTTGTATTTAGGATTTGGGAAAATGGGATTTGGGGATAGGGGTAAATGATTTTTGGGAATATGGGAGTGAGGGAATGGGTGGATAAGCTGGGAAAATAAATGGAGGAGTGAAAAAGTGAGGGAGTGGTAGAATGAACTTGGCAACCAAAATGACCAATGCAAACTATAAGCAATGGTTTCTTAAGAAATGGCAAGGAAGTAGGGTTTAATTTTCTTTTACATAACCACCATGAACTTTAAGAAAAACTCCTTTACTAGCAAGGAAAAGATCTTGACTTACTTGCACACTAGAAGATTTGAGTGATTTTGACAATTTGAGGCAGCGCTATGTGCCGCGCCTCAAACCCAACGCGTCGTGCCTCCTGTGTGCGCCACACCAGTACAAATTAACAGTGAGGAGAGCAGCCCTATGCGCCGCGATTCCAAAACTAAGTGCCTTTGCTGCGATTTGCTCTCCTTTTTCTAACACGGTTTTCACTTTGCTCACTCTTTCTTCTTGGAATGCCAATGAGCTTTTGAATTGTAAAAAATGATTTATATACAAGTGTTTTTTTAATTTTTGATTCAAAAAAACGCACTTTTATAATGTTTGCAATGTGACTTCACTTTTCAACTCTGTTTTTTGAGCAGTTTACTTTATTTGAGCCTTTTGATGAACTGAATGACTTGATTTTTGTTTGCCTTGTAGGGGTTGGAGCTACTGAGGCTTGGCAAGGTGGCCATGGTTGCCACTGAAGTGATTTACATATGAAAGAACTAAAATTACATCAATTTATACAATAAAAGCCTAAAATACTCTGTTTTTCCTCAAAACAGAGTTTTGAGGAAAAATACGTTTCTGAGTGAAGTTTATTGTTACTGGAACTTTATTACCTCATGTGCCTACTGACTATTATTGGACATTTTGGAGACCTTTTTGATGAAACCCTAGACCTAATGAAATTGAAACCCTAGAAAAAACTTTTTCAAATTTGAAGACAAAAATGACTGCAGATGATTTTGATGAATGAAAATTGGCCAGCAGGTAAAAAACATGAAGGACAATGTACAACAAGCCACTACCGTCAGATTATCCATGCTCCTGATGGAATGCAGTTGACTGAGCGAGACAACTAATATGAAATGCAACAAGAGAATTTGATCTCTGACGGAGGGATGAAGATACCGACACTAATAGGCCCAATTCCCATTATCTTAAATGTTTGCCTTAGCTCTTGCATGCCAAGAAATGAGAGTGGTGTACTTTGTCTTTGAACAATGAGGTTGGTGTGCCTAGTGAGTGCTAGTGTTACTTGTCTCAAGGTTCTTTCATCGTAGAGAGAGAGGGTGGGTGTGAGTCTCTAGTCGGAAGGGAGGAAATCCCAACTCTGTTAGAGACACAAAACACAACAGGACATGCACATCTTCCGGAGGAGAAATCCACATGGATGCGACAGTCACAACACACAAGGGACGATAGCACATACAACACCCAACGGGACAGTCCACATGAGTACGACGGTCGTTATAAAAAGTTTGCGTGAAAGGTTTTGTCTGATGTCTAGGGTGGTAACCAACACGGGTAGGACAATCCTAACAAATTATACAACACATTTTCATAAATATATGTATTAGAACAACTAAATGAGTTCAATTGTTTAACATAGGTTAAAGCAACATGTATTAAAAGTGTTCAATATTAATCTTACAAATAGTTACAACACATGTGTGAAAATGTGTTAGACTATTAGCAAGCTTCTGAATTAAGGAAACGTTCCAACACACATCGATACACCATACGTCACTAACCCCGTAGGTGGGGCGTTGGAGCCACAACTCGTTCATCCAAGAAAATATTATAGACTCTTAAGGCTATGTGGGAGGAGCGAAGGTGAAAATTCCTTTGCATGTACAAATGAGGGCTATTTATAGCCAAGGGTAAAACTGGCCCTTGTGACTGTTCAACTTCCCTCATGATTGTTTGTCTTTCATGACTTTTCAACTTTACATGACTCTTCAGATTACAAGTGGGTCTCTTGGACTTCCGTTTTACATTACATTTATTTACAATAGTACGGCCCACAGTAGTGATGATCCAAGTGGATGTTGGTGGCCACCGACCTATCCCATTTAGACCCCCGCAACTGTCTCTTTCAGTTTTTTAGTTTCCGTAATTGTAGCACAATTTACTATTTTTAGCAGTTTTTTCGGGTCCTAACTTCCGGAGCCGTTTTTGAGGCCTACACGACGTTTTTGGGAAATCTGGGGCAACATGGTCCATGGACTACTTGCCCTTCCAAGTGGTGTTTCTTGGATAGGTCTTTTTAACGATCTTCATTTCCGCGTCAAACGGAGATCGATGCCAAAGTTAACCCGGGAAATTGATGTACCAATTTACCCAAAACGGGGCCCACAATTTGGCGTTTCATCTTCTAGGGGTAGGATTTGGAATGTGAAGGGTTTTCCATTGTTTCTCAACAATAAATAGGCCTTCGAGCCTCATTGTAACTGAGTTCGGAACAGTTCAGAGGCATGTAGCCACACATCTCTTCTAAGAGATAAGCTACCAACGCCCTAGCTGGTTTATTTCTATTTCCGGTTGTAAGTATGTTTTAGTATTTTCCATTAATGAAATGAAGTATTATTTCTGCTGCATCTTTGTGTATATGGTTATCTCTGTATTTTATTGCGTTCCTGTTTAAATCCGGATCAAGTGATGTGGTCGACATGACTCATGAAACGACTCGACATGACAATGTTGTTACGTTCATGCTAGTGGTGGTGTGCATGTCAAGCTGCAGTGCTGTTGAGCGATGGATGTCCTCTTGGTGTATCACAAATTCACCTTCACATGGCAACATGTGTGGAGTCCTCGATGGTCATTGTGTTAGCTTGATGTTCCATGTGCATGTTATTCCTTGCTTGTACTTTAGCATGCTTCATATGTTCATCTGTTCACGAAAATATCTCCTCGCATGTTCATTTTTCCATCAGTTCATGAACACATCCTTACATGTTTGTTCGTTCACGAACACATCTTTGGATGGTCGTCCATTCTCAAACCAATCCCCTGGTATGCATCATTTGTTCATCAATTCGTGAACACATTTTTTTGCATGTACTCTCTTGTTCATCCCATCTGTCATCGTGTCATGTCTATTCATGTACCTGTATCTACAATTAGTCATGACGAGACGACATAAAATCCATAAACCTCCTAGTCTACCATTATGCATGACCATTCTCTTTCAGATGCAGGTGACTAGGAGAGAGGACAAGGCTACGAAATTGCGCGTGGCAAGTTTCAAGATAGGATGTGAGCTCTTGGCACTGCTGGTGAAAATTGAGTAGAGGTCACTGGGACTGAGATAGGAAATCTGGATCAGCAGTGACTATCCGTGGGATTTGGCTTGACTGGAGGGAAGATCTGACTGGAGGGAAGATCTACATAATTTCTAGAGGGAAGAAATTCGGGCAGTAGAGGGCCTCGGCAGGAAAAACTGCACAATTTCTGGAGGGAGTTGGTTGCAGCCTGCAGGAGGCTTAGCAGCAGAAACAACGCAATTCCTGGAGGGAGCTGACAACAGCCTGTGGGATGGCTTGGCAATAAAAAATGCGTAATTCCTGGAGGGAGCTGACAACAGGCTGTGGGATGGCTTGGCAATAAAAAATGCGTAATTCCTGGAGGGAGATGGCAGCGAGCTGTGAGATTGCGAGGGACAAAAAATTTGCAATCGCTAGGAGGCTAACCTGCTAAACACCTCTGTGGAATTTCTGAGCTAAGCGAGATGCTGGGAAGCTGAGGGGATTTCTCATGAAATCTATGCAATTTTTTGGGTGAGCAATCGATTGGCTGTTTGAGTGGCTAGTCCAAAAAACTGCGCAATTTGACAGGGACTGGCACAGGGTGTTTGTTTGACCTGTCTAGACAATTTCCTCAGTCAGTGGAGCGGGCAAGGTCTGTAGATTCTACATAATGTTTAAGGGGAGTGATTCTCGGGTTTACTGCCCAGTCAAACTCTTTGGTTGACGAGTAGGAGGGTCGGTTGATCAAGTCGTGGGCAACACAAATTGAAATGGCTTGTTGGACACTTTTGCATTGTTTTCGGTGAAAGTTAGTCGATTCATTTGCAGGGTGGAGGTCCAACTGTTAGAGGGTGATCGAGTCGTCAGAACTTCATCAAAATGACTAAGTTTGTGAGCAAGTGAATTTGTGCATAGGCGACCTTGCAAACATACACTCACATGACGACAACAAGACACCTCAAACCATCAAGACAACATATGTTCAACATGATTGATCGACATTGCGAGCGACAAATGTGACGCTTGTGATAGATCGTTGAATGATCATGAAGACGCTTGCACGACAATGCATACAACTTCATGTGTGAGTGCAACAGATGTTTACACAATGAATACAACATGTACACATGAAGTGAAGACCTTGTGAAAGACCAGAACATGGTTGCAAGTGTGACATTGTGACCAACATGAAAAAAGTTTTATGTTGAACAAAGAAGAAAGGAGGGTGAAAAGACTCAACACGAGCCCATGGGGTGAGCCTGAGTGATTGCAAACATCAAGTAAAAACTAAAAGAAGGCTCCAAAATTGGATGCAAGAAATTTTTTTGGAGGGTTTTGTAGCCGCTACAACACTTGGTGACACATTGGTAGAATTCTAGCTTCTCTATTTTGGTTCATTGATAGCACAGAGCCTTGGGATTTTAGGGAGTATTGAATTGTTGTGCAGGTTACTTTGGCTTCCCCCCTACCCCATGGAAATACATGGTTCACCTTTTTCCAAGTCCGTCAAACACAACAAAAGTTTTAGCTTGATAACACTGTTTCAAAATTGGGAAGTGTAGTTTGGCTCGCGAGTTAAAAAAATTTAGAGGATAAGATTTCATCTCTGGTGTTTCTCTGTTGCCATCAAGCCTGGATAGTACCCCGTTGGAGTCACACAGGAACACACGCGTTGCTCCACTGCCAGCGAGCCTGGTCAATACCTTGCTGGAGTTGCATGCTTCACCTCTCTGTGTAGTAAGCCTTTCTTTTCTTTCGCCTTTGTATTTTTTTTCAAGAGGACTGTGCATAGGCACTTATTTATGTTTGGGGCAGAAGAGGGATCCTGACTTATTGAGAGAAGAATAGGTTGTTTCTTCAGAGAAGCATGTAAGACCTTTGACATAGGTTTTCTCGTTTACATTTTCCCCTTCTCGTTTCTACTAGTTGGATGAGCTTGGAGACACAGAGAAGAAGTTGAGTATATGCATGGGGTTCCCTAGTGTGGATACAAGTTCATGGTTGGACCTAAGCTTCCCTTGCAGACAACTTGTATTTCCCGTCAAGACTTCATCGACTGAAGGTTATAACCAAGCACAGAGAAGATGTATCCAGTATTGGCCAAGTGCCGCAGTGTCACAAGACTATTTAGATCTCAGCCACATATTAATTCAAAAGCCAAAACCCAGTAAAGGGCAGCACTTATTTACAAAACTAAAAATAGAATGATAATAAGCAAACAAAACAAAACAAAACAAAATAAGTAAGGAAAAGTGAAAAAATAAAAACAAGCAATAAGCAGTAAGAAAACTATGTTCATGGCATGGGGCACAGCCTGACCTACTGAAAATAATGTTTGATATCTTGGTTGTTGACATGAAGACTGTCAATCCTCCCGTCAAGTGATTGCAGATGGTACGTTTGAGGGCCAAGCTTCTTGTGAACTAGTATCAAATTATCAGGTTTCGCTATCAAAACCTGGTGGTATCTCGAAAGACCATTAGGTGAAGACAACATTCTTGCTTCGAATACTGCATGTAACATAGGTTACGACGGTGGCATGGGGTAGTTGTTTTTGTTCTGAGAATGGTTCAAGTTTCTGAAATCAATACATAAGCGGATTTCCCCGGATTTCTTATGTACAAAACTTAAACTAGAAACCCATGTAAAATAATGAACTTTGTAAGTGATCTGAACATCTAACAACCTAGTCAGGTCTTTCTGTATAAGGGGTTCAAGTGACAAATGTGTTTTGGCTAGTTTCTTTACAATGGCTTGGCTCCTTCTTTTCCTGGAATCTCGTGTTGGAATATTCGCATGTAATATTTAATCAGGTCATCATATGTCGATGCAAACACATCTCAATACTTTTGAACAAGTGGACAAAGGCTTGCCACTGTTGTAGTGTGCAGTACATACCGAGACTAACTAACTTTGGATCGTGGTCTTTTCCCAAGTTGATTTTTTCGTTCCTCATGGTGGAACTGTGGGTTTTTCTATTTCTTGACCCTTGACAGTGGTTCTGCAAGTCATAGAGCCTGTTGAGAGAAACTGCACCTTTTGGGATGAGGTTGCATTTCTTGCCATCAGCTGCAACTTGTAGGGGCTGCTCATGCTCATCTTCATCAACTACATCTTGTAGGGGTTTCTCATGCTCATCTTCATCAGCTGATGCATCCTTGAAGGCATAAGTGTTTTCCATGAAGTGCAATATTTGTTGATCATCACCAAAAACGCGTAGCTTGGTCATGTTATCATGGATAGAATGCTTATACAAATTTTCAACAATAAATCTATCCCTAAGCGGTGTCATGCTATTATTGCGTTTTCCAAGGCATCGACAGTTGCAATACACATTTTTGGTACAAAAATGACATTAAATGCTTGGAAGTTAGGGATCAGTTTCCATGCCTCTTACTAGTAACTTTTGAGATGAGGTGATAAACAGTGAATGGTGTTATGTACCTACCGTACCACTATTTCTGAATCACCTACCACTTTGAGCATGACCATGTTGAGGCTAATGGATTTCTACAAGCCTAACGTGAGTCCTTCATATTCAACAACGTTTTTTGTACACCTGAACTCCAAGTAGCTTGAAATCAAGTGTTTTTTGTTGTTTGGTTCAACCAAGAGACACCCAGCTCCAGAGCCATCCTATGTCTTTGATCCGTTGAAATACATGGTCCACAACTCATCTGTACACATATCGTTCAAAGCGCATGCACTTCTACTACTTCTATCACTACTGCTACTACTAATATTGTTACAATGCACTGTACAGGTTTCATTTCCATTAGTTGGGCAAGGAAGGAGACCCAACTGTGTGTCTGCTAGGGTAGAAGTTGGATGTGTGAGATAACACCCCAGTATTTTTTACAAGAGGCAGTTGCCAAACATGAGCTCTACGAAGGCCAATAGTTTGTTCTCACCATTTATGGGAGTGACGTTGTGCCTCATGTATATCTCAGATAACACCTGGATTTGATTGTTTTTTCACTTGCATAGAAGCAACAAGTGTGACCAGTCTATAGCAAAGTATTTGTTCAAATTGCTAGATCAGTCTTTGTTGAGCAGTAAGCTATATGCTTTTGGTATGTCCACAACAATAATGTTTATGCACTGGTGAATGCGACCATCATGAGATAGTATAATGATCACACCACGAAGTTCACCAATGGATGGCACGCCCGTGCGATCGATTTGGATGATGTGCACAGATGTCTTGCTCCATTGCGCATTGATATTATTAGCGATGGCGAGCGGCATGACATTGGCTGATGTGCCAAAATAAGCCAAACAATTGTGAACATTACAGTTGAAGATTTTAAATGATAAAAAGAATGGAGGGCAAACATAATTCGTTTCTTCCATCCGAAGTGTGTTTAACACATTTGTGAGTGATCCGAGAGATGTGTTTTGTCCCCTGCTGGTAGAGCTTGCGCTATATGTAGGTGACTGACCAAGTGTGTGTAGTAAGATGTCTCGCTACCCTTAAATCTTGGCCAACTTGAACAAGCTCATGTTTGCATGAGTCTTCTTTATATCTTCTACAATGTTGTAGTGAAGGGAAGGTGGTCTCGCCGAGATGTCTGAGGTAAGACTGGTGTTCGTGTTGTCCAGTAGAGTGCTCTGCATCTTTCTTCTCATGGACATACTCTTGTCCGCTGTTGTCTTCCCGGGCTTGCTTTGAGTTCTCTAATTTTGGACGGCTAGTCAATCAACCCTCCTCAGGAATTCAAGTTTCTGATTCATTTCCCCAATTGTAGGGGGGCCCTTTACTTTTGAGATTGTAGTGCTCATTCTTATTGGGGGGATGCTTCTCGATTTTTGTCTTTTGTGATGCTTGTGCGCACTAATAAATGTTAATCACTCGCCCAATGCTTAAGATATCATCAGGTGCAGCATCATCATCATCATCTGTGTCCCCCAGCTGTCCCTGCAAACTGCTCAACATGTTTGTCATTTGGTCGCATACAGAGCCTGCAACTTGTTTCCAGTCCGAACAAGACCCTTCCTAGTGCTTATCTTCGTGAAATGAACAAAATTCACTGTTCGGCCAATCATCGACCTGGAACACAGAGTTGGAGCTATGGGTAGTTTTAGTCTAGTAGCGGTTGTTACTTGATGACACGCTTCCTTGTCTTTGTATGGGTGGTCGATTGCTCACAGATGTGTCTGTTGTTCGTTGCTTAAGCTCGGACACTTTTGTTGTCAAGTTCTTGACAAGGCAGATAAGGGTTTCAATATCGCTTATTTCTCTGTCTCTAACCTTGCTCACCGCAGCTTGTGGCTTCCTTCTCGCATCTTTGGAGTCCTTTGTTGGTTTGTCATCCTAGATGACTCTGATCGCGCGCAGGCCCTTTTCAACAACGATTGCCTCTTCGCAATTTTCTAACAGTGTTGGTTTCATAGCTCGCTTGACAAACCGCACAATGGTGGTCGGTAGTGCGGATGTGGAGTAATCAATAACGATGGAGTCATGAGGCTTTGTGTCTACTAAAAACTTGTTCAATATGCATAGAAACCTCTGATTGAAGTCTTTTACCTTTTCTTTCCCCTCCATCTTTAGGCTTCCCAATTCTTTGAGTAACATGGCTGGGGTCTTGTCATCAACAAAATTTTCCAGAGACGTGTTTGAACACATCCTAGTTATGTATGAACTTGGTTGGAAGGTTGTGATACCATGTTGTTGTGCGACTGACCAAGGTACATGGAAAAAATCTACATGCAACGTCATCATATTGTACATCAAGGGTCTGCAGCTGTAGGTAGAAATTGTCCAAGTGATCTTCTACCTTCACTATGCTGTCAGGGTATAACTTTGTGATCATTCTCTTTGACTGCTTCGACATCTTGTGAAAAGAACCTGAGAGATCTAGTGGTCCTTAAGTCATCCATTCTAGATTTTGGTTAGCCATGTCTTCTTCTTCTTCGTCCTCCTCCTCTTCTTCAAAATCTGATGGTTCTAGCTCTGATTCTGTTGGTTTGTCTCTGCCTCCACCTCCTCCACTACCTTCCCCTCTGCCTCCTGTACCGGAGTATGAGCCCAAGATCACTTCAGTCTTTGATCCAATTCCCATGGGGTTTTGCGTGGTAGCATTTTTATTTCCTTGAATCTAATGATTGACTGTGCCTCCGATTTCGGCCTGCTAAATTCTTTGTTTAGCGAAGTCTGGATATCCGCTATCCCCGCATTCAGATTGTCATTGGAATGCTTAATGTACCAAGTCAGTGCGTGATCCTGCAGAGCACTGACCAACGTTGCCTTCTTTATATTGTCGTCTATGATACCCTGTGCTTCCCATACCGCTTTTACCATGAACCAAAATTGGTCTGGATATTCATTCCTTACTCCTTTGAACACTGGTAGCTTTTGTTGGCATTATGATACAAGTTTGGTGCTATGACTCAAGTGTTGTCCTTGATGGCAACTCACTCAGATGACTGATCACAGTTGAAGCTCACACAATGAAGGAAAAAGAGATATATGCAGGTTCCCCTTGACCAAGCTGCGGATACATGTGGGTTAGCAGACCAAAAGGCGTGTATGCATATACACGCACTTCTGCGCAAGGAAAAGCACGTACATGTTGGAGAACTTGGTTTTGGTCCGTGGTATTTGGTCCTTGGTATTTTGACCCATGGTATTGATCCAAGGTATCTTGTCCAAAGTGTTGATCCCAGGTATTTGGTCCAAGGTATTAAGTCTAAGTGGTTTTGGACCATGGTATTGAGTAAGGCCTAAGACTATAAAAGGAGGAGGAAATCATTAGGCAAAGGCATTCAAGCATTGAATATCTAATGAAGAGCAAGATCTAGAATACTTATTATTGGGTTGTGGTGCATAGCTGTATGAACCCGAGCGCTTGATGAAGGATATGTTCTATTGATGGGTCAAGACCTTAAAACTAGAAGAGAAATACCTTTGTGTGGCTTTTGATCCTTTATAATTGGCGCATGTTGTAAGCTGTAAATCTAATGATTTGGGTATAACTGATGTCTGATTAGCTGCAAAGGTGAAATCATCTTTTATAGATATGTACGCAGGTTCATTATATGAAAGGCGCGTACACACGCTGGTTTGGAATTTCAAAATAGTGTATACGCAGGTTGGCCTTGGGAAGATTGCATATGCATGCAGGTTTGTCACATTGAAGTAGCGTGCATCTCATAAAACATGCTTTAGCTACTTCTGTTTGCTGCTACAGTATTTTGGGTTCTAGCTTGGGTTCTGATTACTGGTACAGTATTATGGTTACAGTTTTCAGAGAAGTGATTGTTTGATTCAGTTTTGGTCGGTACAAGGAGATTGGTTGATGCAAATGTTTGATTGATGTTATTGATGGATCCAGTCTGAAAATTTATGAAACGTGGTCCCTAGAAGAAAAGAGAAGGTTGCAGCCTTCTGTAGGTCAGCACCTACATACTAGTAAACACATCAGCTACTACAAAAGCTAAGGGGGTTGAAGCTCCCTTCCAGGAGAAACTAGAGAACGAGAGAAGGTTGTAGCCTTTTGCAGGTAGAAGCCTGCATACTGGTATAAGACTGCACCAGTACAGAAATATTGTAAAAAAAAGGAAGTTTCTTATTGAAAGAAGATAGAGATGAATTGCAGCAGGTGGTTTTCACCCACATTGGGTTTCCACCTTACATCTTGTGTTCTTGTGTGTGATTGACTGCTTTGTTTTTACTATACCTAGTTATGTGGGTTTCCACCTTACATCTTGTGTTCTTGTGTGTGATTGACTGCTTTGTTTTTACTGTACCTGGTTATTGTTTATATGGTTCTGATGCACAGATTAATGATCAACATCTGAAGAATTAACAAAATTGTAAGTCTGCAGGGTATACGCTAGTTTCCTTAACTACAATCGTGTATATACACAGGTTTCACTAACTGAAGTAGCATATACAAATTTGATTGTGAATTGAAAAATAATTGACTTGCTAATACTGATTCACCCCCCCCCCCTCTCAGATTATTTCCAACAATTGGTATCAGAGTAGGTCCTTCATAAGAAGCTTGATCGCTTGAAGGAAGATCCATCATCATGAGTAACCAAGAAAAAGAAGGATCTATCAGACCTCCAATCCTTGAAGGGAGCAACTTCATCTATTGGAAGGTAAGAACCATGGCATATATTCAATCTAAAGGAACAGATGTCTGGGGGATTGTAGAAGGAGGATATAACTTTCCCTCAACTATTCCTACAGATGCAACAGGTAAAAAGCAATATGAAACCAATGCTAAACCTGTCAATATATTATTGGGGAGTCTGTCACAATTAGAATTTTTCAAAGTTATGCAGCTCAAATCCACCAAGGAAATATGGGACAAGATCGTTCTAAGCTATGAAGGATATTCTCAGGTAAAATGTGCAAAACTACAAACTCTCAGAATACAATATGAAACTCTCAAAATGCACAATGATGAAAGTATAGCTAATTAATTCTTACGAGTAGATGAGATTGTTAATTGCATGAAGAATTTGGGTGAATAGATAAAAGAAGTTACTTTAGTTGAAAAGATTTTAAGATCCTTGTCTACTAAGTTTGAATCAAAAGTGTCTGCCATAGAAGAAAAGCAAGATCTTCAGACTATTACTATGACATAGCTACACGAAATATTAACAGTTTTTGAAATGAGAAAAGGAGGTCCATCATATATGAGAGAAGTTGCATTCAGAGTTGCAGGAAGAGAAGAATCAGGGCATATTTCAGAAGGAGAGGAAGAAGTAAACTTCGTCAAAAACCTTCAATGGGGTTCCAAAAGATTCAGAGGTAAACTACCTTTCAAATGTTTTGCTTGTGGAAGAGTCACTCATTATGCTGCCAAATGTCCTCATAAAGACAAGTTTGATAAAGGTAAAGAACCAGCAAAATGGAATAGAAAACAAAGTGTAAGTAAGAAGAGTTACTATATGCATGAAAATAGTGATGGTCTATCAAATAGTGATGAAGATGAAAATAGTGATAACTATAGACTTCTGATGGCTTTTGAAGATGATGATTTCTTGGATGCTTTAGATGAAGATGGCATTTATGAAGAAATTTCTAAACTTAAAGTTTGTTTATAAGAAAAGAATATGATTATAGATACTCTGACATTCCAACTTGCTGAAAGGGGAAAACACAATGAAAACTTAGAAAGTGAAATTGTGGGTCTAAGAAAAGACATTGAGAAAACAAAAGCTCTCAATCTCAAATTTGTGAAAGGATCAAAAACTTTAGATGAAATTATCAAAGTGCAACGTTCTCCTCAGATAAAAACAGGTCTTGGATATATCGAAGAAGAATCTCAAGCACCAAAGCCGTCAACCTCCAAAAGCTATCTTGATGCAGCAAGGAAAAGTGAACAGTTCAACAATCATCAGCAAAGACATAAAGCAGATCACTAGGTAAATCGGGTCCAACCTACTTCAAGGATGAACAGAAGCTACAACCAACTTCAGGTAAATCATACTCAATTTGCTTCAAGAATGAATGTCAATGGAAGCTACAATCACCAGGTCAGTAGGTTCGATAATCGCAGGAATTTCTTTAATGGCCAATGTTTCTCATGTCATAACTTTGGACACAAAGCTACTCAATGTGTTGCTTACAAGACCGTCATGACTAGAGAAGCACGAAATCAAAGGAATGTGACTGGGATCATGAAAAGGACATACAATAACTTCTCTACTCTTGAAAATGAAATAGAATGCTCTATCTGTAACAACTTTGGTCATGAAGACTCTGAATGCAGGAGTAACTTTCGGAAAACATCTCAGAAGGAGCAGACTTCATTGGGTCCCAAAACATGGAGAAAGAAAGAACCGCAAACAGAAAGATGTGGTATAGCTCTGTATGTTGAAGGACAAGAAAATCAATGGTACATCGACAGTGGATGCTCGAAACACATGACAGGTGACAAAGAAAAACTTCAATCATACAATGCCTTAAAGAAATAAAAGGTGGTCTCATTTGGTAATGACGTTCCTGCTGACATAAAAGGTAAAGGCTCTGTTCTCTTAAAAGAAAATGTTAAAGCTGGAAATGTTATGTATGTTGATGGTCTAAAGCATACCCTTTTGAGTGTAAGTCAAATGTGTGATCGAGGAAATGAAGTAGTATTTCGATCAAATGGATGTGTTTTTCATGAGCTTGATACAGGTGAAACCATGATCAAAGGTATAAGAACTCCAAATAACTTATACATACTCAAGGGAGGACAACAACAGTGTTATCTAAGCAAAACTGATGAACATTAGTTATGGCACAGAAGATTGGGGCATCTAAGCTTCCCTCAAATAAGAAAAGCTTGCAAATACCAAGCTGTTCGTGATCTTACTGATATCCACATTCCAAAGAATACAATATGAAAATCATGTCAATTTGGTAAGTAAACCAGGACTCATTTCCCTAAAAAGGAAGGATCAGCTAATAAGCCTCTTGAACTTGTTCATACTGATTTATGTGGTCCATCAAGGAAAAAGTCACCTCTTGGAGAAGAGTACTTTATTTTGTTCATTGATGATTTTTCCAGAATGTGTTGGATAGGACTTCTGAAGCATAAAGATGAAGAATTTGAAAAATTCAAATCCTTCAAAGCCTTGGTTGAGAATGAATCAGATAGTAAAATCAAATGTATCAGATCTGATCGAGGAGGGGAATTTACCTCAAATGAATTCTTTGACTTTTGTGAAGAACATGGAATAAGAAGGGAATTCTCCACTGCAAGGACTCCTCAGAAAAATGGAGTGGTAGACAGAATGAACAGAACTATTCAACAAATGGCTCGTGCTATACTAGATGAGTCTGGAACTCCTACAACCTTCTGGGGTGAAGTTGCATCCACTGTCATCACTATCCTCAACAAAACAAACGTTTGGGTAATCAACACTCAAACTCCTCATGAAATTTGGTATGCTAAGACTCCTACCGTTAAATACTTCAAAGTCTTTGGAATCAAATGTTACATCAAACAAATTGATGAAAAACTTGGTAAGTTTGAGCCCAGAGTAGATGAAGGTATTCTCCTTGGTTACTCTTCCCGAAGTAAAGGATATAAATGTTATAACAAAAGACTTGGGAAAATTATTGAAAGCATTGATGTCGTGGTTGATGAAACATGCAAAAATCCAAGACAAATAAAAACCGAAGAGCATGAAGAAGATGAGGACTATGCTGAAGAAGAAACAAATGAAGCACCAGAAGAACAGAGAACGGAAGAAGAAAAGACTCCATCCAGATATGTTTAGAAGAATCATCCAGAAACTCAAATTTTGGGGTAGAAAGAGGCAGGTGTGCAGACAAGAAGAACTATTACAGAATCTTCAAACTATCTAGCATTGCTTTCCTCCATCGAACCACAAAATGTACATGAAGCATGCAAAGATGAATGTTGCGTCAAAGCCATGAATGAAGAGCTTGAGCAAATTGAAAAGAATAATACTTGGGAACTAGTTCCTACACCTCATGATAAGAATATCATAGCCAAATGGATATTCAAAAACAAGCTAAATGAAAATGGAGAGGTTATTAGAAATAAGGCCAGACTTGTTTGTAAAGGGTATGCTCAACAAGAAGGTATAGATTTTGAAGAAATGTTTGCACCTGTTGCTAGACTTGAAGCCATAAGAATGTTCCTTGCTCTATCTAGTTTTCAAAAATTCAAAGTCTACCAAATGGATGTGAAATCCACCTTTCTTAATGGAGACCTAGAAAAAGAAGTATATATTGAGCAACCACATGGATTCATCCTTGGAAATGATCCAAAACTTGTATGCAGACTCAGAAAGGCTCTCTATGGTCTAAAACAATCTCCAAGGTCCTGGTATTATCGTTTTGACAAATATATTCATCAACAAGGTTTTTCAAAAGGATCAGCTGATAGCAATCTATATATAAAAATTGACAATGATAAAGTGCTAATACTTGTTGTGTATGTTGATTATATCATTTTTGGTAGCAATGAAGAAGCCATGAGTCAAAACTTTGCTTTGGTAATGCGGAAAGAATTTGAAATGTCCCTGCTTGGTGAGCTCACATATTTTCTTGGTTTACAAGTTCAACAAAATAAATATGGTATTTTTCTATTGCAAACCAAGTATCTCAAGCAGATCTTAAAGAAATATGGCATGGAAGATTCTAAACCGGTATGTACCCCAATGGTAAAAGGATGTAGTCTAAGTTCAAATGATGAATCAACAACAGTACATCAACCAACCTACAGATCCATGATTGGCAGTCTGCTCTATCTAACAGGTACCCGACCAGACATCATGCATGCAGTGGGAATAGTTGGGAGATTCCAAGCAAATCCAAAGGAATCACACCTTCAGGCAGTCAAGAGGATTTTCAAATATCTTCAAGGAACACAGAACTTTGGTTTATGGTATCCTAGAGATACAGATATTACACTTCATGCATATACAAATGCAGATTGGGAAGGAAGCGTGGATGATAGAAAAAGCACTAGTGGTGGTGCATTCTTCATGGGTTCTAGATTAGTGTCTTGGTTTAGTAAGAAACAAAGTTCAATTGCATTATCTACAGTTGAAGTAGAATATGTAGCTGCTGCATCTTGTTGCATACAACTCCTTTGGATGATGCAAACATTGCAAGACATTCAAATCACATGTACTCCACCCATCTCCATTCTGTGTGATAATACAAGTGCAATCAGTATTTCAAAGAATCCAGTGATGCATTCGAAGACCAAGCACATACCTATCAAATATCATTTTCTCCAGGAACAAGTGCTTGAACAAACAGTCAAATTAGAGTATGTTCCCTCCAAGGAACATGTTGTTGATATATTCACCAAACCACTGCCCAGAGAGACATTTGAATACCTCAAACAGAAGTTGGGAGTAGTTGATGCATCCTCTTACCATTGACACTTATATGTTTTAGAGAAAAATGGTCGTACGCGAGTTTCATAAAACATATCTGTGTACATACGCCGGTTGTTGTGGATACAGTCACGTTCAGGATGAAAAGAGTCTACTATGGGTCTGACAGTGATCATTTGGCATAGGTTCAGGGGGAGCATATACTTCTAATAATGCATTGTTGGCATTATCTTAGAAGATCTTAGTACAATTGCACAGTTGTTTTTGTTTCAGGTGGAACAGGTGCAGAGGGAGATCATGGTTGTTGGTCTGGATGGTGATTGACAGATGCTGCTGATGATAGTTACTGATGACTATCATAATCTTGTTTTAGATATTTTGTCTCTATGTCATGTATATCTTTTATTATCAAGGTCATGTAACGACCTATTCTGTTTCCCCACTATGCTTGGGATGGATGACGTAATGTTCTTGTTTTATCATGTATAAACTTTTGGTATATCCCCACTTGGTTGAGAGATGGATGTATATATGTATGAGTCTTTGGTGATAGGAAGGTCATTTATGATGTATAGAGTCATGTTATTCTTGTAGAGTATCTTTTTGTAGACCTTGCCTACAGTTAGGGGGAGCATGAACAACACACTTCAACAAATCAGAGAATTCAACATGTACTCAGGGGGAGCATAACCCTTTTCCCTTGATGAAAAAGGGGGAGAATGACTTGGGGTTGCCATCAAGTCCAAAGGGGGAGATTGTTGGCATTATGACACAAGTTTGGTGCTATGACTCAGGTGTTGTCCTTGATGGCAACTCACTCAGATGACCGATCACAGTTTAGGCTCACACAATGAAGGAAAAAGAGATATATGCAGGTTCCCCTTGACCAAGCCACGTATACACGCAGGTTAGCAGACCAATAGGCGCATATGCATATACACGCACTTCCATGCAAAGAAAAGCGCGTACATATTGGAAACTTGGTTTTGGTCCTTGTTATTTTGACCCATGGTATTGATCTAAGGTATCTTGTCCGAAGTGTTGACCCCAGGTATTTGGTCCAAGGTATTGAGTCTAAGTGGTTTTGGACCATGGTATTGAGTAAGGCCTAAGACTATATAAGGAGGAGGAAATCATTAGGCAAAGGCACTCAAGCATTGAATATCTAATGAAGAGCAAGATCTCGAATACTGATTATTGGGTTGTGGTGCATAGCTGGATGAGCCTGAGCGCTTGATGAAGGATATGTTCTATTGATGGCTCAAGACCTTAAAACTAGAAGAGAAATATCTTTGTGTGGTTTTCGATCCTTTATAATTGGTGCATATTGTAAGTTGTAAATCTGATGATCTGGGTATAACTGATGTCTGATTAGCTGCAAAGGCGAAATCATATTTTACATATTTGTACACAGGTTCATTATATCAAAGGCGCGTATACACATTGGTTTGGCATTTCAAAACAGTGTATACGCAGGTTGGCCTTGGGAAGATTGCGTATGCACATAGGTTTGTCACATTGAAGTAGCGTACATCTCATAAAACATGCTTTAGCTACTTCTATTTGCTGCTGTAGTATTTTGGGTTCTGGTTACTGGTACAGTATTCTGGTTACAGTGTTCAGAGAAGTGATTGTTTGATTCAGTTTTGGTTGGTACAAGAAGATTGGTTGATGCAGATGTTTGATTGATGTTATTAATGGATCCAGTCTAAAAATTTATGAAACATGGTCCCTGGAAGAAAATATAAGGTTGCAACCTTTTGTAGGCCAACACCTACGTACTAGTAAACACATCAGCTAGTACAAAAGCTAAGGGGGTTGAAGCTCCCTTCTAGGAGAAACTGGAGAATGAGAGAAGGTTGTAGCCTTCTGCAGGTAGAAGCCTGCGTACTGGTATAAGATTGCACCAGTACAAAAATATTGTAAAAAGAAAGAAGTTTCTTATTAAAAGAAGATAGAGACGAATTGCAGTAGGTGGTTTTCACCCACATTGGGTTTCCACCTTACATCTTGTGTTCTTGTGTGTGATTGACTGCTCTGTTTTTACTATACCTAGTTATTGTTTATATGGTTCTGATGCACATCTGAAAAATTAACTAAATTGTAATTCTGTAGGGTATACGCTAGTTTCCTTAACTTGCTAATACTTGAAAAATAATTGACTTGCTAATACTGATTCACCCCCCCTCTCAGTATTATTTCCAACAACTTTATCGCGCTGGCCATACTACTTCGAGGTGGTGACAGAGGTGGTATGGGCAAAGTCGGGGGTGAAGATGGTGAAACTGGTGGTGGTGTGGGTGAGGGTGGTATGCACAGAATTCTTTGTTTTATCATATTGATCGCACTTCTTGGTGACACCTTCGCAAGATCTTCCTCGCTTTCTTGTGTTGGTGAAATCAAGGGACTAGTTTCCAGTTATACGTTACCTTCGTTTATGGAGATCCTCTTACTTCGTGTAGCCCCAAACATCAATTTATTCGCATAACTCGGTTTTCACACAGTAGCATTTTAATCCAAGTGTTCAAAGATTTAACGTACTTACCTCGCGGTCCTTTGAGGAAGCGTTGTTCCCCCTTGCTATAGCTGACTAAAGTATCTACCGCGAACTCGGTGATAAATCCTCCTATAATTTGATCGAGCCAGTGATCCACAGCGCATACGATCTTATCCTCCGATGCTTCCAATCTGCACACCAACTCTGAAGTCCACACAATAGGTTTGTCGAGCCTACACCTTCCTTAACTGTCTGCTAGCTTCGCGATCCACTCATACAACTCAGGGGGGAAGGATGCAAAGAAAATTTTGTGGATCTCCGTATATAGGTAGCAATCTAAGCACTCTTCCTTTGATAATCATGGATTCCCGTTTTCCTGCGCCGCGAACTCATGAATCATTTTGTCCAACCACTCTTCACTTCCTTTCTTTGTCGGATTCCAGTGATACAACATCAGACATCTCTATGCAGATCCTGGTCCCGGCAACGAAACCATTTGTTGGCTTGTTGGGGCCTGACCCAGGTTCAGAGTTATTTTAGCTAAACAAATCCTGGTATTACTGGCCCTTTTGGCAAGAGTCCGCAGAGCGTGGACTGAGGTCTCACTCGAAGTAGTATGAGAGGGTGCTAGAACCAGGTTTATGCACTGTGGAGATGTCTGATGAGTTCAAGTGGTCTGCGGTTTGACCCTGCGCACAGGTTGCTTCACGCACTTTCCCGTGCTTTGCAACCTGATATACTGCCTTCACGCAGCCCTACCCAGGGGCTGAATGTCGCACTCTGCATTATTACCCAAGACCTCAATGGTATTCCAACATTAGTTAATTAGATTTGCCTACTTGAGTGATTAAGTATACTTAACAATATAAACCATTCATACAGGTACACGCAGTAAATAAATAGTATATTTGCAAATTATATCAATCCTTCATTAACCCAAGAACAGATACACAAAATTATAACAAAACTTCTCTTTATTAATTCCTTCCTCGGTTACAGACTCGACTTCACCCTGTGCACTCAGCTGCAGGGGTCTGCGCACTCAGCTACGGACTACTAGGCCTCTGCACACTCAGCTGCAGGGATCCACACACTCAGCTGTGGATTACTAAGCCTTTGCGCACTCAACTGCAGAGCCTTCTCCTACTCTACGACCCAAAGACACATTTTACACTTCGACTTGGTCACTTAAACTTCTTCTTACTTCTCCTTTTTTCTCTACTTAGAGCATTGCTCTATTTATACAATCCCATGGTCTGCGGACCATGGGTAGGTCTATACAGCCGATATTACATTACAAAATTAGGGCGGAAAACCTTGTGACTTTATCATACTTCTGCGTCCCGCGCCTGCAATTCATGAATCTTTACAACAAGATTCGGTCAAAACTTTGGCTTTGAGCCACAAAACATGCCTTGGGGGGATTCCATGCCCAACATCTACCCTAGAATTTGACAACATCGCAAAGGATTTCTATTATAGGCTCTGTGGTTGATAATCTCCATGAGACAAAGAAATTTATGTTTGTTGCAAAGTGCTATGAAATCATCACTTCGGTCAAAAAATTATTAACAAAGGAAATTGTCGTTTTACAATAGGACCTTGGGCCCTCCTCCAAACCTGATGATCTGGCAATAAAAGCACGCAGAATCATGTGATGAGATGGTAGATGAGTTGGTGCATAGGTGATAGTGACATCAACAGCATGACACATGGCATAACATGGGATATGACACATTGCATTCAATTTCGATGTTTTCAAGTTGCTAAGTGGGCCAAATCCAATTGACACCTAGCACTAGTAATGAAGTAACACATGGTAGAGTAATGATGTGTGACATTAGGTGGAAGAAACATCATCGCATCACACCAAGGTTCAAGTTGGAGTGTTTATGAAGTGGGCCGTGTGTTAAAATAAGCTAATTACTCTCACATGAGGAGTTGGCTAAATTAGAGAGTTAGTTAACTGAGCGTTGGGTAGAGTCGAGTTAAGTCATAGTCGAATTTAGTGTGTGTTTGCATGTCAAGTTATTTTAGGTGAGTCACTAGTTGGAAACATACAAATATCCCTCACTGGGTTCATTGTAATAATCAAGATTTTGTGTGATCAATAAAAGAGTCGCAGCTCGTGTGTTTTGTGTGCTAATTTGTGTTTTTCCTCCTCTGCATTTCCAAAAGATTGGTATCAAAGCGAGGTTACAAACAACTCTCTTACAAACAACCAAGGAGAGTGGATCAACAATAATCCCTAAGAGAGAAGAGAGAAATAATTTATGTTCCTCTAGTTTATCTATAATGCACCTTTCAATAATATTCAGCTCATTATAACGCTCGTGGGCATAGCAAAGAGTTCCGTTATATGTCGCAACCTTACGCTATTTTGCAAACACGAGGATTTACTTTTACATTAGTAGAGTTAGAGGACTAACGTGGGACTTCATTGTTGTGAATGAAGTTAGCATGCAACCCTCAATCAGTTAAGGTCATGTTAACCAAGTCAAGAACATTTTATCTAAAAGGGCACGAAAAATTGTTTAAAAGGAGTCACGTGGTGAGAGTTGCCTCATGAAATTTTGTTAAAGATTTATTTAAAATATTCAAAAGGTTTTTTAAAAGGAGCTCCGTAAATCTTTTCATATGGTGTTTAGGGACTTTATATAGTGTGAGTTATTTATAAAGAGCATACAAGTTTGTTTATATAGATAATTTTTTATATAAAAAAAATAATAAAAGGCATTTATAAAGGCTTTGCAAACTATTGGAAAGGAGAAATTTTTAAAGTTTTTTTTTAAAGGGTTTTTTTGAAGAGAATTTTTATAAGAAAGATGCCTTTTTCAAATTTCCAGCCTTAGCTTCTACCATTTGCAGGAAATTTTATGATGTGTGGGCCATTAAGATGGCGACCACATTGCAGGCTCATGATTTTTGGGATTATGTCTAGTTTGGGTTTTCAAAACCTAAGGATGAAGCGGAAGAATGAGCTCTCACTAATGCAAAGAGGCATCTATGGAAGAAAGACAAAAGGAAGAATGAAAAAGTGTTGCATCTTATCTGGCAAGGAGTGGACCGAGCAGTGTTCCAAAAAATTATGATCACGTCTTTGGCAAAGGAAGCATGGGATACCTTGGCAACAAGCTATAAAGGTATGGCCAAAGGCATTATTGTTAAGTTGCAGAATACTGAGAGAGATTTTGAAAGTCTACAAATGAAGGAGACATAGGACATCGATTCTTTCATGAGTCAGGTCATGACTGTGATAAATCAGTTAAAAAGATATGGTGAGGAAATTAAAGATTAATAGTGGTTGAGAATGTCCTTAGATATTTGTCTACCAAATTTGATGCTGTGGTAGCAACCATAGAAGAAACCAAGGATTTGACATCACTAACAGTTGATGAGTTGATGGGATCACTTCTATCACATGAGGCAAAGATAGACAGAAATAAGGATTCCACTTTAGAAACCGCTTTCAAAATCCATATTATCATCCCATCACCTCTTCTCTAAGAGACAATTCTAAGGTTCAAGTAGTGGAATATCACATCAAACATCAACAACTAGTTCTCTAAATCTTAAAGGATAATTTGAATCCAACACAGAATCGAATGAAGCAACAAATAGATCAAAATCGCAGTGAAAGAAGTTTTGATGTGGGAAATTGGGTAATTTTACGACTACAACCATTTAGACAAATGTCACTCAAGCAGGCTAAGAAGGATAAATTATCACCCAAGTATTATGGACCTTATAAGGTGTTGTAAAAGATTGTTACTATGGCATACAAATTGGAGCTACCTTCATCTTCACAAATACACCCGGTTTTCCATGTTTCATGTTCGAAGAAGGTTATATGTGAGAAGCTTCAAATTCAAATTATATTGCCAAAACTTAATGAGGAAGGAAAAATCATATTAGAGCCTAAAGCAATTATGGAAACAAGAATATGGCAACTACGAAATCGATCAATTTCAAAATATATCATTGAGTGGAAGAACTTACTCGTGGAAGATTCCACATGGGAGGATGAATATTTTATACAAAAACATCCATAACTACTCAAGCGTTAAGGAAAATACTTTCTAGAAGGAGAGGGGCATGTTATGTCCCTATAATACTAGTGTAAACCCCATATTGTTATTGTTGTGTCCCATGTAGCTCCCATATTGTTATTGTTGTGCCCCATAGTAGCCTACTATTGTTATAAAAATGCCCTTACATTATTATTGTTATGTATGCACTAAGTATATTGTGACCCTTTAGACTCCTATATATACAAGGGAGGTCTTGTCATTTGTATCATAAAGAATTTTTCATTTATGTGATGTAAAAGTTGTTTGCCCCCTCGAAGAAGCTCATTTTCAAGTTGTTGATATATCTTTTCTTCTATTTTGTGATTTGGTTACATAACATATTGATCTCGTTGAAATATTTTCACGTATTGTTAAAATACCATCCATATGAGTTATTTTTGGTTTTTGTTAGATCTAGAATGTGAGAAATTAGATGTGTAGACAACCTTCCTTCATGGAGAATTAGAGAAGATTTATATGGAGTAGCTAAAATGATTCAAAGAAAAAGACAAAAATGAACTTGATTTGCAGGTTGAAGAAGAGCCTCTATGGGCTAAACTAGGCACCCCAACAACATTACAAGAAATTTGATTAACTTATGTTGATGCATGTTTTTAAAAGGCTAGAGGCTAATCATTGTGTCTACATCAAGAGGTATGAACAAGAAAAGTATAACAATTATTGTTATATGTGGATGGCACACTAATAATTGGACATGATAAGAACACAATCAATAAGTTGAAGACAAATTTCAACAGTTAATTTGCAATGAAGGATTTGGGTCTAGCACGACAAATACACAACATGAGGATCATATGTGATAGAATGAACAAAATTTTGTGGCTATCATAAGAAAGAATATATTGAGAAGGTGTTAGATAGGTTCAATATGAAGGATTCCAAGCCAATAGATACACCCCCAAAATCCTACTTCAAACTCAGTGTTAATTTTGTGCTCTTGTGATGGCAAAGAGGATCCTGAAGAAATGAGTAAGATAACTTACGCCTCGACAATCGGTAGCTTGATGTATGCCATGGCATATATACAATTGGACATTGTACATTCAATAGGAGTAGTGAGCAAGTTCCTTGCCAATCTAGACAAACAACATTAGGAAGTGGTAAATTGGATCTTAAGGTATCTGAAAGGTACCAACCATCATTGCTTATGTTTTGGTAATAATGATATTGTGCTTGAAGGTGTTTCAAATGCAAATATGGTTGGAGATGTGGACACTATAAAGTCTATCATTAGTTATATATACACATTTGTAGGTTTATAGGTGTCTTAGGTATCTAGGTTGCATAAAGTAGTAGCTCTATCCATGACATAGGCATAGTACATAGTTGTAGTGGAATCTTACAAAGATATGTTTTCGATGCAAAAATTCCCAAGAGAGGCAGGAATAAAGTAGGACAAGTGTGCATTGTATTGTGATAGTCATAGTATCATTCACTTGGGCAAAAAATCCAACATATCATTCAAAGACTAGGCATATTAACCTTAGGTACCACTGGATTTGATAGGTGTTCAAGGAAAGGAATTTACACATAAAAAAACTCATACAACTGAGAGTCCTATTGATATGTTCACCAAAATTTTGCCTAGAGATAAGAAAGTGATGTGTATAAGTTTGGTGGGCCTAGGGGTGACTTGATGAGTAGGCTTGGACAATAATCAACATAAGGAAATTATTTACCATTGTATTTCATCAACCAAGAGACTTTGTTTAGCTTCAAATGGGATAATGTTGGTTGATGAAACAAAATTCAAGTAATGATTCTTTTGGTCTCATGTGAAAACTATGAGTGGGCCTAATGGTTAAGACTCGAGAGTATGTGTTTCCTACTAATAGGTCACATGTTCAAGTCTCGAGTGGGGTAAAGTATGTACATTGAAGGTCTCATACACCAATCTGGCTATAGTTTGAGAGGAGCTAATGGTTAAGAACCTGTGAGGATGAGGAAATAGGTTCAAATCCATAAAGAATGGAGTATATTCGTCTCAACTTAAAAATAGATTATTATTATTATTTCTTATTCATTAAACATTAAAAATTTTCCGGTAAATGTTCTTTGTGAAAATTGCATGTTTTTCTTAAAATGTTATAGATTCCTCCACCCCTCTGCATATGATCGCACCCCTATAAATGTAAACTTTTTTTGGCCATCAATGTGTAGTAGAGAAGGGAATTAGATTGAATACACAAAACCCATTTCTTTTTGTGTTACTATTATGTTGTCTCCGAATACTCGAGCATTTATGTGATCCTGTAGTAGAGACTCACTTTGTGTGATGGTTATTCTAGTCATTTGTCTGTGAATACCATAGAATTCATGTGGCTTTGTAATAGAAACATGTCTGGTGTGATGACATCCATATGTGAGGCCAGGTATCAAATGAATGGTGATTTGTCTATTTGTGCCTAACAATGAAGAAGTCAATGCCAGATAATTGAAGATCCAAAGAAAGAGAAATTGGTGCAATGATATTAAGAATGTGTCGAGATGCATTGAGGGATAGTTCAATTGGTTGAGTTCCTGTAGTTGAAGTGTCCTTACCACTGAGAGGTCATAGGTTCAATTCTTTCGACACTTTCGGGGTCGGAGTTTGTGATTGAGCCAGCAAGAAGTGATTTCTTCTAATGGATGTACACAGTGCAAATATTCTATGGATGTAGTGGTATAGTAATATTAAGAATGTGTCGAGATGCCTTCAGGGATAGTTTAATTGAACGAGTCCCCGTAGTTAAAGGTAAAGTACCCTTACTATTGAGAGATCACAGGTTCAATTCTTTTGACACTTTCAAGGGGTTGAGCTTCGTGATTGAGCTGATTAAAAGTAATTTCTTCTAATAATATACATAATACAAATATTCTATAGATGTTCGAGAAGTGATGATCTGTAGAACACATGGGAAAAGGAAATGAGAGACGCGAGAAATTTATTAAAGGGAGAAATGGAAAAAAAAAAAAGAATGTGTTGATGCGTGTTCGTCGACAATAAAAAAAATCCAGTACATAGGAAGGGAAATCGGGTTGGAGACATGCAGAAATTATTGAGAAATTCTTGGCTGTGTGCTACGAATTCAATAAAAGGAGATACTCAAAGAGAAATTCTTGGCTGGCTGTGTGGTACGAATTCAATAAAAGGAGATACGGAAAAGGTGATGTGTTTGTTAAAAGAAGACACGGAAAGGTGATGTGGTGGTGAGATTAGTGAATTTTAATGTTAGAAAATTTTGAGTGTTTTTAGAAGTTTTTGATGGTGTACTTTATTATTGTGAAATGTTTTAATCAATTTTTAACAATTTTTTACCATCCAAACAATTCCTCCACCTAAAAAAAATTGTGTAGGCTGGATAGCAAATCGACCTCAAATCATGTAAAAATCCATTCTCCCATCGTTGGAATTACGCTGACTAAACATGAAAACAAAACATCACAATGATTTCTTAACCACGGTGCGTCCAGTGAATCTAGGTACAGTGGATCGGTCCCTTAGGAGATAGAGACAGGGGTTATGACTCCGGAGAGCTCGGCCAAGCAGGACAGTGCCTAGTACTGCCTACACTTTTTGCCATCCGTTGGATTGACCACCTAAAAATGTCTCCGAAATTCTCGCACTGTCAGCGGTCGATGTGTTTTCACTGATCTGACAGTCTGCGCTAATGGTTCGGGTGTTCTTAGCCACTTTTTGACTCCGATCGAGTTAAAAGTTTTCCACGATCTAAATTTTATATTATGGGGAATTAAAATTCAATTGACTCCAGTGTATGTCACGTCGTTAAGAGAGTTCCATTGCGATATTATGTTTCATTAGGGATCGATTGCCCGTTCGGGTTATGACTCCGGACAGCTCGGCCAAGGAAGACCGCGCCGAGACTTTTGGGTGCTAGTTGGATCGACCGCCTCAAAAATGTCTCCGAAATTCTCGCTCTCCCCCCTGTGGAAGTGGATGTGTTAGCGACTTTTTTGATTCCGACCGAGTTAAAAGTTTGCCATCATCTAAACTTTAAATGAGGGGAATTAAAAGTCAATTGACTTCACTCTATTTGAGGTTAATTTTAATTTTATAAAATTCCCAAAATCAATTTGATTTTATATTTTTTATAATCTATTGAATATTTTACAAAATAAACCTGATTTTGTATTAATTTTTATTTTTATTTTATTTTATTCTGGTGAATTAGTAATTCAAGGCAGTAATTTAGGGAAAGCCTAAAATCGGTTGAGACTTTATTAAGAGTGAGAGTCTTATTGCTAAATTTTCATGGGATTTGAAATTAAATAAATCTCATTGTGTCAATCATTTAATAGTTATATTTTTAAATATCTAAATATTTTTGAGAAATACATTGAATTTTATAAATATTTTTTTATTTAAACTAATATCAATTAATAAAATGTGATACTAATTTTTGAAGAAAAAAAGTTATAATAAAAAAATATTTCAAATATTTTCAAAATATATATATATATATATATATATATATATGATGTTTTTTCCTATCTAAACAATATCAACCTATAATTCATAAAACATGATTATAAATTTTTAAAATAAGATTGATGATCCGAATCGGATCCATAAATGATTGACAAAGCACCTTGATTGTATTGGGACGAAACAAATCCTTAATGAAATCCAAAACAGCGTTAAAAACCCCCTGAACCAGTGGCCATGGCAGCCGGCACGAAACGACGAGGACCTTGATCAAAGCGTGTTGACCGAGGCCCATGGAGACTGCGCAGGAGACCAAAATAGCCCTTGGGAGCCTTGGATCGGGAAAATGAGGCGAACAGGGCCGAAATGGAGAGCCTTAAGCACTCGATCACATTGGAAGCCAGAGGACCGCGAGCGGAAGGTAAAAAACGCCAATGTACGACGGTGGGACCCACGGCCTGGAAACTGACGGTTTGATCGGGACGCCCTTGAACAGTAAGCAGTTTTGGAGAAATGGAGCGATCACAATCAGCGATCGTCGCGTGGCAGCGAAGGTGGGAGAAAAACCGCCGTGATCGCGCGTTAACGGTCGAGCAAGTTAACCGCGCTCGACGTGCGTACAATGTTGGATCTGGAGGAGCCCAGATCGGACGACTGAGATTGCGCTCGATGGAAAGAAGTGGAATCAATAGGGAAATAAGCTGCGATTTAAAAGGGATTTGGAATCCGTTGACCGCCACGGTGGAGGAAGAGCGTATTCGCGACATAACCGGAGGAATGAGCTGACGAAGCATTCTGGCACCAGTTAGATGGAGACATGTGGCACTCCCTGAACCAAACAGGCATAGGATCGACTAGTTAAAGCCATGAACAGAGAGACAGTTGAAAGAGGAGAGGGAGAATTAGGAGAAGAACCCGAGCGACGGTGAATGATGAACCCTGAGAGGAATGAACACAGAGAGCAGTAAAGCCAAGCAGATGAGGCAGAGGGTCGAGTTTACCACAGGCAGCATCGAGCACCAGAGAGCTTGAAGATTCGAGCCTTCCCATAGAGGGATCTGTCTGGATTGAGCACCACAGTTGGCTCTTTCCACTGTAGACCAAAGGTCACAGAGCTGGTAGGAAGAAAAAGAGTCTGTGCACTCTGAGGGGCTTGGGGAATCCAAGAACCACCCTACCAAGCAAAATCTGCTGTCAGGAGAACTCATATTGAGTCCCTGCATTGTAAATTCTTTGTTGTAAGACACATTAAAACCAGGCCGCCACTGAAGCTAGACTGGAGACGTAGCCCTGGAGAATAGGGTGAACTCCTTATTAAAAACTGTTTGTGTCTAGTACTGCTTACTGTATTTCTCTGTTGTCTTTCCATTTAAAATGTTTGTGTATTGGCAATCTAATCGATCCGTTGTTTCAATGACACAGAGCACACACTAGCACATGAGTCTGTAATACCTTTTGTTTAACAAATCTTCAGCTGAGGTCACTCATAGGGTGATTATCAGATCAATTAATAATAAAAATAAATATGAATAGAAAAATTGGAAGAAAAAAAAAAATAGAAAAAATACAATAACACAAATAACAAAATTAAATAAAAATATTTTTATTTAAAAATAGATAAATTTATAATAATATCCATCAAAATTTAGCCCTTGGTATATTAGCAATGAAGTCCATTAAACTTACTTAAGTGATTTTATAAATATGCAGTTCCATAAAATGATAATTGTGTTACATTTGGTTTTCATTTAAGTAGTTTGTTGCTAGTTTGTTTAAACAACTTTATTCATTGTTGTCATTAAGTAGATATATGAGAAATATTGGATTCTTAAATTGTTTGGGACGAGGTCATTTGTTAATTAAATATAGTTTAAAAAAATTATGGTGGTTAATAATTTTTTTTTTAATTTGTATTAAAAAATATTATGGCGGTTTTTTTTTTTAATTAATAGTGGATTTTGTCAAAATTATTATATTGATTTAATTTTTCAATTTCAAATTTCCATTCCTAAGTTGATTATAGGGTTGGAGGTCATTTTTGTTAATTAAATATAGTTAAAAAAATTCATGGTTATATATTATATTTTTTTTTTTTTTTTTTAATTTGTAAAAATTAATAAGGGATATTGTCAAAACTATTGTAAAAACTATTATATTATAGTGAGTCAATCTTCAATTTCAAATTTCATTCCTAAGTGCTTGTAGGGATGGGATTAGAAGGGAGAATTATTAGTCTCTTTGATTTTTTCATTGAATATTGTTAAAAATTGGTCAAAGCCATTAATATTTTTGTTTTAAAAGAAAAAATCTTTAATAAATATGTTAAAACCATTAATTTTGATTAGTTATCTCGGTGTGAAATTCCATTCTAGGGTGGTTGAAACCCAGTTCAAGCTGAAAAATAGATACGACAGAAGTTGGGCGGATTGCAATGGCTAGGTTTTGGGTAGGCTTTTACATCCCTGCATACATTGTCGAGCTTTGGCTCATTTCCGTGGATTATGATGGCGGAGTCTTTGGAGAGTTTAGAAAAAACTTGGTGATTTAGAATGGCGAGATCTTTGCAGGCTAATTTTTCTCTAAAATTGCCATCGAGCTTTGGATCTTACCTGTCATTTGTTACGGTAGGGTAATCCACGATCTCTATCTACAATAGGATTTCATAGAACTAATGGGATCGTGTCAGATCTACACCCAACCACAAGTAAATACCTGCGAATTGGGTCCATGGTTTTATGCCTAGTGTCATGCACTTACTCTTCTTATCGTATCTTGGGTATTGATTCGCTCGTCTATGGATAGCTGATGGATCAGATAGAAAAAGTTTGAAACAAATGTGCAGTAGATCTATGTTGTGGACCCTAATTTGTTTAGATCAAAGCCATGATCAGTTGGGTGTGTGTTATATTCTTTCCATGACTAGCTACACACATTGTACATTACACTGGGCATAGCGGGGGGGTCACAGGGTGGCAGTAGCCCCCTTGCATGGGGTCTGAGGCAGTGCCCTGGGCTTTTTTTTAATGTGGACCCAAGGATGGGGGGCAAACCCAAATGTGGTGGGTAGACCTATCCATGGCTTTGTGCATGGGTTTTTCCAATGGTTTTAGGCATGATGGGTTTCTGCCCATGGTATTTTGAAGATCCGGTCAAGGGAACTACGATTATGTTCTAATCCAGGGTTATGGATTGGGGTTTATGAATGCTTCGACATGTATATATATGTATTGTAATATTGAAGGGAATATAATGAAAAATTAATCTAGTAGTCTTAGTTTTGGGATCCATGGGAAAATCTTTGTGTATATTTGTTTTTTGTTCTTGCCATTATTTATTTTTCTATTTGAAGAATTCATTTGTAGGTAATTTTTGTACAGGGTTAAAACCTACATTTGGTATCAGAGTCTTTTAGGCTTCAAGGGGGCACCTTTATTATTGGAGGGTTTTCCTAGGGCCTGTGGTAGATCCTATTATAGTGGGAGAGTTGTGTGATTGATTCTTGTGGTGAAAGAATATGGCGAACAATGGAAATATACAAATCAAGAAATTCAAGATGGAGGATTTGTTGGTGGATAAAGATCTAGGTACTAAACCAACGACAATGTCAATAGAAGACTAGGCGAAGTTGGGTCGACACAATATGGTTGTGTATCTCATATTCAGTATCATTGAATGTATTAGGGGAAGCTACAATGAAGGCTTTGTGGGAAAGTTAGGGACTTTGTTCTAATCTAAGTCTCTGGTGAACAAATTGTTCCTGCTGAAAAAGTTGTATAACTTGAGGATGAAGCATGGTGACTCAGTAACAAAGCATCTGAATGCCTTTAATCTATGGTAAGCTAGCTTTTATTTGTTGATATCAAAAATTCATACAAAGATAAGTGCATTAGTTTGTTGTGTTCCCTACCAAATTCGTGGGATAGTCTAGTTGTTATTATAGGTAGAAATACAAGTACCTTTAAGTTTGATGAAATAATCTCATCCTTAGTGTCAGAGGAGATGAGATAAAAAAACATGGAGAGCCAGAATGGAGATGCCTTGTTTGTACAAGGACGATCCCAGAACAAAACCAAAAATAAGTCCTTGACTGGGAGATCTAAATCTAGAGGGAGATATAAATCTCCAGGAAAACCTGTAAAGGTGTGCTGGAAATGCGGAAAGGAAGGGCACTAAAAAAATTATTGTAGATATAAAGCTCCTGAGAAAGGAAAGGTATTTTGTGATGCTCCTTTTGTAGAGGTGAAAACAACCTCAAATGAAGATGGGGATGTGTACTTGGCTTCTTCTTCAAGTACACATGTAAATCATGAGGCATGTTTGATTGACTTAGGTGCATCCTTTCACTTCACTCCACATTGGGAGTGCTTCTCCGAGTATAAGAAATATGATGGTGGTGATGTATTCTTAGGGGATGACAGGAAGGAGAAAATCATTGAACGTGGAAAAGTCAAGCTGAAGTTGCAAGGTGGAAGGATTAGAATAGTTCCTAGTATTCTACATATTTTTGCATTGGCTAGAAATTTGATTTCTGTAAGCAAGATGGATGATGCAGGTGTAAAAATAGTGTTCGAGAAAGATACCTACAAGATCGTTTGGGGAGCACTGATATTGATGCGAGGAGTTTAGATTGGAACTCTATACAAGATTTTGGGTAGTATTGTTATTGATGGATGCAACAATTATATGGTTCCTAAAAGTGGAGCAGAAAATCTAGTGGTCTCTAGAGAAAAGACCATGTTATGACATCAAAGATTTGGACATATTCGAGAGAAGGGCCTTTGAATATTGCATGGTAATGGTATGATAGAAGGCATGTCTAATTGCTCTATGGATTTTGGTTTCTGTAAACATTGTGTATATGGGAAGTAGAATCGGGTGAGTTTTCCCTCGGGTGCTAAGAGGGCGAAAATGATATTAGAGCTTATGCACAGTGATGTATATGGACCTGTGGTGGTTCCATCGCTGGGTAAGTATGTGTACTATGTCTCATTTATAGATGACTTCTTGAGGAATACCTGGTTATATTTCTTCAAGAAGAAATCTAAAGTCTTTGATAGGTTTAAATAATTTAAGGTTCTGGTGGAAAAGTAGAGAGAGAAAAAAAGATTAAGGTGTTGAGGATAGATAATGGTGGAGAGCTATGCAAGAAGGAATTTGAAGAGTTATGTAAGAAGTGTGGTATAAGATGATACAATACTACTCCATACACACCTCAGCAAAATGGTGTTGTAGAAAGAATGAACATGACGTTGATGGAAAAGGTAAGAAGCATACTCAGTGGCAATGGATCAGGGTAGGAATTCTGGGTAGAGGTAGTGGATATTGCATGTTAATTATTTAACATATCACCTTCATCAGTGTTGGAGGATAAGACTCTACATGAGGTATGGACTGGTAAGAAACCCTCTCTGTCACATATGAGGGTATTTGGTTGTGATGCATATGTACATGTTCCAAAGGAGAAAATAACCAAGTTGGATAGTAAATCACTGGCATGAGGGATCATTTTCTTTCCTCTATTTTCTTTTTAAGTTGAATGAATTTATAATATGCTAATAACAAGGACAACGTGAAAATTTGTACTCTAAATGTCTTTTCAACTAGTACATATAACATGATTTTTAATCAAATTTAGCACAATCACACTAGTAAATGTGGTTGATAAATGCCTATAAACTTATATCAATCACATTAATAATTATTAAGTGTATGGTGTAAAAGTGATTTTTTTGTTTGTAAGTCAACAATGTATTCACATACATACTAGAAGAACACTAAATCGCATTACATAGAACATTAAAATGCATTACAGTTTCTCTTTTCCTAGATTTGGGTTCTGTTGAGGCCTCGAAAATCGTTGCAACAAAATTGGGGATAACCACCCGGTCTAGACCTTAAAACAACTCCTTTTCCGTTTGGGATAGTGGATCCAACTGGTTCAATTAGGTCCAGTTACCTTCTCCCAACCCCTATCAGCTTTAAATATGTATTTAATTGTTAAAAGCTAAGGCCATCAGATCAATTCTTCGAGATGATTAGGCAAGAAGAATGATCCTTAAGTTGTTTTTGTGGAAAAATCAAACCAATCTAAAGTTTAACTCAAAAGAGGACTTCTAGGAATGTAGAATTAATCTAAATGCAAACTAATTCTAAAATGTAAGAAAAAGGAACTAAATCCTAATCCTATCTCAATTAGGCAGATAGAGATCTAACCCAACTGAGAGCAAGATCTTTAAATGATTGGGATTTAAATATGTCTAGCTTATAATGAATATCAAGTTTAAAAAGTAGTTTAATTAACTCACATTATGAATACCAAAAACACATTCTATTCAGAGACCTCTTAACTGAAATAATCCACCAATAACATTTAGGAAGTAGTTTAGAAAATGATATTGATTGTTAAATCAATCATCGAATAATTAAACAAAAATACGAGGAAATAGTTCACAACATATCATTATTTGTTAAATTGGTATTAAAAGACAAATTTATGAGCAAATAGTTACTCAGAAATCCAAATTCAACACATAAGAGCAGAGATAAATAATAACATATGATTGAGACAAATTACTCATACTGACAATAATGCACAAATATGAATAAAATGACACATTCTTGCCATTTTAAAAATTATGAAACTAGTATTTAAAACAATAGTATTAAAATACCAATTTATTGAATGCATTTCTCTAGCTCTGGTCTCCAACAATCTTTTACAATGCTTGAAATTATGCTTTTAGAACTAGAGCTACAATAGTACAAACTTTGCACATCAAAACATAACTCAAAGTGCACAAGAAAAATCCTCAATAATCCCTCAAATGTGAGTTTTATCCTCCAACCTACAACTCTAAATCCTCTATACAATAGTGCCTTCAAGAATTCGTGAATTGCAAAGAAGAGGAGGCTGCCCTGTCTTCCTATTAAGTTAGACCTCGAGAGTACAATAGTGTGAGATCCCCTAGCTTTCTCTCTAAGATTTCCGGTGCCTATTTTAATGCCAACAATGTGTTTAAATAGTCGCTACTGAAAACAACTTCTTTTGCTTCAAGCGTTAACGGAGTTGAACAATTCCTTTCAATCACACATTTGAAAAACATAATTTCATACAAATCTTTGATTGCTCTGTTTTGTCAAATCAACCGTCTTTTTCTAAATTGAACAGTCACTTATTTGCAACACTGTCCTCTTTTGTCGTGTTCCCTGAAAACCGAAAAATGGAAATTGATAAGCTAAAAATAAATGAGACTGACAAGTGAGTTTTATTCTAAACAAATACGTTTTGCAGGAAATCAGGAAAAATGTGGAGTGTAAAAAATACCAAACATAACCATCGTGGAGAGGAATGCAAAGTGAGGTTTGTGATAAGAGAGACGGACTTTACGATTTTATCGCAAAATAGACGTTGATGAAAAGGGGAGGCTTAGCGGTTTTTTTCGAAGGGGGTTCGAAGTGTTAAGTAGTTTGTGAAGAGGGGAGTCTGAAACAACAAAGAAGTGACACGTAGATATAGAGTTGGATGGAAAAAAAACCACTTTTCGGACCTCCCCTCCCCCTTTGAGAAACTTAAAATTGAGCGCAACGAGGTCTGACATCTTCTCTATCATTGATCCGGGCAGATTAAATCTCAGCCGTTTATTTTTTCAAGACAATTCAGGCTTTTCGTTTTATCACAATTGGCGATAGGAGCGGGGTTAGGTTTTAATCTTAAGGAATTTGAAAACTACGATTCAAATTAAATAACCCGTATTTTTTTAATACTTAAGGTTTTTTAAAGCCTAAGTATAGTTTTGGTCTCGGGGGCTATTCTTTTTCATGGATTTTGCGATTTTGGCCTAAAAAGGGATGATTCTTGGTATGAAAGGGGATTATATAAAAAAATGTTTCATTCAAGACAAAGAAAACATTTTTTTATTTTTATGTTTTAAAATTTTATTAAGGGTCCCATTTTAAATAAAATAAATTTTATAAGAAACTTTAAAAATAGAAAAAAGGGGGGGGGGGGGGTGTTGGGGGGGGCGGTTGTTGTTGAATAGCACCACAGGTTCCAGAATTGTGCATTAAATTTTCCTTTTTTTCTTTCCTTTTTTGGATGTCTAACCAATCTGAGGTTTTGCTAGAATCTTGTAGAGATTGGACAACAATTTCATTTCCTTAGATGTCCTTGATGCCTCATGCCCTAAGGATCGTGTGGAGATTGGATAACAACTTCCTTTCCTTGAGATGTCCTTGATGCCTCATGCTCCAACATATTTTTCAGCTCTTTATCACTATTGGAATGGTCATATTAGTGGGTGTGTCTGTGCCCACTCATTTGTGGTCCTAAAATAATTGATACATCATGTAATAAATTGGAAAATTTGTGATCTTTCTCTCCCACTTGATCATATGACACATCATGGGCCTACACGGAGTCTAGATGAGTGGTTCCTGCATTCTGGTTTTGAGGTTTCTCTAGCTTGTGAGCTACATAAGACTTAGAAGCTTTGGGTACCTTCTAATCTTTCCATCCATGATTCTTCTTCTTGATTCTGGATGCAAAAAATAATTGCAGAAATAAGGATAGTGATCCTAAAGGTGGCTAGGTTGTTGACAATTTCTATATCGAAATGTTGTGTTCTCATAATCCATTGGTTGTTCATAAACCTTGCCTTTCCATTTGAGGAGGATTTTTGCTAGAAAACCTTTGCTAAGGTTCAATTCCACACATATACGAACAAAAGTCATGATTCCTTTTGCAATCTGCTCAACGTTGATTTTGATGAAATACCTAATCGAATTGCCTATATCCTCCAAGATAGTTGGGTGAGCCATATGGGCGGGTAAATTAAGAAGTTGAACCCATACCCGGGTTGCCAAAGATGGCATAGAAAGAGGTTTAAGTTTTGGGAAACATGGTTGAAAGGAAATGCCAACCCGATCCTAAAACCAAGGATCTTGATCTGAAACCTTTTGCTTGTCCTCCATCTTCTCAAAGACCGCAACAAGAAAACCTTTAGAACAAAAAAAATATCTACAACCCTATATTGGTGAGACTGGATGCTCTATTAATCAAAGGATTAATGAGCATGCAGCTGACTTTAAACATAGGAGAACCAAGTCTTCCGCACTAGCAAAGCATGCGAAGAAGATCAAACATCATGTTTGTATTGAGGAAGCCAATGTTATTGCTAAAGTTTCGCAGTTCCATTAGCGAAAATTTAGGGAAGCCATTGAGATTTAAAGAAGGCCAAGCAATCTCAATAGAGATGACGGTTGTAAGATCAGTGGTTGTTGGATCTCGACCCTCGCTTCCTAGTTGTTTCCTCCCCTTCCTCCCCTCCCTCTATTAATAGCTTGTTCTAGATTTCTTATCAAAAAAAAAAATCCCCACTTGTTATCCTTTAACCTGCTTTCTTTAGCCATAGTTCTTTGATCCTCTTTGGAAATCTTCCTTGATATCTTATTTTTAAGAGATAGTCATTTTCATACCTATCTTAATGGGTTAAATTATCCAGTATAAGATATTTAAACAACTTTACTAATAAATTTATATTAATTAGTTACCCATCCTTTAATTAAATACTATTATTATAACACTATTATATTAATAATAATAATACAATAAATCCTTACAATTACTAATTTTCCCTAGAACTATTAATATATGTTCCTATTAGATTACTAATAAATTGATACCCTAACCATTAATAATGAGAATAATACTATTACTATAACAAGAATATAATAATAACTAATATTACTTTAGTTAATATGACTAATAATATATGTTAAATATTAGTA
>APFE030632500.1:44855-67308 GCA_000404065.3 Pinus taeda | reverse complement strand
TTTATTGCTGCTGCGATTCTGATCCATCCTCTCTCAATTTGATTTGCTCAAAAACTTCTATCAAACTGCTCCAACTGCGAGCTCGACAATAACCTCGTAGATTCTAGTACCAGTGGCCTCACGTAGCAGAAAATGAACAATTTTCGAAGCCGCATGAACAATTTTCTTTTGTTGACCTTCTTTAAATAGTCGCATGAATCCCGAACAATTCGTCAAAATCCGACAGAGTCTCCGCCAGCCCAATAGCTCGTTCTATGATCTACAATAAGAGCCCAAGGCTCATATAAATAGGAAAATGGGAGACAATCCCAAGGCAAATTCCAATGACAAATGGCAATCAGGTGAAGATCCCAATGAAGAAATGAAATGACAAGTGGCTTGATGACAATCCCAATGTGAAGATAACTGCTCTTGATTTCCACATGGCTGCCTTTGAAGTCCTCACCCTCCATCCAGATCTGTAAAAAGGCTGCATTGATCTCATCATGCACTATAAACCCCTGGCATCAAAAAATCCCTTTGAAGCCAATATCTGGCTCTGATACCAGTTGTTAGTAAATTTACTGCATAACATAAATAATTAATGAGAGGAATAAATATAAAAATAACCAGCAACAACCATAAACACATAAACACAAATGTTTATCCAGGAAAACCCCAAATCCGGGGAAAAACCCATCCTAATAAGATCTCATTAGCATTGGCCAAAACCTTGGCCAATCCGACCAAGTGAGCCTTCACCGCCCACCTCCAGGTCTTGCATTAAAATGAAGTCCTTCCAGCCTTTTATAAGCTCCATTACATATAATACCATGGGCAAAATCCTATGGGTGCACAATACCATGTGCCCCAAAACCATCACTTTTTAACCTGGTCAACTTTGACTCTATCTTGAGTCAAGTTTACCTAACATTTATGGATGCAGTGTAATTTTTATTTTTCCTTGTCATCAGAAGGTCATCTACATACACCACAAGATATGCACTTTTTTTTCCAACTTTCTTGAAAAACAAAGTTGCATCATCAAGATCATATTGTTTGAAATTGAGTTTCAGAAGATGCTCGATCAAATTTTCGCACCAGGTTCCCGTGTTTGTTTGAATCCATACAAGGATTTGACATTTTTCAAGAGATAATTTTTTACATTCGTTTGATGGATTTTCCAGCCGTTATGAGTTGCCAAGGCAAAGATATTCTGGATGGTAGCCCATGTTGCTATGGGGGAAAAGGTCTCCTCATAATCAACCTATTCCTTTTGTGCAACACCTTTTTCCATGATCCTAACTTTATGCTTGTCAAGTGAGTCATCTGCTTTACACTTGTTCTTGAAGGCCCACTTGCAACCTATCAGTTTGGTTCCCAATGCAGGATCAACCAACTTCTAGGTGTCATTCTTTACCAAAGAATCTATTCTTTCTGCATCGCTTCTTTCCATTCATCATGATAAGATACTTATTTGAAGGAAGTTGGTTAAAATTTTTTAGACAAATTTAATTCACATAAAATTTCATGACAGTTTTTGAAAGTCTCAAAAGGTTCAGATTTTTTCTTAAATAGATATACCCAACACATTTTGGTGTAGTCATCAATAGATGTCATCATGTATTTATTACCATTTGTATAAGGAACATGCATAGGGCCACATAAGTCAGAACGAAAGAGTTCAAACTTTTTGTGTTATTTTGAATGAGAATCATGAAAATACTATTTGTTGTGCTTTCCTAAGATATAAGCATCACATTGCTTTAGTTTCCTAGGAATGATAGCCAAAACAGTAACACCATTTTTCTTCAATAAACACAGAATTTCATAGTTCAAATGTCCAAATTTAGCATGCCAAAAGTAACTAGATGGTATTGTACCTTCATCAAATTGAGAATTGTATGCAAAATTATGTGTGTAAGAAGCGGTTACTTACAACTTCAAGAGTCTTCCTTCTTCTATCCTAGTCATGACAAGTGAGTTGTATGATTCTTTTCTAACCTCAACCTTTCCATAAAAAATGTGAATGTAGTGTCCTTGCTGGAGTATGTGAACGAAGGACAACAAGTTTCTCTGTAACTCTGGGAGGTAGAGATCATGTAGAAGAAAGTATGGGATATTAGACACTTTGAGCATGATGGTGCCAAGCCTTGATGGCTTGAGTTTTTACTTATCTGCAAAGTAGTCTCCTCCATCAACATTATCAGTGAATTATTCAAAGAAATATCTTCTAAAATCATGTGGTGAGTTTCTTCTGAATCAAGCAACCATGCATCTTTCCATAAAGTAAGTGAAGCATTAAATAAGTCTTCTATTACTCCAATATTTCAATGTTTCCCAAAATAATGAGCATATTAGGGTGCTTTATGTTTCCCTTTATCTAATGATTTTCCTTTCTCTTCATTCATTTCCTGTCTAATCATGTCCCATGAGATATTATATGTGGAAGCATCATGTCCATTTCTATCGCATCATATGTAATGAAGATCAAGTCTTTCTCCTTGGTATTGTCTGCCTCCCTACCTTTATTATTCTTCCTTCCATGTCTTCTTCAACCACCTCTTCCTATAGAAGAATATGTGCCTAATTATTCTCTTTTTGGACAAGGCATGCAACTTATTTAGGAGACTGAGAAGCTATCTTCTTTGTCCCAAAAGCTTTCTCTCTTTTAGCAAACTTCTCCACAAGGCAGTCAAAGGAAATCTCCTTAAGTTTGCCACTAGCTTGTAATGAGTCATGGTAATGCGAATAAGTGGGATACAATGCATTGGAAAATGTTTTAAGAGGAATATCCATTTTAACACCAATGGATTTTGTATCATGAAAAGTAGCTCTTATTTTAGAGGTTAGGGCAAGGGGATCATCATCTTTTAATTCTAAATTGAAAATTTTGATTATTAATTAGACTAGTTCAAGATGAGAATGTGAGTCATATAATTCTTTCAACTTTTTTAAAACACTAAAAGCATCTGTAAATGGTGTAATATGACGACTCACCTCTTCGTTGAATGGCACTACAATAAAGGCATAATATTTACTATTCTTGTTCTCCCAGATGGTGACCTCTTTGTCTCAAGTGGGATTCTTACATGGATTGCTTCCTTCACCTTCACAAAATCCTTTGCACAACTCATTAAAAATCAAGTTATGCTTTATCTTCATGGACCATTCATGGTAGTTCTCTTTTACAGAGAGAACTACTTCAACTATGGAGATGAGTGAATGCATTATCAACAAGAACTATCTGCTTTCAATTTCCAAAATAATTATTCCCTTACTCTCTACCTTTTTTTTACTTTGTTTTTGTAACTATTTAGGTAAGAAACTAAATTAATATGTAGATGGAAAAACTTCACTCTTATCTATACCATGTCAATACTTTAATACTTTAATATGGCATACACTCTATGCATATAAGATATCACATCATATATATACCACCATTTAATATGTCACCACTCATATAATATATTACATGTACTGATATATATCATCTTTCCATACATAAACGCTTTAATACTATATACCATATGGTCTTTATAAAGGAACTCAATGCATTTTCATACCATACACCATAGTTCCAATGCATGAATCAATGCAATTTTAATGTTTAGCCATATGTGTACAATACGATGCACTATGCACATACCAGGAATATTCACAGCAAAAAGTATGAGCACATGAGGCTCCAACTAGTTTCATGGCTTACACCATATGATAGTCAGTCACATGCATGAGTCTTCAAAGAAAACTATTGTCAAACACACCAACGCACTATATGCATGCTATGACCATCATAACCAGTGCATAATCACGATTTCAACAAACGTTTTGACCAGCATTCCAACACTTTCCACCACTGTTCATGATTTATCAACGCACCAATGATTCACATGTAATTTCGAACAACAAAGGACCAATGCATATGTTTCATACCTATCCACACATATTGTCCAACGCAGAATGGATGAGAAGTATAAGAGAATGAACATTGTAGCAGAATGACCATGGATTTCAATGCATTTCAATGCGTGACATTCAATGCAAAATCCAACATTCAATTCATTACAACATCCAGATTAACGTACACACCAAACAAATAAGGAGATTAATTCAACGAGAAGACAAAGCGTTCAGTATTAAGTGAGAAGATCATTCAATATACAGAGAATATGGCTAGGAATTTAGGAGTTATATAGTATGAAAAGGGTAAAAGGGACATGTTACTCTGATACTGTTGAAGTTTCTAAGTCTAATAGTTAGAAACCCTCCATGTACTTTCTGATTTATTCCTTCCTACTTTTTCTGATTAATTAACAAATTATTTACCATGAAAATACTGAAAATAAACACAATTGTATGCTTAACACATTACATATTATCAACTGAAGGAAACATAAACAAGCACACAAATGACACCATTATTTTTGGACTAATGTCCCCGTAAAAACCCAATGCGGGAAAACCAGTGTAGATATCTAAGGGTTTGATTTATTAATTAGTTTCAAAATACAATTTGGGTGCCACATCCAGCTCACCCAAGAAAGAAAAATCTCGACAGTAGTACCTCTCCTTCGGAGACAGATGCTCCAGCTAAAACTTCAGATAAACACTCCGGCAACTCCTCAGCTCCAATCTTCCCCACAAGAAACCCCAGAGTCAGCCTCTAGGGTCTGCTCCAGCCTATTATTCCCTTTATGTCAGCCTTCCCAGAAGTTTCGACAGTTCCGGCTTCTTCCCTTTGCATCATCTTTCCTGGCAGTTCCCAGTAGTTCCGACTATTTCCGGTTGTTCCGGCAGTTCCCGACAGTTCCGGCTTCTGCCCTCTGTGTCATCTTTCTCAACTACTCCGACAGTTTCGCCTGTTCTCCACAGTTCCGGCTTCTGCCCTCTGCATCAGATTTCCCAACTGTTCCAGCAATTCCAGCTGTTCCCGGCAGTTCTGGCTTTTGCCCTCTACGTCAGCTTTCCCGACTGTTGCGCTGATCCTCCTGGAAGTATCTCTACCTCTCTGCTTTTGTATTCACTACCCCTCAGCTGCAACTCGAGATCACTCTCTCAACTTTCTCAGCAAACCTAGCCCCAAAAAGTTGAAATCTTGATTTATTGGTGTGTTCTCCAAGTGACCCTCAAGCCTCCTCTTATACTTTTCTCGTCGACAAATCAACGCTCGAGATTAAGTCCCTAATCAATGGATAAGATTAGATTTGGCTTGATCCATGACTTTTGGACCATTGTAACACAGTTTTATATCAATTCACATTAATATTTTAATCTCCCTAAGTTTAGACTTAGGGACTCCATTAAAAATATTAATTATTCTAATATCTCTCAAGCTGTTTAGAATATGCCCAAACCCTTTCTGGGTATTGGATATCTCACATGCCTTAGCCTCTCCACGAAATTTCGTCACTAGAGAAAATTTGATGCTATCCCAAATCAACACTCCCTCTTAGCGAGGACTATGCTCTAGCAATACTCCTTACTGAGTATTACTCTGATCATCTGGCATTAGTCCCTGATGCTAGGCTTATTGCCCATGATATGTACTACTACATCTCTTACTGCCACACATGGATCTACCATTACCACTGCTGCATCTATACGACAACTCCATCTGCATCTGTGTTGCTGCGCATGGCCCTGCCACTACCACTGATCCGTCTGCACTGCATCCCCTCTCATCATGTTGCATTGCGCTGCCCATAGCACTACCACTGCTAATTGCTGCACTGCAACTCAGTTAATGAGAAGTAAGTAACTGATCTCCCAACTCTGACATCTCTATCAGGCTAGAGACACTCTCGATGCTGAAGCTCCCTCTTTCGCTGACAAGCGCTCCCTTTCTGACCTCTGCATTGCTGCAACAACTCCCTCCATCTGTCACCGTTGCACACCTCTTTGTGCCATCCTGCACTGGTGCAACACTCTCGTGCCTCTCACACCATTACATCCTGCTAGCCTCGCATTGTCCTGGGAATCCTACACTATTGCTCTCTCTACCGCTCCATCCTCATCTGTCTCTATCGACATCCGCTAATCCTCCTACTCCTCTTCAAGGCTCCTATAGCCAAGTATAATCCAAGATGTTGGGTACCTCGAGGATCCTTCCCCTCATCTTTTGTATTCATCTTGACTACAGCTCGATGTCTCCCGACTTTCGCTCAAGTGGTGTGTGCGAACTCTGTTAGGTTCCTATAATAATAGGGTTCATAATTTTGAATTGACCATGTATATCTTGTAATATTGTACATACCTTTGCTTTCTGCAAATGTTTTCTCATATTTAAAAATTGAAAAGAGGGTATGTCCTAAAAGAAAAATCAAAGGACAAAAAGAAAGAAAGATCAAAAAAGAATATTAAATATGAACCCCACCAAAAAAAGATAAAAAAGATCATGAAAGTATGCACATTCAAATGCCACTACTCTTAATTTACTTTTTGCAAATAAGATTGAGTGTAGCTTGTCAAAATGCCACAATCCATGATGGTAAAATAGGTTAATCTTAATCCATTCATGCTTTAAATTTCATGTTGGTAGATCGAGAATGAAGATCTAGCCAATCTGTTTAATCTCGGCAGGTTAGTAGTTAGCTAGAGAATAATAAGGAGCTCATTAGTTTAATCTGAGCCCTTGGAAGTTATAAGGTTATAATTAGATAGTTTTCTTATCAAAGAAAAAGGAATAAAGGGTCAACAAGCTCAAATGCACCCAATAAATGAAGAGAAAATGTTAGGGTAAATAAAGGGTAGGTAGAAGAGGTTTTGGAATGCACAAGGTTGCTAGCTCAAATGCACCTTTATCATGCTTAAATCTTATGTTTCATATGCAGGAGGAACTATCAAAGGAAGGAGGACATTCACAAAAATTGTGTATTACTTTGGGTGTATACCCTAAAAAGTTCTATATGATTTTAGGCCTGAATATTGAAGCTTATTCACTAATTTCCGCTCATTTCACTAAACCCCTACATGTCTAGTTTAATAATTTCCCTTCATTACCCCTTCATTATGTTTTTCACTAATTTCCCCTTCTTGATTCCAAAGTACCCTTCCCTCTTCACTTCCCCTTATAATAACCCTTTTTCTTCATTTTAACCCTTTTCCCCCTTGATTTGACACTTTTCCCTAGACATTAGCCTTTTAGAAATCAATTTCCCTTATCAATTTCTCTTTTTCTCTTAAAAACCCACTAAAACCCCTTATCTTAAGTTTGAATAATGTATCGGGCCCGATTCAAAAAACCCTCCCTAATACCCTTTTTAACTTAACCCTTACATTATTCATACAATAATCCTACTTTATATATTTAAAACCCCCCCACTTTATAAATCCCAACCCTCACTAAACCTTTGAAATATATTTAAACCACGACATTATTTATCGTAGGGCCCCGCAAACCACACCTTGACTTAGCCCTTGCAACTCCGTCGCACGATAACCGTCTGATCTCCCACCTCCATATCTTATGGCCCATATCCATATCACGTGCTCTCATCGTCCAACAGTTAAAATCCCAAAACCATGCGAGATTCATGGTTTTTTCCGAGTGCCCTTTTACTACGTGGAAGCCCCACTTTATATCACATACTCTCAAAAAATACCACCCTCCACTCAAAAGCAGTCTGATATGCCACAAAACCACCTCCCGTTCCACAGTCTGGATCCCACTTTATATCACATACTCTCAAAAAATACCACCCTCCACTCAAAAGCAGTCTGATATGCCACAAAACCACCTCCCGTTCCACAGTCTGGACTTCGTCCACTGACATCTCAGTTCAATAAAGACATTAATTGCTTTTCCCGTAGACCTATGCTTTATTAATGATTGTTTTATTTTGCAGGTGATTAGCAAAACGAGAGCTTGGACAAAAGTTTTGATACTAGTTCCAAAACGTGTTTACTCCAAGATTCGCAAGGAAATGTATTCAAAGGTTTTATTCAGAAGGAAAAGACAATTATCACAAAGCAAGAATATATATATCTATATATATATATATATATATATATATATATATATATATATATATATATTAATACCCTTACTTCACCAAACCCTATTAATATAAAGTTTTGGGCTTTATATTAATTTCCCCACAAGCCTGCACTACCTCTTCCCCCTGCAAGTCAACCAACCACAGTAAGGTTAAAACAGAGATACATCCCAAAAGTTATATATATATATATATATATATATATATATTATATATATTATATATAATCCCTTTTTTTACCCTTTACTTCACCAAACCCTATTAATATAAAGTTTTGGGCTTTATATTAATTTCTCCCCACAAGCCTATACTACCTCTTCCCCCTGCAAAGTCAACCAATGGCCCCACTGAGAATTAAACCCCCTTCATTTTTATTTGCCTTGAGATTCGTAAAAACAAATGTACGGTTAAAATTCCATATGGCGTGCTTAGCTCATCCAACGCTTAACACTCAAAAAGCGTGTGAGATCTTTTACTACGCGGAAACCCCACTTATATCGCGCCCTCTGGAAAAAAATACCACCTACCACTCAAAGACGTAGGATAAATCATTAACTGTTTTGGTTTTAAATCTTATAAATGTTCCACGAATATGGGATGCATTAATTTTAAGTGTAAATACCACCTACCACTCAAAGACGTAGGATAAACCATTAACTGTTTTGGTTTTAAATCTTATAAATGTTCCACGAATATGGGATGCATTAATTTTAAAAGAAATACAGAGATATGAGAATCCCGTAATATTACCATTAACTGTTTTGGTTTTAAATCTTATAAATGTTCCAGGAATATGGGTTGGATTAATTTCAAGTGAAATACAAAGATATGAGAATCCAGTAATATTTCAGAGCTACCGGTGAAACCATACTTGAGGTAAAATTATATAGCTACAGGCAATATGAGACTAAGGTTGTGGAATAAGATTCAAACATGAAATAAAATTCATGGATGCCATGAATTTATCAGATAAAATAAAAGGGAAAATTTCACATGAAATCAATTTACAAACATGGTGAAATCAATTTACAGGCATGGTGAAGTCAATTTACAGGGGTAAAATCATATTGCAGGTGAAAGTGAAAGAGTAAAGTGAAAATACTCTTCCAACCATACAAATCAACGCATGGTTTTGCAAAACCATCTAGGTATTCTACAAGGATAAAAGGATTTTACATATTGATAAAATGAATTTATAGAGGAAGGATTGATAAGAAGCAAAACTACACATGGTTTTGTGAATTCATGGAAAGAGAGAACAAAACCACAAGTTGGAAACAACCCATGGTTTTTTAGAAGTTTAATTATAAATTTCATTTAAAATATTTTGGAAATATTATTCAAATATATATATTATTATATATTTTCCAAAATATTTTGTGACATTAACGGATGATAAAACAACAGGGCAGTCACAGGATTAGCCATCAGTGAGGGAAGTCTTAGATTATCAAGTCAGAGGATCAGTAAGCCACAAATTTAGGTCCACATCCTACCTGCTCCCACTAGCAACAACATTTGCACAGCACATTCCACCATGACAATTAATCTGCAGTAGTTAGAGCTTTTTAGTTTATCTATAGTCTAAAAATGTCTTGTCTGTTAGAGACAACATTTATTGTAAATAGTTTGTAAATTTTGTACAAATACTTCTACTTTTGAAGTATTAAAGGGTGGATTGCTGAACATTTCTATAGTCATATTGATCTAAAAACCTAAGGGTTTATTGTAACATTTTTCAATTCAGCCGACTGGACTGAGTAATAAAGGAATTGCATTACAGGATTTATGTGTTGGTCCACTTTAGTGAAGTATCTTTCATTTGTCAATTTGTTATCTTCTTAAGTGTTTCACATACTTGCATGTTATCTAAATTGAATGAAATAACTGGAAAATTATTACAAAATTTGTTTAAGTATACTCTGTCTTGAACAATTAATCATTTTAATGTTTTCTTCTAATATCCATAGTAAGAAACCCTTCATTGCTCCCTAGTTTCGATTGACCTCTACCATTTCCATCATAATCCTGTTTGAGGAACCCTTAATTGCTCCTTGACCCCGATTGAAAACCACTTCACCATCCAGCCTAAAAGATTTGAATTTACTCAGCTACCTTGCCCTGTAAACACTATCTTTAGAACTTGATTCAGTCCTATTTTCTTGACACTTGGCCCCATAGCCCAATGGTAAAATACACCCCTCTATCCATCTAAGTCAGTAATTCCACCTCCAAATCAAAATCAAAACCCAATCAAATCTTAAATAACTAGGCTAAAATCAATTAACTAAACAAAGATAAATCATAAAGAGAGAGCCCTCTCTGAGCATTAGGAAGGCTAGATCCTGATCTCAAAATTAGGTTTGAGGTTACCTCTATTATTTCTTTCATAACAACTCTAGGGAAATTTTAGAGTGATAACATAGTGGCAACCATACTGGGGAGCAGAACATTTTCTTCAAAAAGATTATATAAAGACTAGATATGATCTATGATGGTGGAAAGTGATTAGACACACAAAGGTTAAAATCATCCACCTGGTGACTCCAGATCCAAATTAATTTCACAATCAAGACTCCACTGGAGGAATGAACCTGAAAGAAGAATATGGGAAGATCAGGTTTCTAACTTGGATTGTTATCCAAGACATCATGTTTTTTCTCGTCAAGAAGATTTTTCAATGTATATTGTATTTTAGAGAAGATCTTAGATTAATTTTTTATTATTTTCCTTGGAAGATTGTAAATAAAAATGATCCTTATCCATTTGAGTAACTTTCTTCTAAATCTTATGATGACCATTTTCTGATTGAGAAGCCTCAAACAATCGAGACTAATCTTACAATTCCTGTACATATTCTTGTACCTTGTAAAGTTCCTGATAGAGATAAGCCCCTCATGTTACCTCCTATACTGCATGATTTTCCTGATAACTATTACAAATATCTCCCCATTTTTGATGGAGAGAATAGTATCATTGCCCAAAATCATATTCAATGTTTTGAGAATTATCTGGACCTATTTGAGATTAATGAAGATGATGTTATTATCAAGATTTTTTCTCTTTCTTTGCAAAGTAAAGTAAAGAGTTGGTTCAAGAACCTGCCTATTGCAAGCATCTCAAATTTCCAATAGTTTGTCAAAATTTTCCTTGATAGATGGATAATCCAAGTCAATCTTTTTCTGATCATAGAAGAACATAATCAGTTGAAAAGACAGCCAAATGAAACAATACAACAATTTTATGACAGATTTAATCAAGTTTATTATTCAATTCGAGCAAATATAAGACCTCCTCCTGCTTCAGCTCTCTTGCATTATCCAAAAGCATTTGATCCAGAAATAGAATTTTAGCTAAGAGAAAGAAACTCAGCAACTAAAAAAAAGCAAAGAAGACCAAAATTGCAAAGGTAAAACTCGACATTTTAGTAAGAAAAATAGAGGAAATGATACAGAAGATCACCATGCAAGAAATTTTTTTGTGCAAGATCACCATGACCTATTTATTTAAGAAAAATAACAAGTTGATATCCATGAACAAATTCTTGCTAATTCCAACTACCATAGATCACAAAATGGATTTACAGATCAATATGTGGAAGAGGAATCTACTAATTTAATGTGTATGTTTGATGACATTCCTTCTTTTAATGATTTGCCTAAGTGATCCAAAATGAATTTTGGATAGACTTCTAAGTCTAAGTGTTCCTCACAGAGGAAAATGAAAGTCTAAGGATGCTCCTAGAAATAGTCCCATTGCGTAGACCTTTTCATTCTGAATCTACTCCAATTTGAATGGGCTAAAATGGACCTTGGATGCAGAAGTTATCGCAGAAAGAAATTGCCATTTGTCCTTTGAAAAAGAGGAAAAAATCTTCAAAAAAATAACCTAAAAGGCTTTATAAAGGAAAATCGCATCAGAATGGTCCAAGAGGCAGCCTTAAAGCAGAGGCAGAAGAGACCCCCGATTACCGATCTCTGACATATCGGGTCAGAGGCAAGCATGAATGCGATGTGATATCGGTGTCGGCAGATCGAGTCGGCACAATCCATAGTCAAAGGGAAGAACCCTCGGGCTGTTTCAAATGTGATATGCGATAGTGATCGCAATGTGCAATCTCAGCCATCGGATCGGAAATGAGATCAACGGCCAAGATTAAATCGGTGGTCGGGAGATCGGCGATCCCCGACACAAAGGGCCGATGCGATAACAATATGCCATACGATCTGGACCATTCGATCAGGGATCAGATCAACAGTACAGATTAAATCAACAATCGGCGATTGGCGATCCCCGATAGCAGGGCTAATGCGATTTGTGATAGCGATATGCCGATAAGGGCTAGACCCGATAAGGATTATAGATGTGATTGCATAAATTTTGAGATCCGTATTTTTGGATTTTCTATGTATTCGTTTGTATTTGGGGTTTTGGCCAATACGCCATGCGATAGTGCTTTGTGATAGAATGATAGACCCAATAGGGTTTATAGGGGCGATCTAATGAAATTTCAAGTCTGGAATTCACGCTCGATAGTGTATTTTCAGAAAATCTCTGTGTATTGGAATTTTGCCCATTTTCGGGTTTTTTCTTGGAAAAAGGCCCCAATCCCTCTGTAACAGCCCTTGATCACTCTGCCACACTGCAAGCAGGCATTTTTGGCAGAAAATGATGTGTTTGAAGCCACAGAGCCGCAGAGCCAGATGGCCAGTCGAACAAACAACGCGCAGAGAAGCCATAGAGCCACAGGGGACTAATGACACATAGAGAAAAGGTTGGGGAAGCCGGAGAGCCGGAAAAATGCCTCAAAGGAGCTAGAGAGGATGATTGAGAGGCTAAGCCGGCAGCACAAAGAAGCTGAGGGAGTCCTGGAGTCACTTGGAGGTCAAGTGGAAAAACCAAAGAGCTGAAAGTTGCTAAGGCAGTCACTTGGAGGTCGAGTGAACTGCTGATAGCTCATAGAGCTGCAGCGCAGAGAGCGCATTTGACTAAAGGTCACTGGAAGGTTGCAAAAAGGTCGTTGGGAGGTCAAGCAAACCCTGATGCATGTAGAGGCCGAGAGAGCTCATAGAAGCTAGAGTCGAAGAGCCAAGAGCCGGAGCGAGAGCCTGAGTTAGAGTGAGAGCTAGAGCCACGAGCCAGAGCCAAGAGCCAGAGATAAAGCCAGAGTCGAGAGCCAGAGCAAGAGCCAGAGCTAGGAAACCATAGAGCTTCAAAGCCAGGGATGATATGGTGTTCTAAACCCATTGTGTTCTATGTAAACCAGTGGATTTGAGCATGGATCTTGTAAAAGAATCGCTGCCATAATCCCAGAGAGCCTAGTTGAGTTGACTAGAGCTCAAGGAGACGTAGCCCAAGAGTTTTGGGTGAACTCCATATTAAACTTGTTGTCTTATGTGTTTGTTATTTGCTGTAATATTTTACTGTTATATGTATGTTATATCAACATAAACAACAAAATTTTAAAGCACATAAATAGTAAAAAATAAACACCAGCATACACCTTATTTTCAAGCACATTATTAATTCTGCATTGGTTAATCAATAAATCTTGGGAAAATTTAAGCTTTGGAAGTGGGAGAGGTTCTTGTAAGCTCACAAGAAGCCTTTGTGCCCCATTTTCAGATCAGGTGGTATTAGAGCCTAAGATTGATTAACCCCACCTTCAAGAAGGTGATATCAAAGCTGGTTATACCAGAGCAAGTGGTATCATCTCAGAATGATTGATTGATAGAGAAAAGATTGCTTGTCTGAAAGGTGTTTAGGCAGTCAAGGATTGATTGTCTTATTGATTATATGCTTGTTGCAGACTGACCATTGTTTGAGTTTGTAGAGGTGAAGGGAAAGCTATTGATAGCTCAGTCCAGGAAGGACAAGAAGGAAGAAGGGCTGAAGGATTCTTCTTATCCCAAAGGACCTCAAAGCAATCCTTGAAGCACAAGAGGTTTGTTGCAAAAGGTTGCTTGGATAAGCTCTTTGTTAATCTTGTTTGAAGTTCTTTTGTGAATTTTGATAATGACAACTTCTACAAGTGAGTCCTCAAATTCCTCATTCATCACAAGATTCTTTGATGGAGATATGAAGCAAGACTTGTTCATCATGATGGTCATGGTAAGGGAAATGTATGAGGATGGAAGGAAGAGCAGCATACTTAGAGAGAAGTTGAATTCTGTGGAGGAAGAGAAGGATATGCTTTCTGACAAATTACAGGAAATGGAGAGGCAACTTCATATTTCAAATATGAACTTGAAAAGGATGCATGAGTTGGAGTCACAACTCTTTGTTGCCAAAGAAGCCTTAGTCAAGTATCAGCTTGAAGAACAGGTAAACCATTCTAGTTTGTCTTCAAATTCTTCTAAGAATGCTTATATTAGTTCTTTTGAAAATCATACCAAAGGCATAGGTTCCAAGCTAATGTCCAAGATGGGCTATGAAGGAAAAGGCTTGGGTAAGCATGCACAAGGTATTGTTGAGCCAATAATGGTTGAGGAAATGCCTAAGTATTTGGGTCTTGGCTATGGATAGTCTTATGGAGAGAGTTCCAAAGCTGCCATGAAGGCCATTGAAACAGTTCCAAGAATGCGTTTCATTGTAGGTCCTCTACCTCAGAACTGTGAAGATTGTATTTAGGAGGAATGTAATAGCTTGAAACATCATTTGCATGATGCAGGTGTTCAAAAGCACACACTTGAACCAGAGAGTCGTGGAAATTCTGAAAGCCTTGAAGAGGTTGATGGTGTTCCAAATGGAGCTATGTTAGGCCCCTATACTACTAGTGTAACCCCTTATTGTTATTAGTACAACCCCCTTATTATATTCATGTACCCATGTAGTGCCCATATTGTTACTATTGTGCCCCATAGAAGCCCACTATTGTTATTATTGTGCCCTTACATTATTATTGTTATGTCGGCTCTGATTATGTTATGACCCCTTAGACTCTATATATAGAAAGGAGGTCTTTTCATTTGTATCATCCAATAATTGTTCATTTGTGTAATGTAAAGGAGGTTTCCCCCTCGAAGAGGCTTATTTCTAAGGCATTCATCTATCTTTTCTATCTTTTTGTGAGCTGGTTTCATAACAAGCTACTTCTTCATTCAATTCACCTCCTCATGAAGGAAATAAAGGTGAAAGAGAAAGGTATAAATCTGGTTCTAAACATATTCCTTTTGATTATTTAAAGCATGGTAAATTTCCATATAAGCATTGGAAAAGAATTGCATGTTCCTTTTGTGGTTTGGATAACCATAACGTTTCTAGATGTTGGAAGAGAATGACCACATACAAGAAACTTTTGAAGGAAAGAAAGCAAGGAGCCAAAGTTCCATTGGACAAGTCAAATCATGATGTCAAGAGGATGCACATGTGTTGCACTCACTGCCATAAGCAAGGGCATCTTGCTGAAAAGTGTTGGACTCTGAATCTAGCAATGCTTGCACAAAATCTAAAGAAGGTGGAAAGAGAGGATGGTAGAAATGGAAAGGAAGTTTCCATGAATGATGCGTCTCAGGATGATTCACATGTTGATGCTCATGTTCAGACAAAGGAAGACCTTTGAAATGGTTTGGTAAGAAATGGTTAGAGTTCTTATCCAATTAAGATTGCATGTCTATTGATACATCTATTTGCATTTATTTGTTAATGGAATGCAAGTTGCAGGGTTTTACCAAGAAGGTGATTGGAAAAAGGTTGAGTAGGAGACTCACTTTATTACTGCAACATTATATTTCATTTTAGCTTCGAAAGTATAGTGTGCTTAAGTGAAAGTTGAAAGATGAAATGCATGCATGAGCTTGATGTGCATGAACACATGGATGTTGATGATTTCCTTGTTTTTGAACATGTGTGTGTGATTAACTTGAAGGGTTGATTTCTTTGACATGCATGTGATGCAATGTTGTCTTGGGAGAAGTTAACTTGGTCTCCAAGATGGAGATAACGATGAAGTGTTTCACCTTTTGAAAAAGAGTCCTAATGGTCTTTTTCTACATACTTGACTTGAAGGGTCATTTGTTTTAAAGGCATGTTTTATGGGCTTGTTATCTAGTCCATCATTTGTATGTAGATGTAAGACATGGAGGTGTTCACAAGATGTGAAATCTATTTCTTTTATGAAGCAGGAGTTTAGCCCATCCAGTTGTTATCTGTGTTTCTGTTGTTGTTAACAGTTGTTGTTGACAGCTTGTCAAACAGGTACAAATGAAAGTTTTGTGGGTCAGATGTACTTCACACTTGTTTGAGCCACCTTGGATCAATGATCAAGGTAGAGAAGTTCAAACTACCTTCTATGACCATTTCAGCAGGAGTTTTGCAGGAAGGCGAGGAAGGTAGTTCTTCCTAGGAGGACCAACACATCTAGGAAGGAAAGTGGTCGAAGGCTTTGGTTTAGAGGCACTATGCAAGGCAAGTGTGTGGAGGCTAAAGAAAAGGGTGATGTTACTCTCATTTACTGTTCAGATCAGTATATCAGTCTTTTGGAGACCAAAAGTTCTTTAGTGGGAAGGCATGATCCAAAATGGATTTTGGATAGACTTCTAAGTCTAAGTGTTCCTCACAGAGGAAAATGAAAGTGTAAGAATGCTCCTGTAAATAGTCTCATTACGTAGACCTTTTTATTCTGAATCTACTGTAATTTGAATGGGCTAAAACGGACCTCGGATGCAGAAGTTATCGTAGAAAGAAGTTTCCCTTTGTCCTTTGAAAAACAGGTAAAAATATTCAAAAAAATGGCCTAAAACGCTTTATAAAGGAAAATAGCATTGGAATGGTCCAAGAGGCGGCCTTAAATTGGAGGTAGAAGAGACCCCAGATCACTGATCTCCGACATATCGGGTCGGAGGCATGCATGAATGTGATGCGATATCGGCGTCGGCGGATCGGGTCGCCATAGCCCATAGTCAAAGGGAAGAACCCCCGGGCCATTGCAAATGCGATATGCGATAGCGATCGCGACGTGCAATCTCAGTCGTCGGATCGGAAATGAGATCAATGACCAGGATTAAATCAGTGGTTGGGAGATCGACGATCCCCGACACAAAGGGCCGATGCGATAGCGATATGCGATGCGATCTGGACCTTTCGATTAGGGATCAGATCAATGGTCCAGATTAAATCAACGATCAGCAATCCCCGATAGTAGGGCTAATGCGATTTTCAATAGTGATATGCTGATAAGGGCCGGACCCGATAAGGATTATAGATGCAATTGCATACATTTTGAGATCCGTATTTTCGGATTTTCTATGTATTTCTTTGTGTATGGGGCTTTGGCCAATACGCAATGCGATAACAATTTGGAATAGAACGGAAAACCCGATAGGGTTTATAGGGGAAATTTAATGAAATTTCAAGTCTGGAATTCACGCTCGATAGTGTATTTTCAGAAAATCTCCTGTATTGGAATTTTGCCCATTTTCGGGTTTTTGCTTAGAAAAAGGCCTCGATCCCTCTGTAACGGCCCTTGATCACTGTGCCACGCTACAAGTAGGAATTTTTGGCAGACAATGATGTGTTTGAAGCCACAGAGTTGTAGAGCTAGATGGCCAATCGAACAAACAACGCGCAGAGAAGCCACAGAGCTGCAGGGGAGTAATGACACACAGAGAAATGACTGGGGAAGCCGGAGAGCCGGAAAAATTCCTCAAAGGAGCTAGTGAGCACGATTGAGAGGCTAAGCAGGTAGCATAGAGTAGTTGAGGGAGTCTTGGAGTCACTTGGAGGTCAAGTGGAAAAATCAGAGAGCTGAAAGTTGTTGAGGCAGTCACTTGGAGGTCGAGCAAACTGCTGATAACTCACAGAGCTACAATGCAGAGAGCGCATTTGACTAAAGGTCGCTGGAAGGTTGCAAAAAGGTCACTGGGAGGTCAAGCAAACCATTGATGTACGTAGAGGCCAAGAGAGAGTTCAAAGAAACCAAAGCCGAAGAGCCAAGAGCCGCAGTGAGAGCCAAAGCTAGAGCCAGAGCCACAAGCCAGAGCCAAGAGCCACAGCCAGAGCTAGATCTAGAGCCAGAGCCGAGAGCTAGAGCGAGAAAGCTAGAGAGCTTCAGAGACAAGGATGAGATGGTGTTTTAAACCCATTGTGTTATGTGTAAGCCAATGGAGTTGAGCATGGAGCTTGTAAAAGAAGTGCTGCCATAATCCTAGAGAACCTAGTTGAGTTGACTAGAGCTCAAGGAGACGTAGCCCAAGAGTTTTGGGTGAACTCCATAATAAACTTGATGTCTTATGTGTTTGTTATTTGCTGTAATATTTTACTGTTATATGTATGTTATATCAGCGTAAAAAATAGAATTTTAAAGCACATAAATAGTGAAAAATAAACACCAGCATACACCTTATTTTCAAGCACATTATTAATTCCGCATTGGTTAATCAATAAATCTTGGGAACTTTTAAGATTTGGAAGTGGGAGAGGTTCTTGTAAGCTCCCAAGAAGCCTTTGTGCCCCATTTTCAGATCACTAAGTATGATCAATATGATGACAATTATGTTCTTCGAACTCAAGCTATCTTTTCAAAGCAATCAGAAACTAGTTTGGGAAATAAGGAAATTCAGTTTCAGCAGGTTGAAAACAGTGATCACCTTATTCATATCAGCTACGAAAGTGAGGAAAAAAGTGTAGAAAATTTGGAAATAAGTGAAGGTTCTTTGCCTCTTTGTTTTGCTTCATTTTAGTGCATCATAGAAAACTTTAAAGCAATAAAAAATCAGCAGTCTTTTGGTATTGTTATTGATAAAAAAGAAGACAATGAAACTCTTGATCAGGATTCTTCAGTTTCACAATTATAGTTATCAAATTTCATTGAAACACCTAATCAAATGACATAGGAAAGTTCTATACCACTATGTTTTGAATCATTTCAGTTTTTAAAGGAAATGTGGTATAAAATCTCTAAAGAAAAGGATGAGAAGCTTGTAAAAATCTATGAAGTTCCATTTAAACCTATATGCAATAAGTTGTAGAAATCCTTCCAAGTTTTTTATGATCCAATAGCTGATATATTAGATGATGGATGTAATCGAATTTTTTCTCCATTAACTAACTATGAGATTCAGGATCAAGATGATAATGGTTTCATCAGTCAGACATTTCAATCAGTAGAAATATCATCACGAAGCTTGTTTGAAAATTTGCAAGGGGTTAAAGATAAAAATGGCATTTCAGTTTCATGGCATGGAGGGCATCCAAAACAAATGTACAGTTGCTTAAATCAGTTGAAACTTAGTGTATATACCTTGGAAGATCCTTTTGTTCAGTTTCTAGAGTCAACAAAGGAAATGAAGTATTTCCTTATCTTCTCATTTGTTGACAAGGTTATATTAGGTTTTAAATACCAGTTTTGATAAAAAACAAGCACATGCAACAAAATACATCAAAGTATATAATTATTGAATGGTTTCATTGGCTGTTTAATTTTACCTAACCAGCAGTTGGACAACTAATTAGAGTAAGTAGGTAGGATTTTAGTTTGATTAAATTCAGTTTTCAGCGGCAAGTTTATTTCAGTTTTCAGTTTTAAGAAAGTGTTGAAACAATTCATTAAGATTTAAGACTGAAAAGAAGGCCCTTAAGTCTTGATGATCTAGCAGTTTGGTTTGAGGGTTGCAGTACCTTTTTTTAGTTTCAGATCAGATTTCATTTTGTAGAAAAGGTTGCGATTTCAGTTCAAGATTTCATCACAGAGAGTATATAAAAAAGCATCTACAAGTTTGGGATCGGCCAAATGTATCAGGCCACTAGTTGAAGGTGTTCTTGACATCTCATAAGGAGATGTCATCCCCAAGTGGAGCCAATGTTAGGTTCCTATAATAATAGGTTCATAATTTTGAATTGACCATGTATATCTTGTAATATTGTACATACCTTTTCTTTCTGCAAATGTTTTCCCATATTTAAAAAATTAAAAGAGGGTATCTCATAAAAGAAAAATCAAAGGACAAAAAGAAACAAAGATCAAAAAAGAATATTAAATATGAACCCCACCAAATAAAGATAAAAAAAGATAAAAAAAGATCATGAAAGTGTGAACATTCAAATGCCACTACTCTTAATTTACTTTTTGCAAATAAGATTGTGTGCAGCTTGTCAAAATGCCACAATCCATGATGGTCAAATAGTTTAATCTTGATCCATTCATGCTTTGAATTTCATGTTGGTAGATAGAGAATGAAGATCTAGCCAAACTGTTTAATCTTGGAAGATTAGTGGTTAGGTAGAGGATAATAAGGAGCTCATTAGTTTAATCTGAGCCCTTGGAAGTTATAAGGTAAGAATTAGATAGTTTGCTTATCAAAGAAAAAGGAATAAAGTGTCAGCAAGCTCAAATTCACCCAATAAATGAAGATAAAATGTTAGGGTAAATAAAGGGTAGGTAGAAGAGGTTTTGGAATGCACAAGGTTACTAGCTCAAATGCATATTTATCATGCTTAAATCTTATGTTTCATATGAAGGAGGAACTATCAAAGGAAGGAGGACATTCAGAAAAATTGTGTATTACTTTGGGTATATACTCTAAAAAGTTCTATATGATTTTAGGCCTGAATATTGAAGCTTATTCACTAATTTCTGCTCATTTCACTAAACCCCTACATGTCTAGTTTAATAATTTGCCTCCATTGCCCCTTCATTACGTTTTTCACTAATTTCCACTTCTTGATTCCAAAGTACCCTTCCCTCTTCATTTCCCCTTGTAATAACCCTTTTCCTTCGTTTTAACCGTTTTCCCCCTTGGTTTCACACTTTTCCCTAACATTACCCTTTTAGAAATCATTTTCCCTTATTAATTACCATTTTTCCCTTAAAACTCCACTAAAAACCTTTATCCTAAGTTTGAATAATGTATCGGGCCCCATTCAAAAAACCCTCCCCGATACCCTTTTAAACTTAACCCTTACATTATTCATACAATAATCATGCTTTATATATTTAAAACCCCCCCACTTTATAAATCATGACCCTCACTAAACCTTTGAAATATATTTAAACCACCACATTATTTGTCCTTGGGCCCCGCCAACCACACCTCGACTCAGCCCTTGCAACTCCGTCGCGCGATAACCCTTTGATCTCCCACCTCCAGATCCAACAACCCATATCCATATCGTGTGCTCCCATCGTTCGACAGTTAAAATCCCAAAAGCACGCAAGATTCGTGGTTTTGCCTGAGTGCCCTTTTGCTATGTGGTAGCCCCACGCTATATCGCATACTCTCAAAAAATACTGCCCTCTAGTCAAAATCGGTGCGATATACCACAAAAGCACCTCCTGTTCCACGGTAACCCCCTCAGAAAACCGACCTCCAACTGTCTCCTCCTACCCGAAAGCCTCCTTCGACTGCTTCACTGTGTATCCATGAAATCCCTATCATCCATTGTTGTGCAGTAAACCATCTAACTGCACCTGCACAATGTGAAAAATCACTGAGTTTTTACAATATGAAATTCTAGCATTCCCTTACCTCTATTTAAAATGAATAAATGAAAAGCCTTTTCTAGACAGAATTGAGCCATCCACAGTCTCGACTCCATCCACAGACATATAAGTTCAATAAAGCCATTGATTGGCCTCCCCACAGACCTATGTTTCATTAATGATTGTTTTATTTTGCAGGTGATTAGCATAACGGGAGCTTGGACAAACAATTTTGATACTAGTTCCAAAACCTGTTTACTGCAAGATTGCCAAGGAAATGTATTCAAAAGATTTATTCAGGAGAAAAAGACAATTATCACAAAGCAAGAAGAAATCATTTACACAGAGGCAAGCCTATACTACCTCTTCCCCTGCAAAGCCAACCAATGGCCCACCTCCCACTGAGAATTAAACCCCCTTCATTTTTATTTGCATCGAGATTCATAAAAATAAATGAACGGTTAAAATTCCATATGGCGCACTCAGCTCATCCAACACTTAACACTCAAAAAGCATGTGAGATTAGTGGTTTTCCCATCCCATCTTTTTACTATGTGGCAGCCCCACAAAGCACGTGAGATTAGTGGTTTTCCCATCCCATCTTTTTACTAGGTGGCAGCCCCACGTTATATGGCATCCTCTGAAAAATACCACCTACCACTCAAAAGCGGTGCGATAAACCATTCACTATTTTGGTTTTAAATCTTATAAATTTTATGGGAATATGGGGTGGATTAATTTCAAGTGAAATACAGAGATATGAGAATGCGGTAATATTTCAGCTATGGGTGAAACCATACATGAGGTAAAATTATACAGATACACGCAATATGAGATTAAGGTTTTTATTTGTTTGTGGAAAAACCTATGAACACTTATTGAAACCAACGTTTCGGACTAGCTTAGTGAGTCCATCATCAAGGCAATGTGAGTTCTATTTTGAGAAGAGAGAGCGTGAAATTATGGAGCTATTAATGGTTAATTGAAAAAATATTCAATGTTTTTCTTTTAATTGTCAGCATACAAATGACTAACTAATTAATAATTATATCTATAT
>APFE030632500.1:0-43938 GCA_000404065.3 Pinus taeda | reverse complement strand
TTAATTAATTTATTAGATGAATGTTTGTATATCTGTGTTTACTATTTTTTAATTTTATTTAATAAGGGTTTCCAGGTGTTACTTAATTTTAGCCCGTCGTCTCTATTCATGTTGTTGGAAGATTTTTCGATTTCAATAGCTTCTTTCACTCTTCTTTTTAAACAATGGTCTTCGTAGTGAATTAATTTAGCTTGTTCCATACAAATATAGTGTGAGGAAGAACATGCATGCTCTGCTAGACCTGATTTTTCCGACCTGTTTCTTGTAATATCATTAATGTGTTCTTTTAACCTTATGCCTAAGGTTGTGGAATGAGATTCAAAGGTAAAATGATTTTACAGCTACATATGAAATAAAATTCACGGATGCCATGAATTTATCAGAGAAAATAAAAGTTAAAATTTCACATGAAATTAATTTACAGACATGGTGAAATCAATTTATAGGCATGGTGAAATCAATTTATAGGGGTAAAATCATATTGTGGGTGAAAGTGAAAGAGTAAAGTGAAAATACTCTTCCAACCATACAATTCAACACATGGTTTTGCAAAACCATCCAGGTATTCTACAAGGATAAAAAGGTTTTACATAGAGATAAAAAGAATTTACAGAGGAAGGAGTGATAAGAAACAAAACTACACATGGTTTTCTGAATTCATGGAAAGAGAGAACAAAACCACAAATTGGAAACAACCCAAGGTTTTGTAGAAATTTAATTATAAATTTTAATTAAAATATTTTGGAAATATTATTCAAATACATATATTATCATATATTTTCCAAAAAAAATTGTGATAGTTATGGATGCTAAAACAACAAGGCACTCACAAGATCAACCATCAGTGAGGGAAGTCTCACATTATCAAGTCAGAGGATCAATAAGCAATTGAGTGAATTACTAAGAAAAAGAGAGATACACCTACATCTGCTAGTTCATCTGCCAGCACAGCCACAAATTTGGGTCCACATCCTACCTACTCCCACTTTCACAGCTACAACATTTGCACAACACATTCCACCAGAACTATAAATTTGCAGCAGTTAGAGCTTTTTAGTTTATCTATAGGCTAAAAATGTCTTGTCTATTAGAGATAACATTTATTGTAAACAATTTGTAAATTTTGTACAAATACTTTTGCTTTTGAAGTATTAAAGGGTGGATTGTTGAACATTTCTATAGTCATATCGATCTGAAAACCTGACGGTTTATTGTAACATTTTTCAAGTCAGTAGACTAGATTGAGTAATAAAGGCATTGCATTACAAGATTCATGTGTTGGCCCACTTCAGCGAAGTACCTTTCATTTGTCAAATTGTTATCTTCTTAAGTGTTTCACACACTTGCATGTTATCTAAATTGAATGAAATTACTGGAAAACTATTATAGAATTTGTCTAAGTACACTCTGTCTTGAACAGTTAATCATTTTAATGTTTTATTCTGATATCCAGATTAGGGAACCCCTCATTGCTCCCTAGTTTCGATTGACCTCTACCATTTCCCTCATAATCCGGTTTGAGGAACCCCTAATTGCTCCTTGACCCCGATCGAAAACCACTTCACCTTCCAGCCTAAAATATTTGAATTTACTCGGCTACCTTGCCCTATAAACACTATCTTTAGAACTTTATTCAGTCCTGTTTTCTTGACACTTGACCCCATAGCCCAATGGTAAAAGACATCCCTCTATCCATCTAAGTAAGTGATTCCACCTCCAAATCAAAATCAAAACCCAATCAAAGCTTAAATAACTAGCCTAAAATCAATTAACTAAACAAAGTTAAATCATAAAGAGAGAGCCCTCTCTGAGCATTAGGAAGGCTAGATCTTGATCTCAAAAGTAGGTTTGTGGTTACCTCTATTATTTCTTTCATAACAACTATAGGTAAATTTTAGAGTGATAACACACTCATGGTACAATCATCGTATGTCTCCAATTCCTTCTTTGCCCTTGCTGGCGCTGCCTTGGTATTGGAAGCCTCTCCCTTGCTCTTCTTCCTCGGACACTGGGTTGGGTAATGACCCAGCTCCCCACAGTGGAAGCATTTAACCTTAGAGAGGTCCTTCTTCTTCCGCTTTTCTTGCTTACCCTCAGATGCTAGGGCAGCATCCACCTCCTCCTCCTTCTTGATTCTTATCCCCTTGTTGTTACTTCCTGTCTTGGTCACCCTCGTGATCTCTTCTTGGCGAAAACCCGCCCACATTTCCTCCCAATATGGATGGGTCGCCCTACCCAGTATGCTCTGGACAAACACCTCCCAGTCTTTTGAGACTGCATTCAGGGCTGTTCTCACCATCAAATTTGGACCTAGTGTGGCCCCTATGGAAATCAACTGATCTCGAATCTCCTTTAATCGACCAAGGAAGGTGTCAATTGTTCTCCCTTATGCATCTGGTATGACCATAGCTGATTTTCTAGGAGCATCTTCCTCTGCATGGAAGTATGATGATACAACTTGGTCATGGCCTCACACATCTCCTATGTTGTATTCTTCTCGACAATATGTGGTACTATATGATCCTTTACCCCAACAAGAATGATACTCTTGGCCCTCGCCATTGCTTCTTCATACCTGTCATTGTCAGATGGGTCAACTGGGACCGCTATCGTCTTCAAGGCAAAGTGCTCGACAGGATTTCTATCAAGTACGGATAAGATTCCGACCTTCCAGACTACGAATTTTGAGGCTCCGTCGAGTCTGTCCTGGTCTCTTACTCTGTGTAATTCCATTCTACTTTTCTTCTACTTCTCTCCTGGAAGTTCTCGATGTGACTCCCTCTGAGCCTCGATTTCCCTCCTGGAAATCATTATGTCGATGTAGAGATGCCCCCTACTCTGATCATCTATGCAACCGCACCACTGATCCAGATTTCTTGGTTAGAAACCCGCGGTAGCAACTCTGTCCTCCTTGGCCTTCTCCTGTTAGGTACTGTTTTGACAATAGTACCCCACCAGCTCCACTCTGAAGCTTATCCACAGCCTCTTAAACCCCAGCAACCTGAAGGTGAGATCTCCTAGGCTTTGCATAGTCCCAGCATCAGCAAACTAGCTCCCTAAGCCAACTACATCAGCCCTCTTGGCCTCTGCGTGGCTCTGTGTGAGCTTGTCTTTCCCTCCCTCAACCTCTACGCAGCCTCTTTTTGGCCCGAACTTGATGACACAAGCACTGTGTCACATCTTCCTTATTGTTTTGCTGCTAGGAACAATTTCTGTCACTTTGGACAACTGTTTTCTGCTGCTTTGCTCAGATGATGTCGTCAGTTCTCCTGTGATCTGCAACCACGCTCTGATACCATGTTGAATTTTCTAAGTCTAACAGTTAGAAACCCTCCATGTACTCTCTGATTTATTCCTTCCTACTTCTTTTGATTAATTAACAATTTATTTACCATGAAATTACTGAAAATAAAAACAGGTACATGCTCAACACATTACAGATCATCAACTAAAGGAAACATAAACAAGCACACAAATGACACCATTATTTTTGGACTAATGTCTCCAGAAAAACCCAATGCGGAAAACTGGTGCAGCTATTTGAGGGTTTGATTTATTAAGCAGTTTCAGAATACAATCTGGGTGCCAGATCCAACTCACCCAACAAAGAAAAATCCTAGCAGTAATACCTCTCCTTCAGAGACAGATGCTCTGGTTGAAACCTTGGATAAACACTTTGGCAACTCCTCAACTCCAATTTGCCCCACGAAAAACCCCAACGTCAGCCTCTGGCGACTGCGTCAACCTCTTTTTCCCTCTGTGTCAGCTTTCCTGGTAGTTTCGGCTGTTCCCGATAGTTCTGGTTGTTCCCGGAAGTTCCGGCTTTTTCCCTCTGCATCAGCTTTCCTTGTAGTTCCCTGCAGTTTCGGCTTTTGCCCTCTACATTAGCTTTCCCAGCAGTTCCAGAAAGTTTCGTTTGTTCGAGAAAATTCGAGCTTCTGCCCTCTATTTCAACTTTCCTGGATGTTCCATTAGTTCCCCACAGTTCCAGCAGTTTCAGCTTCTGCCCTCTGCGTCAGCTTTCCCAACTGTTCCGACAATTCCTGGCAATTACGGCTGTTCCCGGCAGTTCCAGCTTTTTCCCTCTGTGTCAACTTTCCCGGCTGCTGAGCTGATCCTCCCAACACTATATTTTCCTCTCTACTTCTATATTCACAGCCCTTCAGCCGCAACTCTAGATCACTCTCTCAACTTTCTCAGCAAACCCAACCCAAGAAAGTCAAAATATTGATCTCTTGGTGTGTTCTCCAAGTGACCCTCAAGCCTCCTCTTATACTTTCTTGTTGACAAATCAACGTTTGATATTAAGTCCCTAATCAACGACTAATATTATATCCAGCTTGATCTATGACTTTTGCACCATTCTAACACACTTTTATATTAATTCACATTAATATTTTAATTTCCCTAAGTTTAGACTTAGGGATTCCATTAAAAATATTAATTATTTTAATATCTCCCAATTGTTTAGAATCTACCCAAACCCTTTCTGGGTATTGGAGATCTCATGTGCCTTAGCCTCTCGACCAAATTTTGTGGCTAGAGCACATTCAATGCTACCCTAAATCAACAGATACCATGTCATCCCAAGTTTGTAACTCGAAATGAATTGATTATTTTCATTAAGAGAATAAGTAAATATGAGCAAGGAGAGGGATACTATCGGGATTGATCTGCCAATGTCTATTCACCTTCTTTAGTTTTTTATTTACAATATTTACACTAATTTCGCCATCCCTTAGTATTAGCTGTCAACACCCATTAACATATTCCATGGATTTTCCTGTGGTATTTGTTACCGCTCAAACCAAAAGGGGACCTAAAGGGGGTTCCTAAGAGGGTAACTACTAGGTCAACGACAACGGTGGAGGCTTATCCCATTGTCACCACAGCTAAGTCTCCCTGCTCTTTACGGACTTTCACTAATGGGAGGAGTCCTGGTAGTGTAGGGATCACTTTTTAAAGTAGATCTCAATGGATAGGTGAGAAGTGACCCTAAAAACCCTTTCCCATGGATGAAGTGATGAATGGAACTTGCTTGCTCTTTAAACAAGGGACTTGTTCCACCAGGGGTAAGGGGTGAATATTTGAGGGTTGAGGGAGAAAGGATATGATTATATAGGAGTTTCTCAATCCTTATAATCCTTGGAAATTTGGACTCCCAAATGGACTTTGACAAATAGTCTTTACTAAGAAGTGGGACCACATAGGGCCAAGTTGACCCAACCTAGGTTCGGGGATGGAATGTAACAACCAATGATGTTACTATCCTAGACAAGATGAGGGGAAAAGACCAAACAAGAATATTTACTTTTAAAAGGTTGAATTGATCCTATTAGTGATCCAAGTTGACTCAACTTCTGGATTTAACCAAGATGTTTTACTTTCATTATGTAGTTAGAATTGCATTTTATAAGAGCATAAATTAACATATACGCATGCTTGAGAAAATGGAGACATAGTGACGATCATCAAATCATACACATGAGACGTTGATAACAGAGTTTGTCCAGTGTGGACTACGTCTTCGGGCCCGGTGTCAAGATGGTGTTGGCCGCTTCATTCAGTTGTGGAAATGACGAAGATGTACATGGACTATGTTTTCTGTCATACAAGGACATGTTCCCTCTACATGAGTGGCAAAGTCTCTCCACGATATGTTTCGCTATAGGAACTATCACTCAAAATATACCTCTTATTAGCATGACATAATCTTACACATGGTGACAATCAGTATCTCGACATCATGTTGGAAATAAAACTAAGAGGGGGGGTGAATCAGTATTAGCAAGTCAATTATTTTTCAATTCACAATTAGATTTGTATACGCTACTTCAGTTAGTGAAACCTGTGTATATACGCGATTGTAGTTAAGGAAACTAGCGTATACCCTGCAAACTTACAATTTAGTTAATTCTTCAGATGTTGATCATTAATCTGTGCATCAGAACCATATAAACAATAACCAGGTACAGTAAAAACAAAGCAGTCAATCACACACAAGAACACAAGATGTAAGGTGGAAACCTAATGTGGGTTAAAACCACCTGCTGCAATTCATCTCTATCTTCTTTTAATAAGAAACTTCTTTTTACAATATTTTTGTATGGGTGCAGTCTTATACCTGTACACAGGCTTCTACCTGCAGAAGGCTACAACCTTCTCTCGTTCTCCAGTTTCTCCTGGAAGGGAGCTTCAACCCCCTTAGCTCTTGTACTAACTCATGTGTTTACTAGTACGTAGGCGCTGACCTACAGAAGGTTGCAACCTTCTCTTTTCTTCCAGGGTTCATGTTTCATAAATTTTTAGACTGGATCCATCAATAACATCAATCAAACATCTGCATCAACCAATCTCCTTGTACCAACCAAAACTAAATCAAACAATCACTTCTCTGAAAACTGTAACTAGAATATTGTACCAGTAACTAGAACCCAAGCTAGAACCCAAAATACTACGACAACAAATAGAAGTAGCTAAAGAATGTTTTATGAGATGTACGCTACTTGAATGTGACAAACCTGCGTGCATACGCAATCTTCCCAAGGCCAACCTGCATATACGCCATTTTGAAATGTCGAACCAGCGTGTATACGCACCTTTTATATACTGAACCTGCATACAGATCTGTAAAAGATTATTTCATCTTTGCAGCTAATTAGACATCAGTTATACCTAGATCATCAGATTTACAGCTTACAACATGCGCCAATTATAAAGGATCAAAAAACCACACAAAGATATTTCTCTTCTAGTTTTAAGGTCTTGACCCATCAATAGAACATATCCTTCATCAAGTGCTCAGGTTCATCCAGTTATGCACCACAACCCAATAATCATTATTTTAGATCTTTCTCTTCATTAGATATTCAATACTTGAATGTCTTTGCCTAATGATTTCCTCCTCCTTTTATAGTCTTAGGCCTTACTCAATACCATGGTCCAAAACCACTTAGACTCAATACCTTGGACCAAATACCTGGGGTCAACACTTCGAACAAGATACCTTGGATTAATACCATGAGTCAAAATACCAAGGACCAAATACCACGAACCAAAACCAAGTTTTCCAACATGTATGTGCTTTTCCTTGCGTGGAAGTGCGTGTATACCCATACACACCTTTTGGTCTACTACCTCGCGTGTATATGCGGCTTGGTCAATGGGAACCTGCGTATATATATTTTTCCTTCATTCTAAGAGCCTGAACTAAAATCTGTCATCTGAGTGAGTTTCCATCAAGGACAACACCTGTGTCATAGTGCCAAACCTACGTCATAATGCCAACACATCATGGCATCAAAGGGATCTCAACCAAAACACCCATGGTGACAATGAGTATCCTGCCATCATGACCACAAAGGGATCTCAATCAAAACATACATAACTATCCATGATGAATACTTCTCACATGAAATAGACACAAAGATTCTGCATCATACATCAAGCTAGAATTGAAACAACATAATACATCTCACAACAAAATGATCAAAGAAGTACATGACAACAACACTTCATATACCTCAACACTGACGATGACTGGAGAATAGAATATTCAGCTGTTGGATCTGAATGCAACATCAAAATCATGGCATCAAATGACATAAGATCGACTGTCCACACTCTGAAATCTGACACCGTCACTCCAATCTAGAAAATGGCCAAAAATTAGAAGGCTCGGCTACAAACATTGACTGTACCACTGAATTTGTGTCATTGAGAGGTGTAAAATTGACTCTCCATTTGTCGAATTCTGGCACCAGAAAAATATGGGCTTGTAGGAATCTTTTAGATTCCCTCGTGATTCTCCAAAGATTCCCTCCTCTAGGTTGATTGGAGATCTACAACTCAAATAAAAAAACTGATCTCCCCATTGAGATCCTTGCAAAATTCTGAGAAGAATGAGTATAAAGTTCGTTGCATTCTGGATCTGGGAAATGTCAGCCTCCAAGGAATCTAGAAGATTCCCTCAAGATTCTTGAAGATTCTCCTCTGCTGGGAATCTGAAATCCATTGCTCAAAAGGAAAATCCAACCTCGCCATTGTGTTCCTTGCGAAAATCTTAGAAAAATTACTGTAAACTTGATAAAATTCTGATAAAATGAACTTTTACCTCCCAAGGAATCTTTCGCATCAAAAGAATATTCCTCGTCTCAAAAAATGTGTCAAGGTTCCGCCTCCTAGAACTCTGTCATGGTTCCACCTGGGCATGGTTCCGCTTCATGGAACTCCTTTCTTGGGCATCTTCGTTCTGTAGGCTCTCTCTCCGTTCTGCTCTTCCCTTCTCCCCTCGATGCATTTCCAAGTGTTACTATTATACAAATTTGAAAGCGGAGATAACAAGGTTGGCCTTGTGGCTCAGCAGTAGCGGAGGAGTCTAAGAGGGTGGAGGTCATAGTGTCAAACCCTCCGCCTCTCCAAAATGGTCGGGTCATTGTGTTTAGCATGGCGCATTATAGTTTTTTTTTTAACATGGCGTGGAATTTTGGGTTGGTTCCACCGTTTTGTATTGGGTAAGGGCACTCAGGAGGCAGACCGACCAAGCTGGCCGGGAAGGTTCGAGCCCTACCACCCTCGGTATTGTTTGGACAAGTGGTATAAAGGGTGGGGCGTGGCCCGGGTCTACCGGAGGTGGTCCGCCCACCGCCCATTTATATAATTTGTTATAACGTTTTATATGTAATGCAGGCATCGTGGTTGGGGCTGATGGGGGTCATGGACCTTCGACCCATTTTTTAATTAAATTCATTTTAATATATGGTTTGGAGGGGGTGGCGGGGGTCATGGCCTTCCACCTCAACATTATATATATAATATAATATTTATATATATATATAATATATATTGTGTTTTCTTTTTTTTCATTTATATAAAGAAATTGATTATTTTCAATTTTCACGAAATAAGGGATATTGGGCAATTTAAAGAGGCCACAATTTCGCCTGCTTTCGTGAGCTAAGTTTCCACGACATTTGACGGTGAATTTGTAGGACACTTAAACCTGAGCCACTCCCCAACTTTGACCGCAAATTTGACTGGCTCTTTCTCCCTCGTACGAGCTCATATTTGAGTTTCGTTCACAATGTTGGAATGAGGGCGACAAGCACTTAGATCTAGTGCTAGTTTGGGAGCATTCTGACCACTTTGAATTTTGATCCTTTCTGAGTCCTCTAGGACTTTTGCATGTGTTTGGAGCCACCTAGATCAATCCTCCCCACTGATGATATTTTGGTCCTCCAAAAGCATGAAAATAATCTACCACTTCTTTGTACCTTGTCTGCACTTACAAATGTCTGATAAGTCACCCTTCGTTCTCCTTCACCTTTGTCCTTTGGAGCCATAAGCAATGAGCCGACACCTGCATCCCCTACAAACCTGTAGTACATTGTTTTTCAAATTACATGCTTAATTTACATGACCAACTAATGACCCAAGCATCTCATACTTGCCACATGTTTATAACACATACTCGGTGGTCAAGTTTACATCATAATGGAAAAAAATACCCCGGCTATGAAAACAAGGCCAAAATATCATTATTGCTTCAACAAGTGATGGAAAACACATCATCATTGCAACACATGATTTGCAAAAATAAGGCCAAACACTATTGTTTCTTTAACGAGTGATGGAAAGCACATCATCACTTTCACAGTTTAAAATGCAACACAAAATGAGTCTAGACATCATTGGTGCTGCAACAAGTGATGGAAAACACATCATCACTTTTACAGTTTAAAATGAAACACATGATTGGAAAAAATAAGACCATGACATTCTACCACACTTAGTGGGCTTCTATGGGGAAGAACAATAACGATATGGGGGTTTCATGGGCTTAACAATAACAATAAGGGGGCTACACTAGTATTATATGGACCTAACATGTCCCTCTCCTCCAAAAACATGTTTTCCTCAATGATTGAATAATTTTGGATGCTTCTGTATAAAATTATCATCCTCCCATATGGAATATTCAATAAGTAATTTCTTGAACTTAATGAGATACTCTGAAATTGATCGATTCCGTAGTTGTTGAGTTCTTGTTTCCATGACTGCTTCATGCTCAAATATGATTTTACTTCTTCATAAAGTTTTGGCAACACTGTATGAACTGGAAGGTTGTCACCGATAACCTTCTTTAATCATGAAACATGGAAAACTAGGTATACTCGGGAATATGCAGTCAACTCCAATTTGTATGCCATAGTACCAGACTTTTGAAACACCTTGTAAGGACTGTAGTACTTGGGTGATAATTTATTATCCTTCTTAGCTTACTTGAGAGGAATTTATTTGTATAGTTGTAGCTGTAAAAATACCTAGTGACCTACATCAAAGCTTCTTTCACTATGATTTTGATATGCCTATTGCTTCATTTGATTATGTGCGACAGTGAGGTTATCCTTTAAGAGTTCAAGAACTTGTTGTTGATGCTCGATGTGATCTTCCATTTATTGAACCTTATAATTTTATCTTAAATATGATGTGATGGATGGTGGATGATATCCATAAAGTGCCATAAATGGGGTCATTTTTGCTACAGTATGGAATGAAGTGGTATACCACCATTCAACTAGAGGTAACCACTTGACCCATTGTGTTTGTTTATCAAATAAAAAGCAATGAAGATATCCTTCCAAACATTTGTTTACTATCTCAGTTTTCCCATCAGATTGAGGATGATAAGATGAGATATGAGTTGATTGAGTACCAAGACAACAAAATAATTCTGTCTAACAATTTACAGTAAAAATGGGATCTCTTTCACTTTCTACAATCTTTGGGCTTCCATGAAGCTTTTGAATTGTTTCCATAAATGTAGTAGAAACTGTACTGGATTTAAAAGGATGAGATAATGCACAAAAGTGTGCATACTTGATAAGTCTACCAATTACCACCATGAAGAAACTCTTTCCTTTAGACTTGGGTAAACCTCTGATAAAATCCATTGAGACCTCTTCCCAACGATGGCTTGGAATGGCTAAAGGTTGTAAAGCTCGAAGTCTTAATTGTCTCAACTTTATTTTGTTCACAAACCAAACATTATGCCACAAACTTTTGAAGATCAGATTTAAGGTCATCCCAAAAAAATTCCTTCTTGACCTTATGGTAAGTTTTTAAAAATCCCAAGTTCCCTCCTAAGGGAGAGGTGTGCAATTTTGAATGAATTGTTTTTTTGAGTTGGGAATTCTTACAAATATATAAATGATCTTTGTACCATAATGAATCATTTTTCCTGCTAAAGGTATCAGATGTACTAGGATCTTGCTGTAAATTTCGAATGAGTGACCACACCTCTTCATCATTCTTCCATTCATCCCTTGCTTTGTTTATCCACTCAGGGTGGGTAATAGAAATGGCATAAAATAATGCTTCCACATACTCATCATTTCTTGAGAGTACATATGCAACAACATTTTTCTTCCCCCTTTTGTAGATGATTTCAAAGTTATAACCCAATATCTTTGTCACCCATTCTTGTTCCTCTTCTAAAGATAATCTTTGTTCCAAAAAGTATTAAGACTATCATGATATGTTTTTACCTTGAAGTGTTTTCCCATTAGGTAAGGTCGTCAATGCTTCAGTGCATGTAATATAGCAACATTTCCTTCTCATAAATAGGTTTGTGTAAATATTTTCCTTTTATTGGACGCCTTTTAAAAGAAATGGGTCTTCCTTCTTGCACTAAAATAACACCAAATCCATTTCCTAAGGCATCACATTCCACAAGAAATGTTTTTGTGAAGTTTGGCGTAGCTAAGACCAGTGCTTGGAACATTGTCTCTTTAAGATGTTTAAAGGCATTCGTCCCTTCTGGATTCCACTAAAATGCATATTTCTTTAGTAATGATGTTAGAGGTGCCACTATTATCCCATAATTCTCAACAAAATTGTGATAATCCCTTATCAACCTGAGAAATCCGCGAAGATGCTTTATGGTTGTGGGGATTTTCCATTCCTTAATGGCTTTAATTTTGTTACGGTCTACCTTAACACCATCATGAGATATAATATGACCCAAATATTCAACCTCCTATACTCCAAAGAAAAAAATGGAGGTTTTTTTCCTACAATTGTTTCTCCTCCAATAGTTTGAGCACCCTGTCAACATGTTGAACATGTTCCTTCCAAGATTTGTTGTAGATTAGTATATCATCAAAAAATACTAACATCAATTTTCTAAGGAAGGGTTTGAAAATGGAATTCATCAAACCTTGAAATGTTGAAGGTGCATTAGTAAGGCCAAAAGGCATGACCAAAAATTCATAATGACCCTCGTGAGTTTTGAATGTTATTTTCAGAATGTCTTTAATCTTCATTCTAATTTGATGATATCCTGAACAAAGATCCAACTTGATTAAGTAAATTGCTCCATGTGATTCATCCAACAATTCATAAATGACAGGAGTGGCAAATTTATCTTTAATAGTGAGATTGTTGATATTCCTATAATCTAGACACATATTCCATTTTCCATCCTTCTTGTGCACCAACACTACTAGAGCAGAGAAAGAACTTTGACTAGGTTTAATTATACTAACCTCTAGCATTTCTGCAACCATATGTCCAATTTCACTCTTTTCGGTATAAGGATATCTCTAAGGTCTGATGTTTGGAGGAACACTTCCAAGAATCAAATGACTAGAATGGTCATGATCATGAATAGGTGGGAGGACTTTAGGAGTCTCAAACACCTTAGAATGATTGTCCAAGACTTTTTGTAGATATGGATAAATAGAGGATTTCGATGTTTGAACCTCTAGTGAGCATAATTGTGAAATTACGCCTCATTTTTTTCTTTATATGTTTTGTCATGCCATTAGAGATGATTATATTTCCTAGTTTCCCTGCGATAGCCCTTAATTCAACTTCCTTTCCTTCCAAAAAAAAAAATCAGAAAAATTTCTTGAAAATGGAAATCTATTGTCCCCAAAGATTGTAACTATTGGACTCCTAGTACAACATCAACACTATCCATTGGAATGGAAAGGATTGGACTATTCAGTACATATTCCCCCATGGTTAGATTAATATTATGGAACTTTCCAGAGAAATTTATAGTTCCTCCATTTGAAACCATCACTTGACACTCTGGTGCTTGATATAGGAAGAAATTCAATTCCTTGGCTATCTTACAATGAATAAAATTATTGGTACTACCCGAATCAATCAACACTATTACATTTTTATTCTTGATATATCCTTCTATCTTGAGATTTTGAGGAGTGGTAATTCCTGTCAATGCATTACAAGGTATGGTAGGATTCATTTCTTCTTTCTCAGGGTTTGGTTCCTAGTGTATATCATACTCTTTCGATGTTTCTTGTTCCTTTCTTCCTCCTCTTCACAATCTATGTAGAATAATTTCTTCTCAAGACACTTATGACTTTAGTATATTTTCTATCACAACTGTAACAAAACCCTTTTTCTCTTTTTCCATCCAATTGTTGTGGTTTCAACCTTGTAGGTTGTGGAAGACTAGGAGTAGCAACACTTCCATCTTTATAGTTGTTAGTGGTAGAATTCCTTGTTGCCATAATTTGGATTTCACTTTTCTTGCCACTCTGAATGCATTATCTAATGAATTAGGTCCCCAAAGGTGAACCTCATGTTGTATGTTTTATTTTAATGTCCCTATGAAGACATCAATCCTATGCTCCTTAGGAATATCGATTACCCTAATATTTAATTTTTTGAAGTCTTCAATGTGCTCTGTCATTGAACCCTTTTGTTTGAGATTTATCAATTGCCTAAAGAAGGTGTTACTCTTTGTATCTTCATAATGTGATATCATTTCCTTCATAAAAATTAACCTGGTGACAAGTGGTTTACAATAGCAAAGCCATCTATACCATACAAACTGATTGGGTTCTAAATATAAATATGCAATACATACCTTTTGTGAGGGTTGCACATGTTGTAGATCAAAATATTGCTCCATATGTAGTATTCATGTTACCAGATCCTTTCCATCAAGCTTCCTCATATATTTGGAATGTGGTGGTTCTTAAAACTCGCAATGGAGTCTCTAAAATCATAATTCATATTCCTTTTGTCCTCATCATGATTTTCATGGATTACCTTGTTACCACTGGGAAGCCTTTCTTGCAACAACTTTGTCAACCCTTCCAAATTGGCATTCATTGCATCCATGTATGCTTTAAAAACCTCCATGTTGTGTTTTATACCATACACGTGACCTTTTATTTCTTCTTTTAAACCATCCATGTCCCCTTTCAGTTCATCTTTGGTTGCTCTTTATGAGAGAGAAATTTGTTGCACTTGGTCTCGTAATTTTTATATATCATGCTACGATTCTTCCTCTTTATGCATCATAGTAGAGCTTTGTAATGGCTTAATGGGTGTATATTCCTTTTGTTTTAGAGGAATTTTAGAAAACAATATTGATATATATGCTTCAATGTTCATTTGGAATCAATTTAAACTGATATTTCAAACGAAATTTATGCAAATTTTAAAAAAATATAGAAATTTTTCTTTCTTTTAGGATCTCGATCTTTAAAAGGCTGTAACTATGTAATTTCGGATCTCCAAGGTATGAGAATCATTATTGTGGCCTGAGTCTTATTTCCAATGCCACAAGTCAGACTAAAATTGGATTCTTCAAGGTAATGTTATGTCAAATATCCCACAATGTCCTGATTATGGATTGGTTTAGTAGAGAGAACTTGTGCATAATGCCACATGTCCTTGTTTCCTCATTCGGCCCTGAAATTGATACAAACTAAACTATAATCAGTTCTCTTTCTATCATATTATATGAAATTCCAATCCGATGCTTGAAGAGAAATTTATGACGATTTTCCTTCGGTCACTTGTTTGATACTGAATTCTGGAGCATGAAAAAACCCCAACTTCTTCGAACCATATGTCAGAAAATATAGTGAACCAAGATATGAAATTCTAGCATGAAGTTCACTGATATTTCAACTCCACGTGGTCGTAATTTCAGCTTTCGAAGCTTCGTGTAAAATTTTAGTGAAAATGCCATGATGACCTATTTGAAGCAGTGAATGCCTAGAGTCCAAAGATCTAATACCAAATTCTATGCAACCAACTTACAAATATATAGATCAACGATTTAAAAAATTATCATCTTCAAGGGAGAAACCTCATTTACATTACATAAATGAAGAATTTCTTAGATGATACAAATGGCAAGAGCTCCTTTGTATATATAATATTCTAAGAGGTCACAATATAATCAGAGCCTACATAACAATAATAATCTAATTACACAACAATAACAATAATGAGCTTCTATGGGGCACAACAATAACAATATGGGGTCTACATGGGTACAAAAATAACAATAAGGGGCTACACTAACAATAACAATAAGGGGGCTACAATAGTATTATAGGGACCTAACAACAGCAACCATATGACTCCCCCTAAGCTTGACACATCAAGCATATCAATGCTAGCATATGTTGCCATCACAACTATCCTAAAGGGCATCAATGTTATCTTTCCTAACATCATGCTAGCACATACATCCATGCTAGTATGGTTGACATCAATGCCAACACACTTTCTTACTATCAGACAATTCCTACTACCCAACTTAATCCGCCAACATGACTATTGACATCAATGCCAACACACTTACTTCCACTAGCTAGACAAACAATGCTAATCGTTCAACAATTATATGTATGGCTCTTTACATGTTTTGATAAGTTATTGAATGGTTAATGAATGCATGGCCTAACAAGTGTTATTGTATCTATGTGGAGAGGGAATAAATCCTTCTTGGTGATTCTCAGATGAATTGCATACTCTTATAATCAGATACACATTCATGACCTGTAGCTTCTATGTTTGCCATGTGTTTGACGAAATGTCTAGTATGTTCTAGGTAGTCTAGGGCAATTTTCTTATTCAAATTTGAACGTTTAGCTTTATCATTGAGTAAATTATGATTCTGGAAAGTCTTAGGAAGCTCTGGTGAGTTTATGATGATTCTTTGGTGAGATTATTGAATTAGTTAACATATAGGTATTTATAACCTACAGGTACTATGTATAATGTTTTTGTTGTATAAAGAGTAATTTGGACCTCCAACTTCTCAAGGTTGTAACTTTGGCATACGGTCTCCATTGAATATTATAATACCTTTTTTTGAAGATCTCCACAAGGAGACCAAGTAAGAATTAAGTGATATAAATTTTTGCACTTTTTAGTTCTCTCTATTTTCCTTGAAAATGTCTTTTAGGCCCTCAAAATGGCCTTGGAAGTTTAGAACCCAAAAAAATGCTAAATATTGAAGGTTATGTTAAATTTAAGGAAACAACACTGAAAATAAATAGTGTAGGGTCAAGCTAGGATCATAACAGTTTGATCATGTGTCAATGGATGTTTGCATTGAATTCTAGACACGTGGACACCATTTTCCATAAGTGCATATTGGAAATTGGGTCTCACATAGTAACTCTCATCTCATGCTTACCTTGCTGAGTAGGTTAAAGTGGGTAAATATAGGGTGAGGTGGTTAAAGTGGCAAACCAAGAAGTGAACTATCTTGAGGTCCATTTGTTATGCCATGCCTTGTCAGTATCTCAGTTGGCCCACAAGCATTACATTATATCTCTATCCTCCAACCCTCATTTATCATGGTTATGGGTTACCCAAAAACTCAAAGTTATGGGTTAACCACACAAAATCCGTGCCATCAAAGTCCATTTTCTAGGAAAAACACTATCGGTATCAGAGTTGGCCCACAAGCATTACAGGGTATCTCTATCCTTAGACCTTCATTGATCACGGTTATGGGTCCCCCATAAACCCACAGTTATGGGTCAACCACACAAAATCCTTGTCAACAAAGTCCACTTGATAGGTCATACACTATCAGTATCACAATTAGTCCACAATCATTACAAGTACCTCTATCCTCAGACCGTTTTTCATTATGGTTATGAGTAATCCACAAACCCATGGTTATGGGACACCCACACAAAACCCTTGTCTTCAAAAACACTTGGTTTTGTGTCACTCACAAACCCTTGGTTATGGGTCAACCACACAAAAACCTTCTCTTCATTGACTCATATTCAACAAAATATTTTCAGGAGGGACTTCATGCAATAGGGAGCATTTCTTCCTAAGGGGGGACGGTTGATCCAAATGGAAAGTGGCATCCACACATGGTATTTACCCATGGTATTGTAACTCAATAAGGCTATAAATAATGGGCCTCACTTTGTAAAAGGACAAATTGGTCCACCACATTGTCATTGTATATGTTTCCCTTATTTTAGTAAATAGTTTCTTAGTGTGTTTTCTTCTTCTCTCTTGGTGTTAAAGTTTCTCATATCTTGGCCCCTAAGATCGAGATCACAATCAATGTTAAGTCTTTAGGAGGAACCTCATACTTTCTCACAGTCATAGATGATGCATATAGGAAGGTTTGGGCCTACCCCATGAAAAGCGAAGGTGAGGTGTTCGACATATTTCACAAATTTTACATGTTGAATTTGAAAGAGAGACTAACGAATTTCACAAATGTTGTCAAGATAGATAATGAAGGAGAGTATTGCTCAAATGATTTCAAGGATTATTGTAATAGATTTGAGATAAAGAATGAGAACTATATTCCTAGTACACCTCAACATAATGGTACTACAAAAATGATGAATTGCACTATCATGGAGAGGGTGAGGAGTATGTTGTCAATTTCTAGATTAGAAAGCATTTTTGGGTAGAATAAGTAAGGACAACTTGTTACCTCATCAATGAATCTCCTACTACAACCCTAGACTGCAACATTCCTGAAGAATTTTGGACGTTGAAATTTTTTGGATGTGAAGAATTTTTATATACTCCAAAAGAGCATAGAAACAAGTTAGATTATAAATCCATAAAATTTACTTTTTTGGAATGTGAAAATAGTGGGTTTCGTTATTGCCTATGGGATCCTGTTAAACACAAAGTTTTTAAATGCAAGGATGTCATATTTAATGATCTAGAGATGTTTAAAAGGTATTCAGGGGAAATGAAGGTAAAGAAAATTATTGGTAGGCTTGCAGAACAACAGCAAAACATCCCATCAACACAAGAAACTAGGAAACAAATTAAAAAACATGATGGACAAGTGTAAATGATGGATAACAAGAAGAAGAATCCTTGCATCAATCTTTACAAGAGGTCCAACTAGAAAACACACCACCATATTTGGTTCATAGGTCTGTTCGTCCTCATTTCCCCTAAAAAATGCATTCGCCCTGAAATTCTATTTTGTTAACTAATGAAAGTGAACCCGATTGTTTCCAAGAGGCTTGTAAAGTGTAAACAAGAAAAGAATGGAAAAAAGCAATGGAGGAAGAAATGGACTCCCTATTGGAAAATAAAATTTGGAAGTTAGTAAAGCTTCCAAAAGGAATAAATTTCCTAAAAAAAAAAATGGGTTGGTAGGATTAAACATGAAGTTGAAGGGGAGAAGGAAAGATACATGGAAAGGTTGGTGGTAAAGGGTTTTTCCCAAAAGGAAGGTATTGACTTTATTGAAATATTTTCACCTATTTTTAAAATCTCATCCATATTAGTTATTCTTGGTCTACATTAGATTTGGAATGTGGACAATTAGATGCGAAGAAGACATTCCTACATGGAAAATTGGAGAATTTTTATATGGCGCAACCGAAAGGATTCAAAGTAAAAGGAAAACAGAAATTAGTTTGCAGGTTGAAGAAGAACCTCTATGGGCTACAATAGTCGCCCTTACAATGGTATAAAAAATTTGATTCATTTATGTTGGAGCATAGTTTTAAAATACTAGATGCTAACCATTGTGTCTACATCAAGAGCTGTGAACAAGAGAAGTATTATATATTATTGTTATATGTGGATGACACACAAATTGTTGGACATGATAAGAACACGATCAACAGGTTGAAAAAGGATTTCACAACTGATTCGCAATGAAGGATTTGAGTCTAGCACAACAAATACTTGGCATGGTGATCATGTGTGATTGAATGAACAAAGAGTTGTGGTTGTCATAAAGAAAAATAAATTGAGAAGGTGTTAGATAGTTTCAATATGAAGGTTGCAACCTAGTTGGTACACCCCCAACATCCCACTTGAAACTTAGTGCTGATTTTGTGACCTTGTTATGACAAAAAGTTGTAGGAAATGAGTAAGATTACTTATGCCTCAACAATCAGTAGCTTGATATATGTCATGGTATGTAGAATATTGGACATTAAATATTCAGTGGGAGTAGTGAGTAGGTTCCTTGCCAATCTAGGAAAACAACATTTGCAAGAGGTAGAGTGGATCTTAAGGTATCTCAAGGGCACTAGTCATCATTGTTGATGTTTTGGTAATAATGATATTGTGCTTGAACATTTTGCAAATAAAAATATGGTTGGAGAAGTGGACACTATAAAGTCCATCATTGGTTATTTGTATACATTTGTAGGTGTAATGTGTCTTGGATATCAAGGTTGCAGAAAATAGTAGCTCTCTTCATAATAAAGGAAGAGTACATAGCTACAGTGCAATCTTGCAAAGAGATGTTGTGGATGTAGCAATTCCTAGGAGAGCTTGGAATAAAACAAGACAAATATGCATCATATCGTTATAGTCAAAGTGTTATTCACTTCGGTAGAAACCCTAGCATATCATTCAAAGACCATGCATATCAACCTTAGGTACCATTAGATTTGGAAGGTGTTGGAGGAAATGCATTTACACAATGAAAAAAGTCATATAGTTGAGAGTGTTATTGATATGCTCACCAAAATTCTTCCAAGAGAAGAAAGTGATGTGTAGAAGTTTGGCAAGCCTAGGGGTGACTTGATGAGTAGGCTTGGACAAGAATAAACACAAGGAATTTATCTACCATTGTAGTTTATTAACCAGGAAACTTCATTTAGCTTCAACTAGGAGAATATCGGTTGTTGAAGAAAAATTCAAGTAACGATTTTTCTGGTCTCATAATTCAAGTAACGATTTTTCTGGTCTCATTTAAAAATTATAAACAAGCCTAATGGTTAAGAGTATCTGTTTCCTTCAAATTAACCTGAAAAAAATGGATTGATTACACAAAATCCATTTCTTTCTATCTTACTTGTCTCTGAATACTCTAAACATTTCTACGTTGTCTCTGAATACTCTGAGCGTAGTAGAAACACACTTTGTGTGGTGGTTACTTTGCTCATTTGTCTCTGAATACTGTAACATTCGTGTGCTCCTCGCATAGAAAAAAGGCCAGATCACAAACCAATGGGTAATCTCGTTTCTGCCCAACAATGAGGAAGTCAATATCAAATAATTGAAGACCTCGAGAGTCGAGAGAGAGAAAGGGAGTTCATTAGAGGAAGTCGTTTGGGATTGGGTATCTTCATCCGTCTAATCCACATGTTCATGTAAAATCGATTCTCCCATCGTTGGAATTATGCTGACTCAACATGAAAACAAAACATGACAATGATTTCTTAACCACGGTGTGTCCAGTGAATCTAGATACAGTGGATTGGTCCCTTAGGAGATAGAGACCCGGGGTTATGACTCCGGAGAGTTCGGCCAAGCAGGACAGTGCCTACACTTTTCGCCATCCGTTGGATTGACCTCCTCAAATTCCTCCGATATTCTCGCACTCCCAGCTGTCGATGTGTTTTGCCTGATCCGACTCTCCGCGCTAATGGCTCGGGTGTTGTGAGCCACTTTTTGAGTCCGACCTTGTTAAAAGTTTTCCATGATCTAAATCTTAAATGATGGGGAATTAAAATTCAATTGACTCCAGTGTATCTCACGTCTTTAAGAGAGTACCATTGTGATATTATGTTCATTGGTAATCTGTTTTTCGGCGCCCGTTGGATCAACCGCCCGTTCGGGTTATGACTCCGGACAGCTCGGCCAAGGAAGACCGCGCCGAGACTTTTGGACGCCAGTTGGATCGACCGCCTCAAAAATGCCTCCGAAATTCTCGCACTGTCAGCGGTCGATGTGTTTTCACTGATGTGACCGTCTGCGCTAATGGTTCGGGTGTTCTTAGCCACTTTTTGACTTTCATCTAAATTTTAAATTAACGCGAATTAAAAGTCAATTGACTTTGTGTATTTTAGGTGGTTGGGATAGTTTAATAATAACTATCTCGCCCATATTCAAGTTCGTGTATCTTAAGTGGTTAGGAGAGTTTAATAATAACTATGTTACCAGATTTAAATTTCATTGTGATAGGATAATTTTATTGTTAATTGTTTTTATATTAATTATCTTAATTATGTTGATAATTTTTTTTATTTTTGTTTAGTGCAGAAAAAATAGTATCTATAAAATTATTAAAAAGTAATATTTTAAAAAGGAAAATTTGATGTTATTAATATTAAGTTTAGTTTATAAATTTTGATTTATTTTACTTTTATTATTATAGTGAATGGTCATTATGGGTAATGTGGGAAAACCCAAAATTTAGTGAACTCCATGGTAGTGAAGAGCGAGCTTACTACTAAAGCTTATCACAATGAGCTAAATCCCCATAAAATTTGACACTGAATAGAAAAAATAACATGCTATTGTGTTAAACATTCAAAAAATACATCAAATTTATAAATATTTTTTAATTTAAATAATACTAATTTATGAAACACAATTTCAAATTTTTAAGATAAAAATTATAATAAACATATTAATATTTCAAAAAATATATTAATTATAAAAATTTTAATTTAAATAATATCCATTTATAAAACAGAATAAATTTTTAGATAAAAATGATATAAAATAAACTGAGTAGAAAGTTTGCAAAAAATGTAATAATACAAAATTCAAAATTAAATAATAAAAATAAATTAATTTATGTGAAAATAAATAACTTTATGATATTAGGCTTTAAGTTTGTTTGGTTGTTTTTGGGTAGTATGATCCAGATTATCCACAGTATTATATTCATCATGTGGACATTTTGAACTCCAAAGGGGGTCCATCATCAAGACCAAAAATGATAGATTATGAATGATTGTTTTTTGAGAGAAAAATCCTCCAACCAACATATATATAAACCTAATTAATCCTATATAATGAAAACTAACTTAATCAATATCAAAATTTAACACTTAGTATGTTAGCAATGAAGTCCTACGTTAGCAATGAAGTCCATTAAAATTTTAAGATTTCATAAATTATGAAATCCTATAAAAGGATAATGGTGGTAAATTTGGTTTTCATTCAAGTAATTGTATTGCTAGTTTGTTTAAACAACTTTATTCATTGTTGTGATTAAATAGATGCACGAACAGAATCATATGGTTAAATTGTTTGTCAAATTTCTAGTTGATTTATAACTTTATTCATGGTTGTTCTTGAGTAGAGTAGATGTACCAATAAAATTGGATGGTTAAATTGCTTGTCACTATGTTACTTTTTTAAATTCATAAAAAACTAATAATGAATTGCTCATACTATTATATTGGATCAATTTTCAATTTCATTTTTAGGTGGTTAAATTTGGATCAATTTTCAATTTCATTTTTAGGTGGTTAAATTTCAGTTTTAGGTGGTTGTAGAATGGAATTGGACAAGAAAATCAGGAATCACAAGATGATTTGGTCATTGAATATGGTTAAAAGTTGTTCACAATCATTAACATTTCTTTTTTTTAATTACTATATTTTTTAATAAATATGTTAAAATTATTAAATTTGATTAGTTGCCTTGGTATGAAATTTAATCTTAGGGTGGTTAAAACTCAATTCAATCTAAATCATATTAAAATTATTAAATTTGATTAGTTTTGTTGGTGTGAAATTTAATCTTAGGGTGGTTAAAACTCAATTCTAACTAAAGCACATAAAATCTACGATTTCAATGCTTCATTATATTATGCAATTTTATTTTATTATAATTTTGTCACGATCCTAGTCCATATAACAAAATAGATCATTATTTAACTAGTTTGTTATTGCTCATTCTATCCATTCCTTCTTTAGCATTTCTATGGATTTAATCAAAGTAATAACACTTCTAGAAAAGGTAGTTGTTTACAAATCAATTTCATCTTCTTTAATAAATAGAAAGGAAAAATCTTTGAACTTTGTTTTCATTAAACTAAAGTCACTAATGACTTGTATTCTTTCATTTACCTTGAAATTATATACCTAGGCTTTAGATAAATGAGTGCAAGATTTCATACCATTATAGAGGAAGGATAAGATGAATCTAATTGTGTATGTATTTTTACTTTTACTTTATTACGGTGAATTAGTAATTCATTAGAGTAATCTAGGGGAGGCCCAAGATCTAGAGCTTACTCCTAGAGCCTTATCACAAGGGATCAAAGATGCCCCCCTTACCGTTTGAAACTGAGCGGAAAGGATAACATCCCATTGTGCTAACCATTTAATTGTCCCACAAAAGAATAATTATTTTGAAATTTATATATACTTTAAATATTTTAAAAAGTAAATTCAATTATAATGCTATTTTATTTATAATCTATTTATAAAATAATAATGATATTTTTAAGATAAAAAATTGTAACAACCCCTTGTTGATTTCCTATTTAAATAAAAATAAGACCAAGGGCATGCGACACATATTCCAAGTTGAATGTTGGGAAAAACATAGCGATGGGTATCATTGGTGATTAATTAATGGCTATGGAAATTGGCAAAGGAAGAATGGCAATAAATGACATTTTATTTATGAAATAAAGAAAATTAGGGGAAAAAGAGGGTGAAAGGTCACAAAATTGCATGAGGAGGAAATTGAAGGAAAAATAGAGGAAAATGGAGAAAATAGAGGCCTCAATGATATTATAAAAAAAAAAAAAAAAAAAACAACTAAAACTTTTGATGATTAGTTCACAACTTTTGTTAGTTCAGTCTTTGGCTCTCTCATTATATTCTCTCATTTTCTCATACTCTTGCACACTTAGAGAAGTCTTGGAGCATTCTTGGAGCACTCTAGTTTTTACTTGGATTTGGAGAAAGAAGGAAAGGGAACGTAGGAAAGTGCAAGGAAACAAGTGGATCAACAATTACATCAGGATTGCTTTGCAGGTAACAGGTTGCATGTGTGATTTCCTTGTTGATATACTGATGCATGGTATGTGCATATAGTTTTCTAGTTATGTGGTGTCATTGGAAAGGAGGATTTCATGGATTGACAGTGGTTTTAGCCTTGCCTTTCCATTTATTGGATAGCCATGGTGTTGTGGGTTTTTCCATTTGATTATTTTCTGGTTGGTGCTCATAATTCCTTATGACTATGGGTTGGAACAAACACTTTGGAAGCCCTGAAACAATTTGGGTTGAGTTACTAGTCTTGGAGCCTAGGTTGGGACAAACATTTTGGAGCCCTTGGTGGGTTGAGTTACTAGTCCTTGGAGCTGGGTTGGACAAACACTCTAGAGCCCTTGGTGGGTTGAGTTACTAGTCCTTGGAGCTAGGTTGGACAAACACTCTAGAGCCTTGGAAGGTTGTGGGTTGAGTTACTAGTTCCTGGAGCCTTGGACAACTTGGGTAGACATTGATCTAGTTGGTGTCAGTGATGTCTGACTGTGAGGTGGAATCACTGGTTGAGTTTTGAGGTGGTTTGGCCTTTCAAATCCCTCGTTTAGTTTGTCTTGGTTTATTCTATGGGATCCCACATTCATGCTTAGAATATGGCACGTGGGTGATTGGCTAAACAGGGGATTTGGTTAAGCCCAATCTATGGTCGGTTGGTATGTGGAAGTCCCTAACTTTGTTAGTACCTTCATTTGTTAATAAGAGTTATTCTTCCATTGTGATTCATGTATATTTTTGGTAGTGTGTTGGTGATATTATGGCTCGGTTGCCATGGTTTACATGTTGGTTATTTTATGGTTATATGTTGTTCATATGATGTATTATATTTATGGCTCTTTACATGTTTTGAAAAGCTATTGAATGCTTGATGAATGTATGGATTAATAAGTGTTGTTGCAACTATATGGTGAGGGCATAGGGCCTTCTCGGTGATTCTCAAATGAATCTCATACTTTATAATCAGATATGCATTCATTACCTGTAACTTACATGTTTGGCATGTGTTTGACGAAATGTTTGTTATGTTCTAGCCATTCTAGATCAAGTTTTGCCTTCTAGTTTGTATGTTTGGTCTTGTTTTCATGTCATTAATGATTCATAGAAGTTTCAGGAAGTTCTAGCAGTGGTCTGGCGGCTGACTTGGAATTGAGGCTTAGATCTGGGGACCACACCCTCTTAACTGGACAATTTGAATCACAATCACACCTAGGTAGTGTTATGCATTTGGCTGGAATCCTATAACCGCATGTAAGCTTTGTCATGCATGCGGTTGGGGGTTAAAGTGTGTGAAAATAAGTCCCAACTCATGGTTTGGTCACCAGGGGTAGTCCTTTGGCCCTTGACTGTTTTGTAGCCCTAAGGGATGAGGTGAGTTGTCATTATGTTGTTAGTTTTCGGCCCCACTTTCATAACTGAAGCTTGGAGGTTGGGTCATGTCATAGTAACACTTCGTCTCATGTTTACCCGATAGGCACGTGAAACTAGGTAAATGTGGGAGGGGTGATTATAGATTGGTAACAAAACTCTCAGGTTCAAGCACTTGGACTAGATGGGCGGAATGTGTTTGTCATGCATGCATGTTAGTGTCTATGTGGTAGTTATGCATGCATTTTCATGGTTATTGTTGTCATGCATGAGATCATTGTATGCAGATTGTGTTATCATGCATAATGGCGACATATTGATATGATTATTTATATACATGTATCATGCTAATATGGATTGATTTTACAAATGAGATAGCCTCCCCTGAACTTCATTGAGGTATGCTGGTTATGTTTATATTTGGTTTATCTAACATGGTATGTTTGCAGGGGGTAGAAGATCAAGATGACAAGCAAAATTGTGGACTACAGTTCATGTGATTCTCCCTACAGATCAGATGAACAACATGGTGATGGGTACTCCTATGAAATATCATATACATTGAGAAGTGTAGTTAAGGCATAGATCAGAATTTGTAACTTAGATAGTGACAATATCATTCAGTCAAAAGAAAGAATCTCCAGGCAAAGGAGAAGCAACCAGAAGTTAATGCAGTCATCCTTCATATTCTATCATATTTGCAGAGACAGGGACCACTTAGGATTAGTCATGGACAAGAGGAAAGGACCAATGGGGCAAATGGAAACAAGTCTCAATCATGATACATGTTTGACAAGGATGATATAGTCAAAGATGGTAGTTTCTTGGATACACCTGATAGGAGGGGTAATGACTATGGGTTCTATTCTATTTCTGGTTCAGAGAGATATCATCATCATCACCGCCACAATATGTATAGGAGGAGTGAGAAGCAATACTTTCTAGAAGAGTTTAAGAAAGAAAAGCCTCCTACATTTAATGGAGAAATGAAGAAGTCACGAGATACAAAAGATTAGTTGCTTGGGATAAATAAGTTTTTCAGATTGCATGATTATTTTGAAAATATGTAAGCAAGGATAGACACTTTTAATCTTAAAGGAATAATTTCAGAGGCATTCGAGAAGAGGAGCTGACTTGGCGGCAGTTTGAGAGACTTTTCAGGAAGAAGTATCTATTTGAAAGATACTAAGATGATACGGAAAATGATTTCTATGAGTTGAAGATGGGGTCTATGACCGATGAGAAGTATACTAGCAGATTCTTGGAGTTTTTGAGATATGTAGCTTATCTTAAGGAGGAGAAAGAAAAGATTCAAATATTCATCAGTGGGTTGCTAGTGTCATTCAAAGATAGGATTGAGTTTGATGAGCCTAGATCATTGCAAGAAGCCATTGGAAAGTTGAAGCATTGTTATGATCAATCAAAGTGCAAGACCAAGTCTAAGATGGACTGGAAAGGTAATGAGAAGAATAAAGGAAAGTGGGCTAAGAAGAGAGGAAAACCTCGAGATATAGATGAAAAGGAGAATAAAACACCGTACAATAAATTCAATGTAGTTGATAGAGGACACGAGTTTCAGTGTGAGGAGAAGAACAAAGGTAATGGAAAGAAGCCTTTGTAGTTTTGGACTTGTGGAAAGGATCATCACAGGAGAGATTGTCCATAGAATTAGGGTGGCAGACTGCAGATTTAATGTGCTCAGGAAGCACAAACAACTAGGGATTTTGGATAGACTATTCTTCGGATTTATGCAACATTGGATAATATGCAAGTTGATCATCAGGCATCTATTATCGATATGGAAGGTAAGCTTTGTAATCAATTCTTTTATATTTTGATTGACCCTGGATCTAACTATAGTTATATCAGTCTTGACCTTGTGGATAAGTGTTTCCATAATAAATAAGTGCATGCAGAGCCTTGGTTGGTGCAGTTTTCTATAGGTACTAATAAAATAGTTCATCATTGGGTAAGGTCTTGTGCATTTGAGTTGAATAGTATGTCTACATCAATGCATCTAAATGTTCTTCCATTGTGATCATACAATATGTTCCTGGGTATGGATTGATTATATATTCATAAGACTAAGGTAAATTGATATGATAAGGCTATTAAGTGCTTACATGATGATGGAGAGAAGAGAATCTTGTAGGGTAAGAAGAATCCTACATCAATGAGGATGGTTAAACTATTCAAGAAAAGCACAGTAGCATGAAAGGGTGTGTATTGTTTGCAATTCATATTTCCAATGATAAAGGTAAGGATGTTGATGATGCAGAAGTCTTTAAGAGATATTTGGTTTTGTAGCAGTTTCAGGATGTATTCCCAGGAGAGAAATTCCCATGAGAGATCTCAGAGTTACTGCCTCATAGGGAAGTGGACTTTTCTATTTATTTTATGCCGGGGGCAGCATCAACATTGAAGGAACCTTACAGGATGATCACTTTGGAGTTGGTGGAACTGAAGTTGCATTTGAAGGAAATGCTTGAGAAATGATACATTAGGCCAAGTGTGTCACCTAGGGGTGCACCAATATTGTTTTTGAAGAAGAAGGATGATACTCTCAAGTTATGTATTGATTACAGGTAGCTGAAGAAGGTCAAAATTAAGAACAGGTATCCTTTGTCATGGATTGATGACTTGTTTGATCAGTTGAAGGAAGGAGTAGTGTTCTCGAAGATCGACTTGAGATCAGGATATCATAAGATGCACATCAAAGAAGAGGACATCAACAAGACTACTTTCTGGACCAGGTATGGGCATTATGAGTTTTTTGTGGCTCCTTTTGGTTTGATTAATTCTCTATTCACTTTCATGTGTTTGATGAATAATGTGTTGTGTCCTTATCTGGACAAGATTATGATAATATTCATTGATTACATATTGATATATTCTAATAATGAGGGAGAACATGCAAAACATATAGCAATAGTGTTGCAATTTCTAAGAGAGCATCAATTGTATGCCAATCTTAGTAAATGTAGTTTCTTTCAGACATAAGTTCATTACTTGGGGCATGTTCCGAGGAAGGTGTAGTAGTGGACCCAGAAAAGATTAGAGCTATCATGGAATGGGAAACTCCAAGGAATGTGGATGAGTTCGGATCATTTATGAGATTAGGAAGTTATTACAGGAGGTTCATCAAGAACGTCTCATAGATTTCCTATCCTATTACATCTTTGTAGTGAAAGGGAAAGAAGTTTGAATGGACTAAAGAGTGTACAACTAGTTTTGAGAAGTTGAAGTAGTTGCTTACAAATGCTCTAGTTCTAAAGATTTCAAATCAAGAAAAAGAGTTTGTGGTATGTACATATGATTGTAAAATAGGACTTGGAAGAGTTTTGATGTAGGAAGGACATGTAGTGTGCTATGAGTCTAGGAAGTTGAATGAGCATGAGCATAATTATGTGACTCGTGATCTTGAGTTGGCAGTGATAATTTATGCACTTAAGATGTGGAGGCACTATCTTCGTGGTAGGATGTTCATTTTGATGAGTGATCACAGTGGTTTGAAGTACTTATTTGACCAACCTAATCTAAATGCTAGGAAAGCTTAGCGGTTGGCTACGATTAGCGAGTTTGACTTTGAGATTAGGTGCATTAAAGGTAAACAAAACATGGTTGTAGATTCTCTTAGAAAAAGAGTGTAGGTAGATCACAATGAAACTATGAGTTCATAAGGAATAAACTTGCAGGAGTAGATCTTGCAAGAAGGACAAAAGGATGATAGGTACCAACAACTTAAGGACAAGTTATAGTAGTACAATACAAGTGAACATGATGTGGATTATCATCTCACGACAGATGTTTTCGTCAGATTTAGGGACATGATCTATGTGTCGGACAACAATGATCTCAAGAAACTTATCTTGTGGGAATTTCATGCTAATTCATATTCAGGTCACCCTGGATATTAGAGGACACTGTTAATGGTTAAGATTTCTACCATTAGTCGAACATGAAGAAAGAGGTGGCTGAGTATGTTGCAAGATATTTGGATTTTCAATAGGTAAAAGCATAGTGTAAGCATCCAAGTGGTTTATTGTAGCTGATTTTGATTCCATAATGGAATGGGAGGCCATTTCCATGGATTTCATTATTGGTTTTCCAAGTACATCTAAACATCATGACTCTATTATAGCTTTGGTTAACAGGTCGATTGAGGTAGCTCACTTTATTCTAGTCAAGTCAACGAATTCAACTAGTGAGGTAACTTGGGTCTTCATAAGGGAGATAGTGATGTTACATGGTATTCCTAAGAAGATTTTGTCAAATTGAGATGCCAAGTTCACTTATGGGTTTTGGAAGGAGTTGTTTGTATGTTTAGGGATAGATTTAGCTTTTAGTACAACTTATCATCCACAGATAGATAAACACGCAGAGAGGGTCAACAAGATTCTTGAGGACATGTAGAGGATGTATGCCATGTATCAAAAACGAAAGTGGGAAGAGTACCTTCCACTGGTAGAGTTTTCATATAATAATGGGTGTCAGGAGTCTTTGAATATGAGTCTGTTTGGGGCACTTTAAGGGTGGAGTTGTAATACTCCCTTCAGTTGGAGTGATCTCGTGAGCAAGGTATTGATTTGACTAGACATGTTGTTAGAGATGGAACAAGAAATGCAGGTTATCGAGAAGAATTTAAGGATAGTGCAAGTTAGAAAAAAGAGTTATGAAAATCAAAATAGGGTATTTAAGGAGTTACAGGTTGGGGAACATGTGTACTTTGGCATCAATCCCAAGAAGAACTCCTTAAGGATTGGATCGTGTACCAAGATGGAACCTCAGTGTTGTGGGCCTTTAAAGATCCTTGAGAGGATTGGACTGATGGCCCACCGACTTGCACTTCCTCCCACGATGAAATTACATGATGTTTTCCATGTGTCATTTCTTAAGAAGTATGTGAAAGATATTGATTATGTGGTTGAATGGTCTGTATTGTAGGTGGAACTAGAAGGAGAATTCCGACTAGAACCTTAATGCAGTTTGCAATGAAAGATGCTCATGCTCCAAAATTGAGCAATTGAGCAAGTTAAGTGCAGTGGAAGAACTTTGGTCCCGATGAAGCTACATGGGAGATGGCTAACCAGATGCGGGCTATGTACCCTTCTCGATTTACTAGTTGAGTGGATGTGCCTTGATATATGTTTTGGTTATATATGTATATGTATGTAAATACCGCATCGAGCTATGTTATAAAGCTCCAATAAGCGGTATGGTGTTCATCTTATGATGTTCATATGATATGATGTAATTTTGCATCGAGTTGTGTTATAAATTTCCATGGGTAACATGTGTTTTGTTGGTTTAGATGTGTCATTGAAGACCGCAGACAATGTTCCCCCAAGGAAGAGGTGTTTGTAACATCCCCTGGTTGATTTCCTATGTAAACAAAAATAAGACCAAGGTCATGGGGCACTTATTCCACGCTGAATGTTGGGTAAAACATAGTGATGGGTATCATTGGTGATTAATTAATGGCTATGAAAATTGGCAAAGTAAAAGTGGCATTAAATGACATTTTATTTATTAAATAAAGGAAAATAGGAGACGAGGAAATGAAAGGTCACAAAATTGCATGAGGAAATTGAAGGAAAAATAGAAGAAAATGAAGAAAATAGAGGCCTCAATGATTAAAAGGCTTCTGAGGACCAGTTCACAACTTTTGTTAGTCCATTATTTGGCTCTGTCATTTTGTTCTCTCATTCTCTCATACTCTTGCAAACTTAGAGAAGTCTTGGAGCATTCTTGGAGCATGCCTGGAGCACTCTAGTTTTTACTTAGATTTGGAGAAAGAAGTAAAAGGAAAGTAGGAAAGCGCAAGGGAACATATGGATCAACAACTACAATGAGATTTCTTTGCAGGTAATAGGTTGAATGTTTGATTTCCTTGTTGACTTATGGATGCATGGTATATGCATGTGTTTTTCTAGTTATGTGTTGTTATTGGCATGGAGGATTGCCTGGATTAACAGTGGTTTTAGCCTTCTGTTTCCATTTCCTGGATAGCCATGGTGGTGGGCTTTTCCACTTGATTGTTTTCTGGTTAGTGCTCATAATTGCTTATGAATGTGGGTTCGAAAAAATGCTCTGGAATCCCTGGAATAACTTGGGTTAAGCTACTAGTCCTGGAGCTCAGGTTAGGAAAAACACTCTGGAGCCCTTGTTGGGTTGAGTTACTAGTCCTTGGATCTAGGGTAGACAAATTCTTTGGAGCCCTGGAAGGATGTGGATTGAGTTACTAGTTCCTGGATCCCTGAACAACTTGGGTAGAGACCGATCTGGTTGGTGTTAGTGATGTCCACATGTAGGGTGGAATCATTGGTTGAGGGTTGAGGTGGTTTGGCCTCTGGAAGCCCCAGTTTGGTTTGTCTTGGTTTATTCCATGAGATCCCACATTCATTCTTAGAATATGGTGCGGGGGTGATTGGCTGAAGGAGAGATTTGGTTTAACCCAATCTATGGTTAGGTGGTACGTGGAAGTCCCTGAATTGGTTGGTATCTTCATTTGTTAATTAGCGTTATTCTTACATTGTGGTTCATGTATATTATTGGAAATGTGTTGGTGATATTATGGTTGGGTTGCCATGGTTTACATGTTGGTTATTTTCTGGTTATATGATGTTCATATGATGTATTATATCTATGGCTCAATACTTGTTTCAATAAGCTATTGAATGATTGATGAATGCATGGACTAATAAGTGTTGTTGCATCTATGTGGAGAGAGAATAGGGCCTTCTCGGTGATTCTTCGATGAATCTCATACTTTTATGACCCGATATGCATTCATGACCTTTAGCATACATGTTTGTCATGTGTCTGACAAAATGTTTTTTATGTTCTAAGAAGTCTATGTCAAGTTTTTCCTTAAAGTTTGTAATTTTAATATGATAATGAATGATAATGGATTTTTAAGATAGAAACCCTAATAAAAGAATGTTTTAAATATTTCAAAAAATATATATAAATTTATAAATGTTTTTTTTTTAATTTTATCTAAATAATATCAATTTATAAAAAATGATAAAAGAATGTTTAGATGAGAATGATTATAGTAAATATTGAATGGAAAATATTGAAGAAAAATAAAAGAAAAAGAAAAAAAACACAGAAAAAAATAAAATAATACAAAATTTGAAATAAATTTAAAGAGTATTATATTATATATATATATATATATATATATATATATATTATGATTTTTCAAAACAATAATGTTTATGGTAATAAACATCAAAATCTAGCCCTGGGTACACTCACAATGAAGTCCATTGAAACCTTTATGATTTCATAAATATGAAATTCTATAAAATGATAATTGTGGTAAATTTGGTTTTTCATTTAATAAGTTGTATTGCTATTTTGGTATAAACAATGTTATTTATGGTTGTCATAAGTAATTGCAAGAACCAAAATTGGATGGTTAAATTGTTTGTCAATAGGTCATTTTCTCATTAAATATGGTTAAAAATTGTTTATGATTGTCAACATTTTTTTTAAACTGTGAAAACTAATACTAAGTGTGTCAAAATTTAAAATTCCATCTCTAGGTGGTGGTAGGGATGGAATTGAAAGGGAAAATAATTAATCACAAAATGATTTGTTCATTGAATATGGTTATAAATTGTTGAGAGTCATTAACATTCTTTTTAAAAAATTGCCAAAATATTTAATGAATATGTAAAAACAATCAAATTTGATTGGTTGCCTCATTTTGAAATTCCATATTAGGGCAGTTGAAACTCACTTTAAGCTAAATCATTTTAAGGTCTATGATTTCAATGCTTCATTGTATTATGCAATTTTTTCTTATTATGATTGTCTCATGGTCCTAATCCATGAGACAATATAGATAATTACCCATTCCCACTTCGTTCCTTCTTTGGAATTTCTATTTATTTAATTGAAGTAATAACACTTCAAGAAAGAGCTATTTACAAATAAAATTTATCTTCGTTGATAAATATAAAAAAAGCCAAATTTCTCAAACATTTTCATTAATTAATGAATTGTATGCTTTCATTTACCTTGAAATTGTATAGAAAGACTTGAGATAAGTGAGTGCAAGAACACTTCACACTACCATAAAAGGAAGGATAAGATGTATATGTTATCCATTAGTATATTAAACAATTATCAAGGATTTCCGTTCAAATTCAAGTCATTCATAACTCCATAGATTTTCGAACTCCCATACTCAAACATATATCACCCAACCATTCGTAACTCCATAGAATTGTGAATACCAATAATCAAACATATATTTGCTATCTACGGGTTTTTGGTCTCCTTCTTAAAGTCCCCTCTGCTTAAATAGATATGAAAAAATGAATATGACTCCTCATATCATACCATGTTCATAAAGGAAATTAGTAATTTACATGTTATAACATAAAGATTCCTATAAATATATAGACATGGTTACATTTCTCTAATCAATGTTATTTATTGAGCAACTAAAGGATCAATTTAGAGTGGACACTCTTTCTAGTCAATTATTTACCAATAGATCAATGCACTAGAAAACATGTTGTCCCTATGCACTACAAAAGTACTAAATAACTCAATTACTAACTCGAGGAGATTATTCATGAGTTCTAACCAATATTTCCAACCAATTATACAATTTTTAGTAGTCACTAGTGAAAGGTTAACATAGTAAAGTCACATTAAATTTCTCACATACAGGTCAACAATTCTAAGCTTCACTATGAAGGAAATGCACACCTGGAATTTTATGTATCTAGATTACAAATAACTTCATTAATCCATGCACCAATCAAACATACTTTATTACAAAAATCACTTTATGGATAGAGGAAACAAATACTAATAGTTATAACACATAAACAAATGCAAGAATGAGTGATGACTCAACAAATAATATGATCAACCTAGGATATGATCTTCTTTCAGTCACAAAATAGATGATATACACATCATTTCATCTAAATAAACCTAGGATAAGTCTTAATAAAGATCTATAGAAGAACTATCTACAACTAGGTTTACTAATAATAAAAAATAAATCTCGACGAATAATCTCTTTATCGATTTCTACAACTAGATTTTTAAATTAGTCGGAGTAATAAAATTCCAACACCCCTTCTTAGTTATGACTACTAACCATTAATGTTTTAGGTATGGGATTACAATCCTTAAAATTTCCATAGCATGGAAATTTGTTGGTCTAAGTCTCATCTAGCCTTGTAACACTTGTGATCAACTAAAAAATATTTGTTTTTACCTACTTCACATATGCATGTTGGTGCAGCTTGTCCTTATCTCTATGCTTTACAATATTTTTCTTCATTTTGCTCCAAAGTATATATTACACATACTTTTTCTTCTTCTTTAGCTTCACCTTTTCTATGGTCTTCTTCTTCAATATTGTGTCTTCTTTATCTAGTTATTATTCTAAATTTATTTTTATTTTATCTACTTTTGATTAACAGTTTATGTCAAGCTCTATAATATAAAAAATAATATATTCATTTTTCCATCACATCTTCTATTGTCGCAACAGATTCAACAAATCCAATGGTTGCCTTCTTTTTTATAATCTTTATTCTCTTGCAATTCTGGAAGATTTTCCATATCCACTTTCATCTCCATCATAGTTAGGATTTGAAATCCAATCTTGGAGATTATTCTTAAGCATCATAATCAAATTCATCCACTACAAGCTCATTCATTTCTTCAAAAAACTTCCATTGCTAAATTCTCCTCACTTTTTGCCACCACTGGAAAGGAAAATCCATTTTCATATTCAATTTCAATTTCATCATCCACATGTGTATCTACACATTATACTTTATTTTGTTCACACGACTCATGCACTATATCTCATATACTGTCATCCTTTTCTTCTGTAATTTCTTCAATATATTTATTTTCTCTGTTAAAGACAAATATAGTTTCCATGTCTTGTTTATCTTCTTATACTTCAATAGGCGCTTCCACTATAACACCCTCCTCCCACATTTAACCAAGCTACCCAGTTTACTGGTGTAAACATGTGAAAAGAGGATACCATGATGTGATTCAACCTCCTAGGTCACCTTATGGAAGTGTAACCAACATAACACAACTAAACTGACCTTCCACACAAGCTACAGAACCTTGAGGAGCCAACCCACCCTTCCAAGTGATCAACCCCTGAGGAAACTTATTTTTTCACTTATCTAACAACTTAATCTCTCTAATGAGAAGCCATGCATGAGAATTTAGGCCTTTAGTCACTCCCACAATAAGCAAGCCAGCAACTATGTACCTTTTCAACTAGTTTTGTGTCAATGACCTCAAATTCTGTGACACTTTTTCAGGGCCATGACTCAGGCCACTTCCCAGAATTTCATTAAAGATTCAAAAATGATAAATAACACTAAGACAAAGGTACTAATGCAAACATTTTATCAATGACTTGATTGGACCCCTACTATCCATGATAGGAATTTCATCAAACATGTCACAAATATGCATTCTACAGGTGTTAACAACAGATCTGAGCATAGGGGTCTCATACTTATCTAATATTTGCTAAGAATCATTTATTCCTTATCACATTAGCTAAATTATCATCTATTAGGTCATATATTCATTGTTCATTCATTTAGAAATCAAAACATGATGATAGCCATACATCATCACTGTCATAAAACATACTCTCAATCAACATATAAACAACATATATAATAGGGATATGACAGGCATAAAATCCACATATAAACCAGTACATTTGCACATGAAATACCAAGGAGAGGAAACTCTTATTAATTAATGCAAAACCAAATAGGTTTGGGACTTCCATGTACCACCTAGCCATAGATTCACTGAACCAAATATTTCTTTCATTCAATCACCCATGTTCCATATTCCAAGTATGAATGTGGGTCTCATAACTAGAAATCAACTAGGGCTTCCTGAGGCTAAACCACCTCACCCTCATCAATAGACCTAGGCTTCACTATAATCCACACGAGGTCACTAGGCCCTAAACAAGTATGGATGCCTCCAGATCTCTCCACCTAAACTTTGAGCAATTTGTCTACCTTAACCTCTCAGCTTTACCGTGTATCCCGCCATTACCGATCAAGAGATTCCTAGGCCTACGAGGTCGCCACCTTTTGGGTGTGGAACCTGATTATCTTCCTGATTCAGAGGTCTTTTGTTTCAACCGGATGTACAACCCAGGAAGACTATACACTCCTCCATGCTGGGGGGACTTGTCCCCCCCATGGGCTCCTAGTAGGGGTTCGGGGACAACACCCCCGAAGCAAAAAATAAATGTAAAATTGACTTGTAAAATATCGTAATTTAATAGTCAATCTAGGTCGTTCATTAGGCGGATGATCTGATGGTAGAAGTTATTTTTAATTTAGGGGATTTTTCCTTAGAAGGCAACCCCTCGAGTTATATGAGGGAATTGCATTACAGTTGTATATATGTGTATTCTGAGCGAGAAAAAGCGAGGAGGCTATGTGATAGAAAAGATGAAATTACAACAGATCTGTTGTAGGTTGTATCTCTTCATTTTGCTGGGTAATATAAAGGAAGGACTAGTTGTTTCTCTGTGGACATAGCCAAAATTGGGTGAACCACGTATATATGTGTCTCTCTTGCTTTATGTGTTTTTTTGTTTATGTTTCCACAATATTTTATATGTAGAATTTCTCTGTAATATATAATTTTCTAACACCACCCTCTGGGTTTTATTGTGTATCCCATCCCAGGATTCCTAGGCCCAATCAAGGGTACTCACCACTCAAATTTACCATGTATCTTGTCATTCACCTTTTAAGGGATTCCTAGGTTTAATCAATGTGTTCACAACCATACTATACCATGTATCCCATCCTGGGATTCCTAGGCCTTGTGAATAATCCTGAGACCACCCCTCTCATCTTCGAGTCCATCAGGTAATCTAGCTCAAACAAATACAAGAGAACCCACCACACCATGTCTATCTAGAAATGGAAAGGCTAGGCTAAGTAACATTGTCACACCTGGGAAAACCATGGCCAATTACAACAAGAGAACCAAGAACACACATACATAACCATGCATGCTAGGACTAGCAAGGAAATCATACATGCAAATCAATACCTGCAAGTAATCCTTCTCTTCCTTGCTTGATCTTTGCTTCCTCTAGCCTTCTTTTCCTTTCTTGATCCAATGCTAAAATGCTCCAATAAACTCTAAGTGTCCAAGAGTGAGAGAGAGAGAGAGAATAAATAGAGAGCTCCAATATTGAACTGACAAAAGGTTACATTAACAAAAGGTACCAACTGATCCTCTAAATCCTTTTTATTAATGTGGCCTCAATTTTTTTCATTTTTCATTATTTTTCCTTCATTTTCCTCCTCACATGCAACCTATGACCTTTCGCCTTCCGTTTCTCCTAATTTCCATTATTTTCATAAATAAATGCCAATAAATGTCATTTTCATTTTCAAAGCCTTTTCCATTGCCTTTTCCAAATTCCTTAGCCATAATAAACCAAATGAACACCCACACTAGGATGTCCTTCCCAACATTCAGCTTGGAATACGTGTCCCATTACCGTGGTTATTATTTTTCCTTTATTAATTTTTATTACATGGAATTTTCACCAAGGCTGTTACAGAACCCTCCCCCTTGGGGGAAAATCTTCCTCAATGTTCAATGACACCTAAAACTAGAAAAACCGTTGAAAACCAAAACATACTACCCATGGAGCTTTATAACTTAGCTCATTGTAGTATTTAGAATGATTAAACTGTTAAGAATAAAACCCACATGACACCATAATAGCATGAAAACCATAATGACCTGACATCGCGCTGCTTATTGGAGCTTTATAATACATCTCATGGTGGTATTTACATCCAAATACATATGTACATATACCAAAACATCACACCAAAGCATATACCAAAAACATATATCAAGGACATTTGATCATACACCTAATAGAGAAGGATACATAGCCCGCATCTGATCTTCCATCTCCCATGTAGCTTCATCAGGACCAAAGTGCTTTCGCTGCACTTTAACATGCTCGATTTCTCGATTTTGGAACATGAGAATCTTTCTCTGCAATATACACTGTGGTTTCGGTTGTTATTCTCCTTCAGGCTTCACTTTCAATATAGATCAATCAATCACATGATCAACATCTTTAACATACTTCTTAAGTAATGACACATGGAAAACATCATGTAATTTCATTGTCGGAGGTAGTCCAAGTCGATAGGATACTAATCCAATCCTTTCAAGAATCTTGAAAGATCCACAAAACCGAGGTGCCAACGTGGCACATGATCCAATCAACAAGGATCTCTTCTTGGGCTTGATGCACAAGTACACTTGTTCCCCAACCTTAAACTCCTTAAACATCATGTTCTGGTCTGCATATATTTTCTTCCTATCATGTGTTTCCTTTAAATTATTATTTATTACCTACATTTCCTATTCCATCTCTGCCAACATGTTTATTCCGATCAATATCATGTTCACCGGATCACTCCAACTGATGGGAGTATTGCAACTTTTTCCATACAATGCCTCAAATGGAATCACCCTTAGTGAATTCCAGTAACCATTATTATAAGTGAACTAGACCAATGGAAGGTAATCCTCCCATCTCCTTTGTTGATGCATGACATACATCCTCAACATGTCCTCCAATATCACGTTGACCCTCTCTGTTTGCGTATAATAAGTTGTGATGAAGGCCAACTCTCTCCCTAAACCTACAAACAACTCCTTCCAAAACTTGGAGGTGAACTTAGCATCCCTATATGACACAATATTTCTCGGAACACCATCCAATCTAACCACATCTCTTATGAAGACTTATGCTACATGACTAGCTAAATAAGTAGAATTCACTAGAATGAAGTGTGTTTCCTTTGTCAAACTGTATACTACAACAATGATGGAATCATGTTGTCTAGATGTCCTCGACAAAACTGTGATGAAATCCATGGAAATGACCTCCCACTTCCATTATGGAATCAAAATCGGTTGTAGTAAAACACCTGAATGCTTACACTCTACCTTTACTTGCTGACAGTCCAAGCATTTGGCCACAAAATCTGCCATGTCCTTCTTTAGATTCCGCAAGTGATAAAACTTCTTCACTATTGTCAATGTCTTCTAGTATCTTGGGTGACCTGAATACGGTTTCACATGAAACTCTCTCAGGACAGTCTTCTTGAGTTCACTACTGTCTAGCACATATATCCTGTCCCTAAATCTGATCAATCCATTTTCTAAGAGACGATAGTCCACATCCTACGCACATATACCTGCACTTGTACCCGTACATGTGCAAATACATGTACATGTACTCTGTTGTAATGTGTGCCTTCGCTCCATGTACTTGTTATCTTGTTGTCCTTTCTATAAGATCTAATCTTGTAAGTCTGTCCCATATGAACTCATAAATGTTATATGATTCACATGTATTTTCCTGCTAAGAGCATCTACAACCTTGTTCTCTTTACCCTTGATGTACATGATCTCAAATCTAACTCACTAATCATGGCCAACCATCTAGCTTGCCTGCCATTCAGATTCGACTGATCAAACAAGTATCTCAACCCACTGTGATTTCTCATCAGTGCAATTCTACTGCCAAGAATATAGTGCCTCCCCATCTTCAATGCATGAATGATCACTGCCAACTCAAGATCATGTGTCGGGTAATTATGCTCATGCATGCCAAAACTAGCAAGGAAATCATACATGCAATTCGATAGGTACAAGAAAAACCCATTGTAGTTGTTTATCCCGATGTCCTCTTACACTTTCCTAGTTTTCATTTTTGTTCTTTCTCAAAATATCAAGTATGCCACACTCCTCCAAGAGTGCTCCAAGAAAACTCTAAAGTATCCAAGAGTATGAGAGAGAATAGAATAAGAGCCCCAAGCTAAAACTGGCAAAAGGTTACAAATTGATCCTTACAAGACTTTTTATCAATAAGGCCTCTATTTTTCTTCATTTTCCATTATTTTCCTTCAATTTCCTCCTCACATGCAAGCTATGACCTTTCACCTTCCTTTTTCTCTTATTTTCCATTATTTTCATAAATAAAATGCCATGCCTTGCCAAAGCCTTTGTCATTTCCTTTGCCAATATCCATAGCCATTAATTAACCACAAGTGATTCCCCATCACTATGTTTTTTCCCAACATTCAACTTGGAATACATGTTCCATTAACTTGGTTAACATTTTTCCTTTGTTAACTTTATTACATGGATTTTTGACCAGGGGTGGTATAAAAATATTTACAATTTTACTAGAGGCTTGTTACATATCCTACCCCCTCAAAAGAAACATTGTCCCTGGTGTTTTCTAGCCCTTGGAACAATTTTGGATGTGCTCCATGCATAAAATCTTCAACTTCCCAGGTGGCCCCTTCCAGGCTAAAGTGCTTCCACTACACTTTAACTTGGGTGATTAATTTCTTTCATATCATAGTTTATATCTAGTCTAATATGCGTAGTGGCTCGGCCATAAATTCTTTGTTTGGCTCAACCTAAGACCCACAAACAAATGAAAATGATTAGTTTTATATTAGATACCATTACAAAAATTACATGATTAATTTTAAATTTACATTATCTTCTTGAACATTATTTCAATCAATAACATGCTTAGGGTCATGAACATATTCTTTAACAAAGAAAAGTGAAACGTATTATATATAAGTATGTGACTTGGTAAAGCCAACTAGTAGGCTACAATCCCCATTTTGGCAATTACTTCAAAGGGACCACAATATCAGGGAGCTAATTTCGCACAGGTTCCCCATCTCAAGGTACTTTTCTTTGGTTTAACCTTTACATATATATGATCACCTATATGAAATTATCAATAGGTTTGTCTTCTTTCTGCATATGCCTTTTTCCAGTCTTGGGAAATCTTTAGGTTTGGTGTTACCTTCTTTACAACCTGTTCAATTTATTTCAACATATCCGGTCCTAAAACCAACTTATTCTCATGATGGCTCCAGATAAGGGGTGTTCAGAATCTTCGTCCATATAAAACCTCAAAAGAACTCATTTTTAAGGAGAAATGAAAACTATTATTATACACAAATTCTACCAAGTGGAGATACTCCCATTTGGTAGGTTGTTGCATAACATAAATTCTTAACACATCCTTTAAAATTTGATTTAATCTTTTTGTTTTCCCATCAATCTGCAAGTGATAGGCAATACTAAATTATATCTAAGTACCTAGTCTTGTAAATAAAGCCTTCAAAACATTGAAGTGAATCTAACATCCCAATCAAAAATCATTTTTTTAGGTATGCCATGTAAGAAAAAACTCTCCCTCATAAATATATCAACAATTTGGACTACCTTATAAGTAGATTGCACTCGAATAAAATGTGTAGTTTTACTTAATTTATCCACCACAACCCTTGTCTTTGAGCTTTTGACAACCCTTGTCTTTGAGTGATGTTTGCTTGTAGGGCTGCAGCCTCAAAAAGACCTGATCCCCTTCTTGAATTTGGCGCTCTGAGCGATGTTGGTCAGCCTGTTGCTTCATACGGTTCTGAGCTTGATGAAGATTCTCACGCAGGTGGGCGAGCATGGTTGCGCGGTGTTGTAGGAGTTGATCCACGGCTTGTACTTTGGAGCACCCCGTGAGATAAGAGGTAGGGGAAGGCGGAAGTTGGCCATAGACTGCTTCATAGGGAGTCATTTCGGTGGTGGCATGATAGTTGGTGTTATACCACCATTCCGCCAGAGGTAACCACTGTACCCAAAGGTGTTGCTTTTCTGAAGTGAAACACCTAAGGTAGGATTCTAGACATTTGTTGACTGCTTCGGTTTGCCCATCTGTTTGCGGATGATATGAAGTACTGAGTTTGAGTTGAGTGCCTTGTATTCTGAAGAGTTCCTGCCAAAAATTACTGGTGAAGATTGGGTCGCGGTCGGACACAATAGAAGTGGGCATGCCATGCAATTTGAAGATTTGATCCATGAAAGTTTGGGCAAACAACGTTGGTGTAAATGGTTGGGGTAGGGCGCAGAAATGAGCATACTTTGATAGTCGGTCCACAACCACCATGATGACTGACTTGTTCCCAGACTTTGGAAGACCTGTAATGAAATCCATGGAGACCTCCGTCCAAATTGACGCCGGAATGGGCAATGGTTGTAATGTGCCTGGTGTGTTGACTGTTTCCCCTTTGTGGCGTTGACAGACGTCACATTCTGCTACGAAAGTAAGGATTTCCTTTTTCATACCGGTCCAAAAAAATGATCTTCTGGTGCGCGCATACGTCTTCTGAAAGCCCGAATGTCCTGCAATGGGTGATGAGTGCAATTCTGCCAAAATGCTACTTTTGAGGGTGGATGTTGGTGATATTACGACTCTGTCCTTGTAGCGAAGAATATCATTCTGCCACGAGTAGCCCTTGCTGGAATTAGGATCCACCTGCAATTGAGAAATAAGTTGGGAGAGCCCTGGATGTGAAAACCATTCCCTGTGAGCTACTTCAATCCAGTCTGGAATTGGGAGGGAAATTGCGAGCAGTGTACTTTCCTCCTCAAATTGGCGCGAAAATGCATCTGCTACCAGGTTGTCTTTCCATTTCTTGTAGATGATCTCATAATCATATCCCAGCATTTTGGCGAGCCACTTGTTTTGTTGTGGGGAAGATAGGCGCTGCTCCAGAAAATATTTAAGACTGTGATGATCTGTGCGGATTTGGAAACGTCGCCCAACAAGTAAGGTCGCCAGGTCTCTACTGCATGTAAGATGGACATCATTTCCTTCTCGTAGGTGGATTGGCCCAGATTCTTCCCACTTAGTTGTTGGCTGGTGAAGGCCAATGGTCGCCCTTCCTGCATTAAAACCGCTCCAATACCTGTTCCCGATGCATCACATTCGATGACAAATGATTTGGTGAAGTCCGGTAGGGCTAAGACTGGGGTGGTACACATGGCGTTTTTGAGCGCGGTAAATGCCTGTTGTGCTTCCTCGGTCCAGAAGAAGGAATTTTTCTTGAGGAGTTGAGTGAGTGGTTTCGCTATGCGACCATAGTTGCGGACAAATTTCCGATAATAGCCTGTGAGACCCAAAAATCCTCTCAAGCTCTTCAATGTCTTCGGTTGAGGCCATTCTTGCATTGCCTGGATCTTTTTGGGGTCCACCTTGACACCTTCACGTCCCACAATGTGGCCCAAATACTCAACTTCTTCCATGCCAAACTCACACTTAGACATCTTGACAAATAATTTATGCTTGCGGAGCAGTTGCAATAGTAGATCTACATGCTGAAGATGTGCCGCCCAGGTGCACTATAGATGAGAATGTCATCGAAGAAGACCAGGACAAATTTTCTGAGATATGGTTTAAGGATGTGATTCATAAGACTCTGGAAAGTAGAAGGGGCATTGCAGAGACCAAATGGCATGACTAGGAACTCATAATGGCCTTCATGAGTTCTGAAAGCCGTCTTGGGAATGTCGACTTCCTTCATGCGAATTTGGTGATAGCCAGAGCGAAGATCCAACTTGGTGAAGA